>VZTZ01014184.1:11621-151110 GCA_013400955.1 Drymodes brunneopygia
GGTGGGTGGGCAGGTCAGTTACCCCAGCTTGATGGTCTTGAGCTGTATAACTCTTCAGTGGGCTTACTTCAATGTTTACTCAGCAGTGTTTGTTCCCTGAGTTCTTCTGTCTGGATTCCTGTTCAAATCCTCCTTTTCCTTCAGATGACACAGACAGGTAGGGCATTTGCTTTAACTTGGCTTTGTGCTGCTTTGCCTAAACCACACAGGTAGTTGTCAATATTTTTGCTTTGTGAGGCGGGGGACATGAGTGAGCACCTGGTAGCTCTGCTGTCTCACCCACCCTGCTTCTCTTTGCCAGCTGCAGTGTAATAATATCCAAGGCTCAGGCACATGGGGAACTCAATTTTGGACTGACAATTGTGTCAGTGTAAATTACGGGGTCAGTATGTTGATATGTAGTATTTTCAAATTCTCTGCACAGTTTAGGGGCTATTCTTCATTTTCTCAAGAAATGCGATAATTAAATAATCCTTACTTATAGGCTTATGTATAAGCTACTGAGTGACATAATGAACCCCACAATGTTTAACCATGCAGAGGGGAATGAGATCCCTACCCCATTATCCACTGTAATTTTGCAAGACTCCAAAAAATCAATGCATCTCTACTTGGTATATCCCACCTCTCGTTCAGGTTGGACCTTGAGATCTTCTCTACATAGTAAGTTTGTGAATCATATTGCAGCCATGGTGCATGCCTTATGTTTTAATTTTTCTGTTGTCTCTGATTGGAGACAACTGAACAAACACCTGAGTCATCGCCATTACAAGAGCTATGAGTTAGAGGCAGATTTTCACATCCCAGAGATGAGATGGCAGAGGTACTTAGTGGGACATAGGGTGCCCTGAGAGTCTTCAGATCGTTTCAAGGAAAATCTTCTCATATAAACATTGTAGAAAGCAATTTTGAGTCTAGTCATGTGCATTTAATGTTAATATATAGACTGGAAGTTGCTGCCAAAACAAAGATGGAAGGTGACTGCCATAAAAGAAACTACTAAAATGACAGAGCTCATTAATGAAATAAAGAAAAAGAACAAGAGAATAAAATAATGCATTTTTACAAGAGAGGCTACTTCTGATATCCTCACAAAACCCCGAAGTGTTTAAGGCATATGTCAAAACTGTCCCAAGATCAGGAAAGGACAGGACAATTGATTAAAACTGTGAGATCTTTCATGACCTGACCTCCTAAAGGAAGTATAGAAGTGCCTAGCTCTGTATGAAAGACTTGTAAACATCCTGACATAAAACCAGAAAAGCTGAGGAGTAAATACAATAAGATAAACATTATATGAAAATCAAGAGCTGATCTAAGTATTTGAATAATGGAAGAAAGACTAAGAATGTTAGACTGTGCCAAATGGAGAGGAAAGTCTTCCTTCCTTAAGGTATCAAATAACTTGCAACCAACAAAGATGAAAGAAACTGCTGAACTGCACCGGTCAGGAAAAAATCACATCAAATTTCTCCAAGGAAAAAATCACATCAGTTTTCCCCAAAGACAGGATAACAGGCTGAGTGGCTGCAAAAGGTGTAGTAAACCTCAGGTCTCTCCTTTAAGGGACGCTTCTAACATCATTTTATCTGACATTTTTATTGCAACAGAAAGAGAAACATCTGTAACTTTGGTGCATATCTGGTCAAGAAACTCTGCTACTTGATTGAAAGATTATATGGAGGGTAAATCTCCACACAGGTGAGCCTGAAGACCTCTGACACTGGTATTTTCCACAGTAACATGCAAGACAAAAGTGTTTTCTCACTGATTTTTACCTCATTTCAGACTGGAAGGACTATCATAAGTTGAGATGAACATTCAGGCAGTCTTGGGAAACTGAAACAGTGGTCAAACATAAATAGAAGGCAATTATGTAAACACAAAACCAAAATTTCACCTTTGGTCCTGAAACACGCAACCACAGAAATTTGTAAAATATGTAATAAAAGCAAGACTTCTTTATTTTCATGAGGATGAACAAGTAGGACAAGAAGTAATGGGATCCCATCACTCTAAGGGCCACTCAGATTAGATGTTAGGAAATGCTTTTTAGACATTATAGGGCTGATTAAAGAGTGCATTAAGCTGTGTGAGTGAGCTGTGGAATCTCATTATGGACCTGTAGAACAGGTTAGACATCATCTGATAGGACCAGTTTACTTGCTCTTACACTGTTTAGAGCCAGGAAGAGCTCTCTCACTCTGCCTGTGATCTTGCAATGCCAGTACTGAGCTAAGGTAGCATGAGCCATATACAGATGGAAAAGGAATATTGCAAGGGCCTACCAAGAGTCCAATACCTCATTTGTTACTGATGCTTTAGTTATTGCTATTTTTTGCCTCCTACCCACACCCATGTTCATCTTTGCCTTTGTACAATGGCTCTTCTGGCAAGTACAGATTGCTTCTTGAACAGCCCTCTGAGAGCCACTAGTTACAGCTGGGAAGCACAACATAAGATGTAGAATAATAGCGGTCTACCTAATGCTGACAGATTACCGTTTTTTAAATAATATACAACTACTGTTATTTTTAAGGCCTTTTGCAGGAATTGTACTGTATTTCCCAAAGTGGTGGGGTGTTTGACTACTGTTTGTGGCCAGCTTTAACAAGCTGCTTGTACTTTCACAAAGTCACCATGAATCTGTAGCCTACCTATGCATTTGTCTCCTTTGCAGATACCAAATGATGCAAAGTCAACTTGGGAGCTGTGAGCAGTTCTGCAAAACTGCAGACGGAGGAATCATGTGTTCCTGTGCTGCTGGCTATGCCCTGGGCAATGGCAAAACCTGTGTTTCTGTAGGTACAAAGCCACATGTATAGTTCACACTATGGAACACATCGCATCTGTACCACATTTGGGAAGTGCTGCTGTGTTGCAGTGCCACTGTAGCATAAAGAATAATGTTAATTGTTCAGGCCTCTCACATGACTTACTTGAGCTGCTGATAACAAATATAATAAGACCTTAGCTAAAGGACATCATTTAAGTAACATCAAATTATGCAACTGTGAGGGATGTGTGGCAGCAAAAATAGCTCAGGAAAGTATTCTGTGTGATTGGTTGTGTTCCCTCAGGGGACTGCAAAATCCATGTCCCAGCAGGGGTACAGCCATATCAGAAACTGGTGATTACAATGGAGCTCAGATTCCTCTTCTCCCAAAGACTGAAAAAGGCCTTTCGTGCTATGGAGGAAATTTTTAGAAAGTAACAGGTTAGATTTTTGATTGATAAAGGTTGGTGTGTATTTTCAAGGCCTCTGGGACACCTACAGATCCAAATGAGTACAAATCCAAGAAACCTCTCTTTACAGTATACAGTTCACAAGGAGTCATTATCATTTCAGTGGTGGTAACATAATGTGACTGAGTTATATTTCACTTGTTTCTCCTGAAATATCACCCATTCCATCTGAAAGAAATAAAATCTGCCTTTCTCTTTTCTTCTAACAGGTTTTCTGCAGTTAACATGTGGCAACCTAAATACATTAATAACTACTGGCACTGAATTTAATTCCATCAGTTTTGCCTTCATTCAAATTGAACATTAACAATTACTAGTCTTAGTCTATTCTTCTGTGTCTGATATATGTTATAATACCCTTTGTAATTTAATGCCGAATTATTATCATGAGCTTATGATTCCAAGCATAGAATACTTTACTCTATTTTCCAATAAAAATATTTATTAACAGCAGGTACATAACAATAATTATACAATAATAATGGAAGATGTTTAACTTTTAAATACTATGAAAATGCTGAACTCACTTGCCTAATTGCTCAGAATGGGTAAGGTTTAAAAAAAATTAACATTATTTTCATTTTTCAGAAATTTCAATCTTTTTGCACATGCAAAGTTTTTGTTAATATCTTGAAAAATCTAGCAGAGCCAAACCTGACAAGGACACCTGCATATCTAATTAGGTTGTAAAAGGCTGCTGTCAAGGAATTTTCCTTGAAATGTTAAGCAAGTTTTCTCTTGTTTTCCTGAAGGGTTGATTCCCTAATGGTGACCTGTTTCCCTGAAAACCATTTTCCTCCACTGTAGGTATCTATCTGTTGGTTAGTTAGCAACAGAAGAAACACGCGGGTCACAGAGCAGCAGTGGTTTCACCAGGCAGGACCGACCAAAAGCCCTGCCCTTCTTTATTTACCTATTTTTATAGGTTTCTAAGGACAGTCAAAGATTGGTGAAAGGGGTCAACACCCCTGAAGGTTTACAGGACAAAGACATGGTCAATCATCTTTCTCCACTCCAGGGAAAGGAATGAAAAACAATTCCACAAGTGCAAAACAATCCCGGCCGGTTTAGAAAAACAAGGACCATGTTTACAGAACAAGCATGGGAAACTACAGCTACAGTGTTACAACTTATGGGGCCCTGTAAAACCAGGGCGACATCTATCTGTTGCTCTGAAGGCTCCTTTTGACTGCAAAACCCATGTTCCAGCAGGGTTGGAGAAGTGTGGTGAAAACCACAAGATGGACTGGAAACTAGATGTACTTTTCTGACCATAAAACTGTCCTTTATACCAAGGGCTCTGTCAAACAAGCTCTGCTGAATGGCACTTCAATGACAAAAATTGCTTTAAACAGCAACTATCTGTCCTTCTGCTCTACAAGGTTCCTTGGATGTCACTTGGCTTGGTGCCTCAAGGACAGCGCAGGCACCATCCCCCATAGAGATGAAGGACCATAGTCCTCCATTTTCTATATATTGGCTTAAATCAGCCAGAAATGCATTTCTGAGCTCAGGTGGAGGCTGGTAACATCAGCTGAGCCTTCACAGAATGTGCTCAGTGTCATGGACAGGGGCTCTTTGCTCTCAGCATGCAGCACATGCTTCAAAGTCCCAGTACTACCCATACACCAAGCATTTTGGTCTTGCCTTTGCAGTCCTGTTCCCACATAAGGGTCAGAAATCATGAAGCAGATGGCAGAAAGTCACAAGAATCATAGCAAATCCAGATGCCCATCCTGAAAGTGAGGAAACCACTGAGGCCCTGAGCAGACAATTGGAGGTCACCAGGAAGGCTGGAATTCACCCAGCATGTCCCCTGGACTGACAGTTGTTTTCTCTTCATTGTGTTCATCCAGCCCTGGTCCCAAGAGGGCCAGGCTTCCCTGGTGCCAGCATTTTGGGTGGGTTATTCCACTCTCCTAGGGGAGAAGTGGGGTGGCAGATATGGGATTGTTGGTAAGTGCTCCTCAATTTGCCCTTTACTGCAAAAATAATAAACTGTCCCATGTTTTATTCTCCATATGTGAGACACTGAATTCTAGCAGAGTTTTTCTTACCCTCTTGTTGTTCCTCACTGCCTCATCTTATCTCTTGACTAACAGTGAAATACATGGCTAAATTTATAGAATAAACAGTTTCTTTAAGCTTGGCTCGACCTAGTGTATTTTATATATGTTAGAATCCAAATATAAACCAGGAAGTTGTCTGGGCAGGTAAGGCTGAGCTGATGTAGTTAAATTGGTCTAATATTACAACTTTATGCAACTTCCTGTGTTGGCCAAACACTGAAGAATTCCAGATGCCTCATTCAGATATTAGCAATAACTGTTTCGACAGCATGTAGATATTATTCTGGGACTGTTCCGTACTTGAAACCTCACAGACATTATTTACTATTGTTGCTTATTAAAAAGTAGTTTATCACAAATTCTAGGCACTGAGAAATGATGTTCTGAATAAAAATTGTACTCAACCTACCAGAGCAAAGCAAAAATTGTAGTTGCTGTAATTCCAGTTGTCCGATCATTTAATTACCAGAGACTTCATACAAATTGAGGAAGACCAAATATATATGTGAATTTGTACATTTTTGTATGCAGAACATTGAAGTGTTAAAAGATAAAAAAAATCTATTTCCTGTTTAAATCTGGCTATATTGCTATACGAATGAGGCAAAATTCTTCTTTTCTGTGTTGAGGCTTTTAGTTGTGTATCATGAGTGCATAGGAATATTGTAATGAAGCCCAAAATTTTATATCAAAGTTTTCACTGAAAGCGTTATCTTATTGCAAAGTTCTGATTTTCTACTTACTTGGCATTTTGCAAGGCCTCTAAAACCTCTCCAAAATGAGTATAAATTGCTGCAGCTTCAAGACACAGGACTGGTCAATTTTATTTGTGTAGGACAATGCCTATATAAAGTGCAAGGAACTTTGGTCCATTCTGTTATTGAGATGCAACTTAGACTTGTAGGTATTGTTTTATTAGCAACTACTTTAATTATCTGACACAGAGATGGTAGACAAAGAAAGCTAAGAGCCAATGCACAGAGTGGAAAAAATAATTGGCCATGCTGAATTTGTTACAGAAACTTTCAGCAGCAGCACAGTCCTTCTCAAATTGGAGAAACCTATCACATTCCTGAGGATGTTGTCCCATCATGCCTTCCAGAATATTTTGCCAGATACATTCTGATGAATTAATTGGAATTGTCAGTGGCTTTGAGAACGTGTTCGAATGCGCATGGCCAGTCAAAAGAATGAAAGTGCTTCAAATCCCTCATGTGGACAGGGACATTTGCAAACTCACCCTTCGTAGCCCGGTCACAGAAAACATGTTTTATGCTGGTTAGGACAGATGGAAAACTTGTCTGCCAAGAAGATGGAGGAGACTCCCATGGAACCCAAAAGAAATGGTGTTTGCCTTGTTACTGGTATTGTCAGCTGGGGAGAAGGGTGTGGGAGGTGAGAAATATGGAGTAAACTTGTTAAATTTCCTACCCTGGGTAAGAAGGGTTTTGACAAAAACTTAAATGGTTTTGACATTTAATAAACCAAGTTGCCTTGGCCATCAGATCTGATTCCTAAGTAATATTTTCCTCTTTTTAACATGGTTGCTAAAATTCTGACAGTTTGTTCTACCTTCAAGAGATGCCATCCATCTCTCTTTCCACCCAGCCCTCCATTTGCCCCAGTTCTGCAGCACTCCCGGTTTATTCATAATCAGTTACAGAGGGCACAGACACCTCTGATGGGCTTTGACTGCTGTCTTTAGCTCAACGTGCATTCAGAGGAATCAGTCATCTGAGCTTCTCCTTCCTCACCTCCTTGTTTGCATTGCCAGGTGTGAAACACCATCATCAACATCCTCAGATGTGCAGTACCAGACAAGAACAAATTCTGTCTTCAGGGACACTTACCACAGCTGCTTAATTGCACAGAGAATTGCAATCCTCACTCCAGACACATACCCAGACACACATCATCAGTGCTCTGCCTAAATGCTCTTTGGGTTTGCACAGACAGGACAGAGTTTTAACTTGAGTCATCCTGAAGATATACTTTGAAACTTGAATAAGCTTTTATTGCCATCCCCGCGGTTACATTTCTTCCCCTCTTCACTCCTCCAGGATTTCCTGCAATCTGTAACCAAACCACAAAGATGGTGTTGATGTTCTTTTGAAACAGTTCCTCCTACTTTTAGAAATGCTGATGCGCTTTGAATTTGACAAGAAAAACTTTTTTTTCCTGCAGGTGGTGAACAGACCTGGCTGATCTCAATCCAGGTGTTTAGCTGAAATCATTATCCATTTTAACTGCACTAAGCAGCTCACTCACTGAGGTATGCATTTCCAAAAAAGCATGTGATGAGCTGCTCAGGACAGCTGCCCTTGGCCTATCATGCTGCAGCAGGGCTGACAGCCAACCCACAGCATGAGATGGGTGGCACTGACATGTCCCCATCACTGCCCCATCACTGCTCCATCACTGCCCCATCACTGCCCCATCACTGCCTGGGCAGCTGGTCTGCAAACCCACTTCCCCTGGGTTGCTGCACGGGGCAGGGAACAACTTCCATGTGAATCAGTTGCTAAAGCAGACTGACTCCCTCAGCTGCTCCATCCTGAGGAACTGCTGACTTCATATCTGACACTGCCTGCAGGCTTCATCCTGGGATGAGTAACACTCCAAGAGGAAGGCAATCCCTAAACAGGGCTGCAGGAAATAGGGTGCAGGACTCCATAACAAAACATGTCGCCATGTGCTCGCCATGGTAATTAAAAGAATGGAAAATGAAATTCCAGCAACTCTTTATAAAGAAATACATGAGGAGGGAAAGGACTGTCCTTTTAAACCCCCTGTTTATGAAGTTTTCCATAGTCATATGCAAGTTAAAATGTAAACCTGCTGCACTGATGTCAATACAGAAAAAGCAAAGTCAGTGCCATACATGCTGAGTACACTGTGTCCCATCCCCAAGGACACAGCTGCTCAGTCAAGGGATACCTTTCATAAAAAAATCCCACAGTAAGAGAAAAATGACCATGTAAACTAAGATCTTGTGAGAATACAGCTTCTGAAGCTCTGTGTTATTAATATTAAACCAATTTAAATGACTAACTTATACCTACAAGAGTTCTTTAATTGACATAGGTGTAGGTTTGTGAAATGTAAACAATTTCTTTAAAAAAAAAAGAATCTGCAGATCTGCAGATTTTGTGCTGGGTTCTGCAAAGTCCAGTGCTGACATCCAGTGGTGACATATTTTTCATGCCGAAGGGATCCAGACTGGCTGTGCTGTGTTTGCATGGGATGATATTCATTATCATGAGAAGGTAAAGGCAAGTATTCCCAGGCTACTGGGGGACTCCAGCAGCAGCTTCACTGGCAGGTGCTCCTGTGGGGATGGACAGCCAGAGGAGTGTGGAAAAGCAGTACAGCCACAGCCGTGCCAGGCAAGGAGAGTGAGGTCAGACTCCACAGCGACTCCTGGGCACAGGAGGTGCTGTCTGAGCCCCCAGCACCCACCAAATGTGACCACTGGAAACAGCTCTCCCTTTTTTAGCCAAGAAAGGTCTGGTTGGGAGAGGTACATGGGGTTTGCTGGCCTCAGGGGACTGAGGACAGCATCAGAGCTCATTTTCCAAGGAAAGCTGGACACACAGTTAACCAGAAGATGGGAGGCAGTATTAATTAGTTCTGCGGAAATATCAAGGAGGGCAAAACAAATCTGTGAGGTCAGGAACTGGCTGTGAATAAAATTAAGCTTGGTATTAGAAGGGCTTTAACTCCAAGTGAACTCCTGGAACAACAGCCTTGCGGAACCTGTGCAGGAAAACCCGCCCCCAATGGAGTTTCAAAGAGTGGGTTGATTATTTGCTACAAGTATTAGGGCCCATGATGTGAGCTGTAACATCAGCCCTGGGTTGGTAGGGACTGGCCTCGATGAGGGACGTGGTTTGTTTCCCTCATTGGCCTCAATACTCACTGAAGCTTGTTTACAAAGCTGCAGGTGATGGGAAGTGAAGTTTTATTTGTGGATTTACCCATGGATGTTCAGATCTATCATACTTTGTTAAAAGAACTGCATACTCAAATAATAACTGGGGATTTATGACATGAAAACACAGAATGCTCTCTGTTCATAACTCAGATTAAATAAAAAACCACTCTTCCTCTCACTGGTTGTTGTTCTGAGTGTAGAAATGTTTCCTGCTCTTCCCAGGAGCCAGCCTATCCTGGCAGCCCTGCAGCACCACTGCCATTGCATGCCAATGGGTTTATCCCTCCTCTTGTCCAGGGCTGGGAAGCAGGGTCACCCTGTCCACAGGATGCACAGTTCATCAGCCCAGGGAGTGCTTCTGTCCTTGCCATACCTACACCTCCTTTCACAGACTCTGTCTGTCTGTGCATCTCGTGGGACTGGAATCCCGACGTCAGGAAAATTTTCCATGCTCTGCTTCATAGCTGGGCATTACAAACCTAAGAGTGTAAAAGAAAAATGCCATATCCATTCAGATGCATCCCTAGGGGGAAAATCACATTTGGGGGCTTGGTTGCTCCAAAAGCTGGTGGGATTTGCCCATTGCAGCTAAGCCTTGGTAAATGTTTTGTGAGGACAGTGTATAAAAGAACCACGTCATGTAACTGGTCCCTGAGGTCATTGTCCAGCCTGTGCTTTGGTTTGGTACAAAGAAATGCACATGCTTTTCATCTCCACCCACGCTGTGTTACGGTAAGTGAATGATGGGGCATGGGAGGAACACCCAAATCCTGGAGCAGCTCTCAGTGGCAGGGGCAAAAGGCCCCTCAATCAACCAGGGCACAGCAAGAAGGGGCACTGTTGCACTACAGAACTGGGGGTTGATTTTTTTAGTTTGGTTTGGGTTTGGTTTTTGGGCTTTTTTTTCCCCATGTGTTGACATTGGAGCCAGGATTTGCCCTTAGAGGTTTTGTTTTCTCATGAGCATCTGGACTTTAAACTTCAACATCTCTCCTGTAGCCATTTCCCACAAGAGCTGCAGGAATGCAGGCAGGCACCATTAGGCTCAGAGGGTAACAATGGCAAGGTGCTCTTGGATAATATTCTTCCTTTTCTCTGCCCTTTTTCTTCAGACAGAACAGACAGGTATGGCTTTTGTTTTGTTGTACCTTTAATTCTGATATGTGCTGCTGCTTTTCTAAACACTTCAGTAATTTTGTACCTTGCATAATGTTTACTTTGTAGCATGGGGTGAAATCCCTGAAAACAGTCTATTCCTTATTTTCTTTACATTTCTGCTGTTTATTTCATGCAGCTAAGTGAAAACTGCTGTAGGCTAAAAGGGCAGTGTAGTTTTGAAGTACCATCATTTATGGCAGGGTAATATTTTGTCTTTCCTTACAATTTTTAGTGCCCCAGATATTAGAGAAATTTGTTTTATAATTCTAGTTGCTGCTGAAATAAAAATAAGATAGTCCTATCAAAGAGGCTGATATGCATGCTTGTTATAGCTTGAAGAAATTTATGTTTCTGTATTAATCCTCCATAGTTTGTCAAAAATAAGGAGGAGCCAGGCAAGGTGGTGATCTCTTAAGAAAGTCAAAACATCTCACAGCAGAAGCTCACTGCTAGCTGTGCTGGATGTGGCAGAACCACTGCATGGCAGAAATGTGTGCTGGGGGTGAGATAACATTTAAAACGTAGAACAGTCATGAAGCTTTTTTTAATATCATGTGCGAGCCAGTTGCTTATGGGATATCCTTCAAAAAGATAATTAAGCATCTGTACACAGTTTCAGAATAATTTTGCTACTGCTCTCACTTTTTCCAGTTCTGTGATTATTGATTACTTCAACCAGCAGTGTTGGGCCCCCAGACATGGTATAAAAGAGAGAAAAAAACCCAAATATTCCCTGCCCCAACACATTTACTTTCCAAGCACAGAAGAACTGACAAACACGTGCTGACACACAGTCACATATTGCTTCATGTGGAAGACAAGGCTCCAGGGTGACACCAGCTGCCCAGCTGGCAGGCAGTTTTTGGTGGAGTTTTCATTTGCAAAGAGATGTTTTAAGATCTGTTAACTCTCTTGTCTCTGGTGTCTCCTCTTTACTCCAATCCGAAAGATTACAGTGTCTTCCACATAAACAGTGGTGTGTTACATAGCACTCTTAACTATGAGCATTGCTGAGGGGTAGCTTTTATTTATCCCCCTTAAGAGAGATTTGGTTGAGAAGTCATCCATGTCATGGCTTTGCTTCTCAGCAAAAAAATTGCCATGAACTAAGACTGAAGAGCATCAGTTTGGATCCACCATCATAACTTAATACAACTGATATTCACTTCTACCAGTGAGTCTGAAACCCCTGTGCAGTCTCAGAAAAAAGCCTCTGCCTTTTATAATAATGTTTTTCCCCTTTCCCTGGCTGTGCTACCACACTCTGCTCTGTGTGTCTCGGGCAGTAAAATAATGTGCCAGGAAGGGCTACAAATTCCCCCTGCCTGGGAGCAAGTCAGGCATTGCCCAGAAGAAAAAGATCACAACTCCTCAGCTGAATTTGGGCTAAGACAGTAGAGCTCTTTAAGTATGTAAGCTTTATGTGCCTGAAATTCCAAATCAACCAGAATTATTTATCTTTAAAAATAAGGTAAAATTCTATAAGGAAATGAATCTAAGTACTTACATTAGTGTTTTGTCATGCAATGTTCCAGTGTTTATATCAGCTGACGATGCAAACAGTGTTATCAAGAGACAGAGGCGTGCCAGTTCCCTACTTCTGGAGGAGGTCCTTCAAGGCAGCTTGGAAAGAGAATGCCTAGAAGAAAGATGCACACATGAAGAAGCAAGAGAAGTATTTGAAAATGATGAAATGCTGGTAAGTATTCTGTTTTCCTGCATGCACAATAAAAACTACTGTCTCAGTCCTTTACTTATGAAATACAAGACTGCTTCATTTGTTTGGGTTTCTCTCCATGTGAAATCTTTGCATTTTCCATCTCAGCAGGTAGCAAGCAGGTGTCTTCCATGGTCAAAATGGAAATGAGGAGGTTAGCTCTGATATTTTTTAGGCCCCTTCCTCAAAATGGTGTGTCATGCTCCCATTATTAGTAGATCACATGGCTGTTGTCCTGTCCTGACCACACACAGAAATGCAGCTTCAGCATCTCTTAGGGACCAGGAGGGGCAAAGGGGTGTTGGTCAGCCTAAGAGCACCTGAAGGGCAGCACAAAGGAATTCCAGCCACTCCAGCCAGTAAATCAACTTCATCAGGGCCCAACTCAAATGCCTCTATGCAAATGCATGCAGCAAGGGGAATGAATGAGAGGAGTTTGAGTTATGTGAGGGGCTGGCACAGGTTGCCCAGAGAAGCTGTGGATGCCCCATCCCTGGAAGTGTTCAAGGCCAGGTTGGATGGGTCTTTGTGCAACCTGGTTGAGTGGAAGCTGTCCCTGCCCACAGCAGGGGATTGGAACTAGATGACTTTTAAGGTTCTTTCCAACCTAAACCATTCTGTGATTCAATGACTGGGATGGAGGGAAGCAATGCACCAGCAGCTATAGAAAGAGGCTCACTTGGTGAGTAGCTGCCAATTCCCTTACACAAGGGGCTCTCCTGACATGTACAGATGGATGCTGTGGTCTTTATTGGAAATTTGGCTGGAGTTTTTGTTTGCAGGGAAAGCAGAGGAAACAGCTGTAGGGCTGCCCATGGGTAGCAGTGGTGCTTTGGGGAAGGGAGGGGTGGGCAGAGGTGTCCCTTTAGGGAAAGCAACTTCAGGGTCAGCTGCAGTAGCCAGGAAAATGCAGGGCACATGGTGGTGGTGACCAGGGGTGGTGCCCTGCAGCTCTGCTCTGTGCTGACCACTCTGCCTCCAGCAGCACCTGCCAGGGGCCACGTGGGACAGGACAGGATGGGGTGTCACTTCCCAGGCTGCTGCACACCAGAGAGACAATAGCCAGCCAGTTTTTTCAGGAAGCTGCACTGCTAAAGGATCCAGCTGTTCCTCTCTGACCTGTGAAGTGTTTCTTTTCCTTTATAGCTTTCTAAGAAACAATAAAGTAAGCAGTAGACAAAGCCCCTCCCTTCTCATGCATATTTTGCTAGCAAGGCAGAAATTATAGTTGTGCAACTTTGTAAACATTAAACCATTGTATATATTCTCTCATAACATGTTTTTCATTTAGCAAAATACTTACGGCATATTAAATTACTTGAGAATTAAAATCTAATTTCCTTTTTTTTTTCACACAGCAAATGTTTTGGGATATCTACTATGGTAAGGTGGTCTCTTGATTTCTCTCCTTCATAGTACTGTCACATGATGAACATTATGATTTAGTCTAATACTGGTTTTCTAAGAGTTTATTTTACAAGAAACAATCAGTCTCTATTTTTCATGTCTGTAGTAAAGCAGAAGGAAAATTCTTAATGTGAAATGATTTTTAAAAAGTAACATACAGGCAAAACCATTTAAAGCTGCAAAAATAATAAAAATGGAACGTGAGTAAAAGTTATCATAGTAAATAGGCTACTTCTTTTCCTGAATGTAAAGCTGTTCTGAAACAGCCTGGGACACGAGGAAGTGTGTTTTACTGATACAACAGAGCATCACAGTTTTACCAGCAAAATCTCCCAAATACAGAATTAGCACTTAAACCTGAGCGAAATAAATAGGTGTTAAAAGCTCCTGAGCTGTCTACAAACTCTGCACACTGGCATTGCATCATTGCCTGTCAGCTGCCAAGGTGAGAAACAAATCTGTAGAAGCTGAGGGCCTGATGTAATTAAATGCCACCTGAACATGGAGCCTGTGGCACCAGCTTATGGTGACTATGTCCTATTTCCTCCCTTTTTTTTTATGCTTCATCCCAAGTTTTTCTCTTGTTTTTAGCTTAGCTATTATTAATTTCTAATCTTAGGCTTAAAGAGTGGATAAGGAGGTGGTAAAGCCAGCAGTCAGTAATAATTTTCTGCACAAGCCACTAAACCACTCAGTCCTGGGAACTATTGCATAGAAGAATCCCATCAGTGCTATAAATATTATGAAGAATGATGCTAAATATCTGGTATTTTATTACTTCTGTGAGGGTGGGATTAATTTCTAATTTGAGTCATTGGATATTTGTACTAAGCATGTCATTCAGGCTTCCTCTCTAGTCTGGGAAGAGTTCAGAATGATCCCTGCAAGCAAGGTTAGCCACAACCAGGATGCATTACTGACTTCAGCCTCGGGGGTGGCTTTCTTGCTGTAATTAAAAGCCATATGTTCTGTGCTCTTCCTAAAGAACAGCAGTGTGTATTTCCTTCTGTGTGATGTCTTCTCTAACATTTTGAAGAGTGTTGCCTTTGAAGAGTGACTTCTTTCCTCCTCACTAAACAAACAAATTTTTTCATCCTGTCTTCCTATAACCTCATTTTCTAGACCTCTGCTATCCATGTTGCTTTCCTCCAAAAGTCCAGGGTGCAGTGGATAAATCTGCATTGCAAATAAAAGAGGGTTGGGGAGAAAGGTTGAGCACCCACCTAACTGCTGGGTCACCAACCAGCTCTGTTTGGTACTGCTCCACCTTTGTCCCTTCAAGTCAAAACTGAGGTAATGGCATCTTGCTGGATGTCTGCTGACAGGGCACTTTGCCTGAGGTCACATTTGTCCCCAACCCTCTTTTATTAACAGTATAAACTTAGCCATTGACAATCTCTCTTTAAACATCACTTTACAAAAGTTTTGTGCAGGCCTTATGGCAGTCTGCTCATTTAATGACAATGTCATTGGAGACATTTCTGTTCTATGATGTTCACTGATTCTCCTAGGTCCCTTATCCTACAGTATGATTAGATTTTAATGATTTGAATTATTTGATCTTGAAAAATGTATGTTTGTTTTTACTTACCATCTTTTTATATTGCTGGATGCTTACAGTTTAATCATTCCAGTAGCTTTCCAGCAACAGAAATCAGGCCAATTTCTCGATATCTCCTTGAATCTTCTGTTTCCTCCTTTAATGAAGCTAGGTGCCGGATTTATTTTCTTCCCAGTACACATTTCAGAGGCTTGAATCTGTGTAACTGCTTCAGGCTGCAGGGATAACCCTTCCCTAGCTCCAGCTCCTCAATTCTGCCTGCTCAGCTGTGTAGGTGAGACTCCCCTTACTACCCCAAAACCCTCCCAGGATGCCGACATTGTGCTTGGATATGCACCTGACTGCAGATGGGCTGAAGGTGGTAACTCTTTCAGCCAGAATTTTAGTACATCTAAAACTCAAAGATATGTGTGCCCATAGAATAGCAGATGGTGATTGGTGCTTTTTTCCCAGTAGCCAGCAGAGTTTTCACTTTTCCATCCATGAAATCAGCTAGGGCAGCTTGCTGACTGAGTTAACCTCTCTGACAAAGTGCTAATTTTTAGAAAGATTGGACAATGTGTCTCATGTTAGGCTTTTCGGGCTTGTTTACTGATAGGCTATGTCTACAATAAGTAGCTGTTACTTGGAGCATATTTTCAAACCATTTTGGAGCAATTCCTGTGGGCAGCTTGGAGGCAAACTGGCAGCTCTGCCTGGTGCCTCATGCATACTGAGGACACCCTTTTGTTTCAATGTTCAGTTCATTAGAAAGATTAAGCTTGCTAGTGTCTGAGCCGCTGCATAATAATTGTGCAGCAATTATTATATATATAAATATAAATATAAATATAAAAGTTATACCTCCTCCTATTTTTATGTTGCTTGCTGTACACTTGCTATATAATTTTGATGCCAGCTTTTTCTATCCAGTGCATATCGATCTAACATGGGAGACCTAAAATACCAGCCTCATATTACATTTGTAACAAAGCATGAACTGTAGCTCAGTCCTTTTCCCTGAATCAGAGCATCCATCTTCCAGAAGCAGGCTCTGCCTCTGGGCAGCTCCCAGCCTCTCTGACAGGGGCAGACTTGAGCTAAAATTACCCGTGAGGAGCAGTTCAGTGACACTCAGCCCATTTCCTTCCAAACTGCTCTCTCAACACGTCTCTGAACAGCTCACATGCTGGGAAGGGGGCTGTATAATTTGGGCTCAGTGGTGGTGGTGACTCCTCCCCCTCCATTTCTTCAGGTGGCAGGAGGTGCTCCTCAAGCCCCTGCCAGCACAACGGTGTGTGTGAGGACAGCATCCGTGGCTACACCTGCACCTGTGCCGAGGGCTACGAGGGAGAGAACTGTGCTTTCGGTAAGGCATGGCCCCCCTTCTAAGGAGCCCCATCCCCTCCTGTCACAGGGTGTCCCTGTGAAACCATAGGCAGCTCTCCAGATACCATGCCAGTTACCATGTTTTTGGTTGAAACACACGGTTCTGGGCAGAGCAGGGGTGATGTGTGCTGCCTGCCCACAAAACATTGTGGCATTCTGAGGTTCTGCAGGCTGTCCCTGTGCCCTGAGCCTCCCTTCTCCGGGGATGCAGCAACAGGGCTGAAACCAAACCACCTCATGGGTACACCCCAAAGCCAGCCCTGCCACTGCCACCTGCACTACCTGGCTGCTTGTCCTGCTGTGGTCCCAGCTGTGTGGCCTGAAGGACCAAGGCTGCAGTGCTAGCGTGGCTTCCCAGGAGCCCTAGTGCCTCTGAGGCCACACATACCCACAAGACAATCCCTCAGGGCAGAAGGACTCCAGAAAACAAACCGTTTCCAGTGGAAGTGAAAAGCATAAAGTAAAACAGATGCTTTCTGGCACAGGAAAACCCTGGGCAAGATACTACATTTTTATATCTGCCAGGTTCTACTTTCCAGCCCTTACATCAGTATTTCTGCTGGCTCAGAGGTCCCCTGGGGTGGGAGACGCCCTGGCTGCAGCAAGGCAGGGTCATTTTCTGTTTAAGAGGCGTGACTGTGACCAGCTTCTGGGGGAGCACAGAAGGTGACACAGCTTGGACCAGTGCTGGGAACTAGATCATCTCAGTGTGAACCTTAGGGAGCCATCTTACACAAGGTTTTTTGCTACCTATGGGCTAGATCAAATAGCTGTTGCCTTGTGCTTAAGATTTAAGTGTTTGCTCAGCTATGGAAAGTTAAGCATGTTTCAAAGTTCATACTCACTTTCTTTTTTTCTTATCTTTGGTGGCTGATAATTTAAACAAGTGTGCAAAATGAGAGAGATGCATTTGTTCTTTCTCAGAACCAGAAACCTTAGCTGCCTTCTTCCTCAAGCAATACTTGTCTTCATAACCTGTGCAACAATTCCCATCGCTGCAGATACTTGGTCTTTTGTTTAGAAACCCATGGCATCCTTCCATGGGTTCACATGGAAGGCCCAGTTTGACCCATGGCTAATGCTCCCCGTAACTCACAAGTGCAGTGTCTGGTGCAGGGGGGAGCACAGTTTGCACCGACTCTGTGAATGCAGCAGAGATTCAGCTCTCTCCAATTTCTGCTTACCAAGGGAAAAAATCCCAGTGGTAAATACTACCAAGCCAGAGTCCCTACCCACCTCCACACATAGTGAAAAAAAAATAAAACAGAGGGCTCAAGCTATGAAAGGATACTCCAGGTGAACTGTTCCCAATGTTTTTCCTCTACTTGCTTTGTTTAGCTAAAAATGAATGTCACCACCAAGCAAAGGTAGGATGTGACCACTTCTGCTACCCAGGAAGTAATTCCTACCGCTGTTCCTGTGCTGATGGCTACGAGCTTGGGAAGGATGAAAAACAGTGCATTGCACTAGGTAGGTGGGAGTATGGAAGTACAGGGGGCACCTGCTCAGGGCTGGGGTGGGCAGGCCACATCTGACATCCAGATGTGATCAGCCTGCTTCGAGCCTAAAGCAATATTACTGGGTAGAAAAGGGAATCTAACCACCACCCAAGATGCCAAAATAATGGTAAGAGAAGGGCTATTTGATGAGAACATTAAAATAAGAATTAGCAGAGAGGACTTACATCACCCTACATATCACTCACTGGACCAGGTTTTCTATTCTTGTGTTTGGTGAAGAGTAATTCTGCTGAACACCTGTTTGCTTGGGAATGATATTCAGTTGATTCCCATCAGGTGACCAATGGTCTGATAAATGAAGGGAAACATTTGCTGCCATATTAATTAGATTGAAGCAGTTGCCCATTTCATGTCTGCAGTCTCATACTAGGTATCTCACTCAATCATCTCCTTACAAAGTAGGTCTACTAAAACCACAGAAGTGTACTTAGACCTGTGTCTGTATCAGCACAAAGTGGGGCAGCCAAATGGGAGTTCAGCTGTAGAGCCAGGCTTCTGGTGGTGAAAGACTGATGTCCACACTCAGTGTACACTTCAGGTGGGCTTTACATCAAACTGGCTTAGTTGACTCATGTGGCCTAAGCACCAGTCAGCTGTGAGAGCATGTCATGTGTGCTCCTGGCAGGTGTCCTGTGGTTTAGCTTCACCTGAACAGAAACCAGTCTGTGTGACCCAAACCCAAACCAAGTGGAAGTGTCACAAATGCAGATAACCATGTGATCCAATCAAAAAGCACGTGTGTTGTTTGAACCAGATCAGAAAGGCATGCATGTCCCTAGACTGACAGCTTTAACAAGGAAAACCCAGGATTTACCTTGTCCAGACTGGGCCACAACTATCAGGTATTTGACACAATTTGAGTACAGGATACAAAAATGAAAAGCAAGCCGGAGAGGAAGCCTCATTTCATTAACAGGCACAGGCACAGTGGTCAGAAACCTGACCACTACAAGCCTAACACAGTGACCCAAAATGTCCAGCCCATTGCTAAACTATTGTGACAATTGCCAAACAAATTATTCCAATTTTCACCAGCTGAGAAATTGTCATTCTCCTTTTCCTTTGTGCAAAACCAGAACTCCAGAGTCAAGGTGGAACAGTAAGGCACTTGCAGGTATTAGCTATCTTGAAATGATACAGCATAAAGTTTTGATTTTTTTTTTAATTCATTTGTTAGATGCATGTGCATGTGGCAGACTTCAAGACAGTGATAACCTTATAAGTGAAACCAGGAAGAAAAGTGATGAACGATTTCCTTGGCAGGTATCCTAGCAATTCATGAAACCCATCACTTACCCTCACATGGACAGTGCTATCTATTGTCTTTTTGCATTTTCTTAGGTACTACTGCTAAACTCAGATGGGAAAGGCTTCTGTGGAGGAGTGTTGCTAAGAAGTAACTTTGTGTTGACCACAGCAGAGTGTGCCCTTCTGCACAGCCATTTTGAAGTCAGGGTTGGCGCTGGTAGGTGATTCAACACATTTTCTCTTGCTGCAGCACATTTTAGTATTGAAAAGCTAAATTTTAAAAAAGCTTACTAAATTTCTTGCTGCATAAAAATATTGTTAAAGGAAACAAATATGCTGTCATTTCATTTAAGCACCTCAGTCAACTATCTGAGCCAGAACTACATCTGCCCCACACTCCTCTTTACAGGGCAAGCAGAGACAAGTGCCTTTCAAGCACAGTTCAGAACTCAGCACTCAGGGATCAGCTAAACATGGTGGACTTAGTGGTGGCTTTAATTCATGCCAAAATTCACGACAGTGCTGGGTATTTATCCTTACAGCTGAAACTATGCATGCCCCTACCACCATTAAAAAGCTGCCAGTGTATTATTCCTCATTTCCCTTTACTGCAGTGGTTTCAAAGAAGAGCCTTTATTTCCTCTGCTGCACGTGTTTCTCAGCACGACCAGGCAGCTTGCATGCAGCTTTCAGGCCTCTGATCCAGATCTCTGATTCCTAAGAGCAGTGAAATGTCATTGCTCCACAGGGCCTAATGGAACAAGTGGAACTGGGAAGATGATACAAGTCAGTGAGAAGCACATACACATCCGGTATGACGAAGACACTGGTGATAACAACATCGCATTACTACAACTTCAAGAGCATGTTGAATGTGACAACTACCACCTGCCTGTGTGCACCCCTGAGAGAGACTTTGCAGAACACGTTTTAATTCCAAAACTGGCTGGTACAGTCAGTGGCTGGAGAATGGAAGGTGATGAGTTTCAAGGCGAAGAGCTGCAGGTTTCATATCTTCCTGCTGAGGACTGCAAACAAATACTCAACATCAGCCTCACAAACAGGCAGTTTTGTGGGCACCTCCAGAGGGCTGTAGACAAGCGACTGGCTGGAGGAAGCTTTTTGGCTACTGAGTACAAGGGCACATGGTTTCTGACTGGGATCCTGGGATCCTGGCCACTACAAGACATGGACTGGGAAACGTTGCTTTTCACCAACACTGCAAGGTATATGATATGGGTTAAACAAAAAATAAAGTGACACAAACACAACCAACTCCCAAAGACGAAGCCCCTACCAATCATTGCAAGGAAACATATGGATGCAGCCAGTATCCCCATTTGACTCTACTACTTGCAGCAATGGAAGTTGCAACAGCGACATATATTTAACTTCAGTTTATACAGAAAAACCTGTTTGTCTTTCCTTCTGCTGACACACAGTACTGTGAAAGTCACGATGCAGTAAACCCAGTTATTGAACTAAAAACTGTTTTAACTTTAAATTTCCAAGAACTGTTTATCCTAGACCTCAAAACATGTTGAATACTTTTCTGTGAGTTGAAATGTTGCTAGTACCTTGAGGTTTGATTCAGCAAATTTACATTCTTATTTCAGGATCCATAGAAGTAAAACTTACAAAGACATGGGGAATGTCAAGCTTTTAAATGTCTGTGTTGAGGTAGGACTTGACACCTTCATCAGACTAAAAAGTGCATCCCCTCATACATGGAATCTATGTTCTCCCTTATGAATGCTGCCCATGTCAGTTAAGAGGGTAAAATAAAACCCAACTGTCAAAGACAGAAAAAAATGTTTAATTTCTTTTAAAAATAATTTTAAGACCCCAAAACTACAATCTCATCAGTCTGGACAATGTCATACTATACCACCCCCAAACAAATAAGCCAACCCCCAGGGTTGTATCACCTAAAATACTGAATCCAATGGTAGTGTTTTCCCCAGAAGCAAAATAAAACAGAGTATGGATAATTTAGCTACATGAGTTTTTGTTCATCATCAAAAATTAAACAAAATGTGACCAGAATTTAAAAAAATCGCAACGCCGTCTGTGGGCACCTACCATATTTACTTGAACCCGCAAGTATTACAGACACAGTAAGGTTTTGGTGTCAAACACTTCTCTATTTTCTAGAGAAAGTTTGAAGAGAGTATTTAATACCAGCAAAATTATTGAGACTTAAAAAAAAGCTGAAAACCATATAAGAAGACATTATTTCCATTCTGAAGACTGGATTAACACAAGTAACAAAGGCTGATACTTCTCTCTGAAAGATAAACACAGAAATAGTAACACAAAGTACTTTATAAAAGCTTTTAAGTACCTCGGAAGGAATTTGGAATGCTTTGCTTTATTTCTTCATGAAAAACTTTGAATGATCCAGAAAGCCTGTGGAAACCAGCATTTAAAAGTCAGCATTTCATTTCAATGCACCTGACAGCCTTGGCCATTCTGGGAAAGGAGCCACAAACAGCTTCTAGTATTTCAGTCCTGGACATGAACCAGGCCATTTACAGGGTCCTCAGGGTGACTGGGAGCATTTCCACTGGGCAAGTTGAGTATCTGAAGAGTACTTGCAATACTCAACAACACACTGTTGACAGTGGAGGAAATGGGTTCTGCTTGCTGACCACAAGCTTCTGATGCTGATGGGATATGTAGCCCTTAATGTGACCCTGGCAGAAGGAGAAAAAGGCAGTGTTAGTACTCGGAGCTGGTAACACAATCCCTCCAACCCAAGCCAACATCTGCAAGCTAACCATAGCAAAGCTGTGTGTGCTCACTCACCACTGCTCTACTGTACTTAAATACCCATGAGGGTCCAGTTTATGTAAGTGAGTCACCTCGAAGAGTAAGCAGAAAGTTGGAGCCACCATGATGTTTGTGTACATGTTTGTGTCAGACTGAGAGCCTCTTGCCAGGGCCCCCTACAGGTCTGCTTATACTGCCTTGAAGAGACAGAGCTTGTCCTGGGTTAGCCAAGGAGCTGTCAATCTTAGAAGTGACCCATGCTCCAGGAAGTAATACAACTTCCTTCCTAAGAGAGAGAGCCAATAACCAGGTAGTTTTAAGTACTGATATGTAGGTAAACCAATTAAAAGTTGATCCTCCTTCGAGGAAAAAAAATTGAACCTCTGAGCCTCTTCCTCTTTTAGCCTGCTGCTATTCAGAGAGAAGCATCTCCAGAGGAAGCAGGGAGGGGTGGGGAGAGGGAGGTTTGGAACAGGAGTGCAGCTGCAGCTGGGCGTGGGGGAGGAACCGGCCTGGGCTCTAAACAGAGGCAGTTCAGCCGGGTTGACATGCCAGCTACGGTGGGCAGGGGCCAGGCCCTTCTGCTCCAGGCCCTGCTCTCCAGGCCCCACCGGGGCCAGCCAGTTTTGCAGAGCCAGGCTACAGACTCTGAGTGCTTTTGCCATCCAGCTTGGACCTTTTCAAACAGCCCGGCAGAGACCATGTGATCGTCACACTGCCCGAGAGAGATTAACCCTATGTCCCGAATAAACTTCCAGACACTCATCCTTCCCTGCACAGAGAGAGAAACGAGTGAGGACATCTACATAAATGCTGCAGAGATTTTAAGTCAGTGAAGGAAGCAGAACTGACAACTAGAGGGAGGTGCATGAGAAGTGCTTCAAGAGTGAAGCTGAAAATTCTTTTGTAGAACCATGGTTGGGACTGAGCTAATAGTTTCCCTGTAATATATGAAGAAATAGTCCAAAGGGGGAATGTGATGTTCTAATTGCAGCCAGTGAACCAAAACACCTGGGTAACGACAAGTAGGTGTTGAAATAAGTGCAGCCTGATGAGAAACTTGAACAAAGACAGAGAAGAGGCTGTGACCCAGAACCCTGGTCCTGGGGAATGCCAGAGAACATGTGTTGTCAGGAGAACCTGTGTTGCTAAACACAGAAGGGATTTTCTTTGTTGCTGCAACAGAACTGTTCATCCTTAAAAAGGTACCCCGTGGACTGTTCATGACCCACTGGAGTGGCTGTGGGAAGGCTACTGGTGTGGGAGGGATCCTCCACAAGCAGATCTTTCCTCCCGAGCAGCTGCTAGTGGGGAGGCTGAAGACCCATAAAAAACCCTGTATTTTCTTACAGAGTATCTATAGTATAAGCAAAAGAGACCTCTCTCCCCAAACGAACTGAGACAAAGACTATTTCAGAGGTGGTAAATGACTGGAAGTCGAAATGTTGTCTTTTTGTGTGTTGTCAGAGAGAAAGAAATGGAGAGGTGGGGGGAGGAGGGGTGGTCTGAAGGTTTTGTTCTAGCTCTTCTTGTTTTTTTTTTCTTTTCCTTTTTGTTTTAGGTTTATTAATAAACTTTCTTTATATTCTTCAAAGCTTGAGCCTGCTTTACCTACTCCTAATCCTTGTCTCATAATGAAAACAGGTAAATTTAAGTGTGCTGACATTTGGCCAGAAATTCGAGGTGAACTGAAACCACTACAGAGCTCTACAGAAGTGCTTCTAAATTCACTTTAAAATTAGTATTTTAATCAATTAGTATTCCATACCTAATAAACTAAATGACACAGTACTTCCTTTTCAGACATAGTGTAACAGTGAAAGAAATCTACCAGTGACCTAGACCACACCAAATAACGTCTCAGAAACTGAGAAGTGGTTAATTGTCTTGCTGACACTGCAATGATGCTTCAAACCCTCTGATTTAATACAAATATTTAGATTTCAAGTCTTCACCCATTCATGAGTAGTTGAGATTCACTTAGAGTGAAAGGCAAAATGTGGAACAAAACCTAAGAAATCTGGCTCTATTTCTTACTAATTTGAGATCAAGAGTCTCCTAGTTCAAATGCAGAACAAATCTTTTTGGTGCCACTTAAAAGGTTTGTATTTTTAAATCAATGTTTATGCATATATAGAAATGTCAATATTAAATCTGTAATGTGAAATTCAACTTCAATTTTAACTGATTCCTGCAAAAAAAGTCAGGAATTAGAGGAAGTCCTCATGGCAAATGAAAACATTTCACTTTGAGCACAAGTCCCTCAAACAAATCAGAAGGAAACCTGGGATTACTGATGTGGTTTTTGTCACAAACTGTTACTCTCCATTTAATATTTTTTACTGTCAGAAGTCTGGAAGTACCAGACCAGTGGTCAGCACTTACCAAATATATAAGGTTAGCTAAAATACACTGGACTTCATCAATATCAACATCATCGACTTGCATGAACTTCAGAGCAATCAAAAAAGCATCTAGAGATAGCTGATGGGTTTTGAGTAGCAAGTATCTGAAAGAAACAACAGGAAAAAGGTGTTTTTGAGAAATAATCACTTGAAAATTCTGTTTCTTAGAAAAATGACCTTTTGACAATAAATTCACCCTAACAGAAAGTCAGCTCTCTCAGAGAGAACTAAGGAGCATATACACTTCTACCCCAGTTCCAGGTGAAACCGTATTAAATCTGCTTTTGCAAAAATGTACGTTTTGTTATGCTTACACTTTCTTGAAGAGATTCCTGTATGTGATGATTTTCAGCTTCTCAAGGATAAGAAAGATTCCACATCGAATAAAGAACGTCTCATGCTTTGTCAGAGCATCATTCAGTAGGAGAAGATTTCCTTCACTGCAAGGATAAAGAAATGAAAAAATGAGGTCTTACCCCAACAAGAAATTACCTGACTTGGTAGGAATATGCCTCCCCTGCCTTTCTCAATCACCCCAAAGAAACCCTTTTTACTTAACTTTTTGAACAGAAAGCAGCAAAACAAGCATCATACCTCACAGACTTTGTTACTTCAGCAAACTGCATAAGGTCATACTTTTTTAAGAGCTGAACTGTTGGCATATGGCCCTGAAAAATAAATGGTGTCCAAGTTTTCCAGGGTAGAGGCAAATGCATTTTAAATAGAATCTAGTAAACTATAAAAAAATTTTAAGAGAAAAAGAGGAATGTTTAACCACTTTTTTTTTGCAACAGAGTAAGAAGTGAATACAAGTATTTGTAAGAGAACCCCCTTGTCCCTCTCAAACACCATGTAGCACAACTTACAATAACTACTGATTTAATCATGATTTAGGGACTATTTATACTTAATGTTAGGGAACAGCTATCAAACTTGTAGAATCAAGATCCTGTGACATGAGGCCTTGGCAGATTCAAATTTTATGTCATGGCTGTATCATCTAATCTACAAACAGAAGAACTGTGGCAATTCCAAGCATTTCCAAGGGAAAACAAGCAGTGCTTCAGCCCTGTCAAGTGCTATCTCAGTCTGTAACAGATTTTTTCTTCTCTATGCCCCCATGCAGAAATAAAAATGTTCTTTCAAAAAACAAACACCACCACCATGATCCCGCTCCCCCCAAAAAAAAAGAGAGAGAAAGGTTAAATTTAAAGAAACAAAATTAATTCTTATTGCTAGATCAGGTAAGACTGAACCATCTACAGAACCAAGAAGAAACTTTGGTTTTTTATCCCCTGCACAGCAAAGATCAGAATGCACACTGACTTGGTCAGATTTTAAATTTAGTTACATCATGCTATGCTGTTGCTAACTCCTTTCCTGGATGGAGGATTAGCTGAGAGCAGAACTGAGCTGCCAGTTTACTGAGAGCTGTTAGGAACAAAAAAACAATGTACAAGCTATTTTAGTATAGTTTAAAGTTAGCGTGAATGTTGGACTCTGATTTAAAAAAAGCAACTGCAAATACAGTGACCTTTATCTAGTTTCTTTATTGCCTCTTGTACACTAAAACTGCTCCAGAAAAGCCAAAGTTATTCTAGGCACTAACAAACCCACCAGCTTAAGGCACCCAGTCAGGACTGGGACAAGGGTTTTAGGAAGACTGTTAGTAAGTTCTCCTTTATCAACCCTACCACTGACTGACCTGAAAACAACCACTAAGAAAGTCAGCAAATAAAAACGGGAAAACAGAAGCCAATTACCATACCCACTATACTTCCCCTTTACCCACTTGACACAGCAAGGGATTGGAAAGGAAGCACAGAACAAAAAAGGCAGGGAGGTCACAAACAAGTCAGGGGAAGGTGGAAAATGGCAACTTAACTGAGGCAAGTGATAACATTCTCCATGGGCAACTTTGGTAACAGGGCCAGAACAGGAAACTTTAAAATCTAGCTCCTTGTCCCCTCAGTTACAATGAATTAATACTCAGCATAATCCACTAATTCAGGGATACACAAATGTTAGCACAGCACATGGGAGAGGAACAAGAAACAATGTGCTTAATTCTTTTAATAGAAATATGAAATGATCGAATTGTAACAAGTCTTCACTGATTTTTCAGAACCAAAATGCTCTGCTTCATGACCCTTCTGACATGCCTTGAATGGGAAAATGTATGAGTACAAATAGAAAACCCAAGACAGGCTGTAGTGGTGGCAAACCCCTCTCAACAGTCCTCAGCCATCTGTCTGCACATCCTTCTTTCTTCCAGGTGAAAGAAGCAGACAAATTTGTTCTACTGAACCCACATCTTCCCTGGCTTTTGTGTGCAGTTGATCAGCAGAGAGGCACTCTGCTACAAGACAGAATTTACGCTTTTGAATGCTCTCCAAAGAATTCAAATATATGTTTATTAAAGTAGTAAGATCAGGTTGCACCCTTCGGAAGGGTGGGAGAAAGGTGGGGGAAAGGAAGGCTGGGTTGGTTTTGCTTGGGGGTGGGTATTTTTGTTTGGCTGTGTTTTTTCCCTGCTTTCTCCTTTCCTGTGCTGCTATAAATGACCACTCAACGCTTTTTGCCCTCACATAACAAGATGTGAGGGCAAGCATATGCTAGCTCTTACAGGGGCAAAATTGCCTCTCAATCCCAGTAAGGGAAACCCAAGAAAATACTGAGCATCAGTTTTACTATCTGCATGTGTACCCCCTTCCTCTTATTTAGGAAAGTAATATCTACTCACCAACAACATTTTCACTGGCAGCAGGTAGATCAAAATCATTCTTTTGTTCTTCTGGCTTGATCGGTGACAGTGCTCAAAGGCAAATGACAGATACTCTTCAGCTGCAAACACAAGTAACATGAATCAACCACAACAATGGATTAAAGCTGTAACCCAAATGTCCATCTCTAGCTTGAACGCATGACATTTGAAATTGTATCAAAAAGAATCACACCACTCAAAATATATGGAGAAAAACTGAAGATTCATACATAATACAAAGTATTACCAGAAAGGTAAGTTCTCCTTCAGAAAGTCAAAGAAAACTTGTCAAGGTCTTGATGCCAGACATTACAGTTACAAGTAATATTGATATTTTCAGCTCATTTCAGTAATATTATTCTCCTATTACAGAAGCAGAGAATCTCAAGTGCTGATAATATACTCTATTTCCTAAATTCAGATTAGGTTCTTCAAGAGATGAAAGCTGAATGCAATGTACACTCTCCTGAGCTGCAGAATTGTGCCAGTGAGACCACACAGCATAATAGCATGAAAATCTCTCAGCAGCTTCCACAGACAGAGAAAAAATGATAAGCCTGACAAGCAGAACACATTGTTTGGAGAAACAGAACCAGCTCCAGAACAGATCAGGGGCTCTAAGTAGTGATAAAGCTGTACACCTTAGCTCTAGAAGCATTTCTGTTAGTGAAATCTATTAGAAATCTAGGAAATGCAGTTCCTGCATCTTTCAAAATCAATGGATCAAGAAACTAAACATTACAGTTTGCTGAAGATTTCTTATGTGACACATAGCAACCTGAAGCGTTGAAAGCTCCTCTGTGAAACTTTTACAGACCTATTCTTTTGGATGCTCACACATTTTGTAATGCATACACATAATGCATAAGACTGCAGGGAACTTCACTGACACAAATATTTTAAAGCCAGGCATACACTACAATTAGAAGTGTCACATAATCTCATCTCTGTTTCAAGTCAGCCTGTGGGCCTTGGATGTCTCAGCGTGACTTTTCCTTTGATCAATGCAAATACAACTGCACCTTCTGCTCACATTTTGAGTCACACAAACATACACCCTTCAGCCAGATTTCATGCCAAGCAGGAAGATTTTAAACGTATCTTTCTGGCACACAGTACCTTGCTTAAAGTCACTGTCAAACATGGCCTTGCGTCCAACATAGTATTTGTATGTAACTCTCTGTGCCATACTGTACTCATCCTTCAGATTTGAGCTGTCAATTGCTCTAATTAAGGGCTTACAGAGATGGAGCTTGTTGATCTGTTAAAAAAAAATGCATTTTAATCAGTGTACATAGATGGTATCATATAAAAACAGAGTGGGTTTGACTTAGAATATGAAATACAAAACACAGCTTACCAGACTTGAACCCTACCTTAAAATAAATTTTAAACAGCTGATTCACGAGAAACAACATGCCCCACTTCTTTGAGTCTTCAATGCCTGCTCGACTGTCATAAGAAAGAAGAAAAAACCTGTTAGTACTGAACATTGTAAGAAAATAAGGACTTTGTCTTTACAGTAAATTCATTCCATAGATATTCACTCCACAGCATTTTTAGGGTAAACATTTATGTAGCTTTGTTATATATTCTTGCAACATAATGAAAAGATGTCATACAAAGTATTATTCATCTGCATCAGGGTCCTCACTCCAGTCTGCAGATAACACATACACAGGCACAGCAGTGGTTTATAATACTTGAGGTGAGAGAAAGACTGGGAAAAAAGCTCTGTTTTCACTTCAGAAGTGTTAAAATTGCTAACACTGGAAATCAGAGTCACTTCTTTTCCATCTAATTCTAATGGAGCAAACTTCACAACTAATAGGGCACAGAAGCATTAATCATCTTTCCTGAGAAACACAGACATAATCAGCCCCTCCCAACAATACCTGCTAGGAATGCTAAACCTGAAGTGAGGGCTCTTCCTCTGTAGTCAGTAGTCAAGAGAGAACAGACTATGAGAAGAGACAAGCCTCAGAAGTGTTCATTCTAAGACCCATATATGGTCTCAGTAAGAGGGAAAATCGAAAGTAAAGTTCAAAAAGTTCTTAACAATTTAACAGTTCAACAGAGGGTCTTTCACTTACGTGTCACTGGCACAGACTCGAAAGCAGCCCATCAGCAGCTCAGCTGCTTTTTCCAACATGTCACCAACTTTGCTTTTCCCTTTCTTCACAAGCTGTTGATCTGCCTAGCATTACACAGCAAGAAACAATATGCAATTCCACATCATGGTTCCCTGGGCTGCAAAGTTTTGTTCTTTAATACAGCATTTTATAAAGTATTATAGCAAGACATCTGTCATGGCTGCTACCTCCCAAATCTAGAAGGGAGTCAAGCTCACAGAACAAAAGAAAATTCTTGGAGAGGTTCCTGGACATGTACAAAACCCAATGTACAGAAGGACAGTCCTTTGAAAATAGCACTGACCACTAGTACCCTTAGCATCAGTCAGCTTAATGCAGGTCTCAGAAACCTAAATTCAGGTTTAATACCCGAATTGGAGCAATAATACTTCAACTCAAGTGTACAAAGACCAAGAGCCTGGAAAAAATTATGGAGTTGGAGTCTTAGGATTTATAATTCAGTTTCTCTCCACAGCCACAAAGACTAGATTTTATTTCTAAGCCATATTCAATAGTTTCCAGTAGTAACACACACTGCTGGGACCTGAGACTTTCAGAAGAAAGATAAAACATATGTTACAGCAGCAAGAGAAAAAAATAATTCAGTTGTCAACATATGGGAAAGATCCATGCACTGACTAATGCAGAACTTCAACAGAAAAAACAGAGCGAGCAGATATTTATTACGTGCTTTCTAAAAAGTTTTATTACAGAGTTTGCATTCTCACTAGCTGAAACATAATGAAAAGAAATAGAAATGTATAATGCTGCGGAAGTCTTCTCTGCATCCAAATCCTTTGAATACACCAAAGTTAGAAGACAGAGTTCCAACACTTCCAGAATGATTCAACACTTCCCTTTCTCACGCATCTCAGAGATATTGATTTCCCTCATTCAAACCGAGAATTGAGATTTGTTACAGAGCAGTCACACACACAAAAAATACTCCCTGTGCAAGCATTCCACATGTGTGGTTTTGTGGGTAACTCGGCACAAGAGAGTGGTGAGTGGATGAACACTGGAAATACTGGATATTGTCAAAATCTAGCCTAATTTGAACTCTAGCTTCAACTCTTCAGGTAAAGTGACTAAGTACAAAATCACAACTCTGCCACTTACCTTGGCCTAGCAGTTCCCAATAGATCCCTACACAATTCACCAGCCTGAGGAAAATAATGTAAATTTGGGGATTATTTGCGTGTCAGCAGTTGTATGGGCTCACCAAGGGCTCCAAACACCAGAAGCGGTGCACACATCTGGAAAAAGGGAGCAGAAACTTCCCTCTTCAGATGTGGTTAGATCAGCTTGCTTGTCTGTGATACCTCCAATTTCCACCAAATCCCAGGGATAACATGGAAATAGTGACTTATGCCACATGATACACAATAAAGAAAATACTTATCCCTTCATAAGTTCTCAGCAACTGCTGGGAGCTGCATTCAGGTCCTCAGAACCCCTCTAGTTCCATGTGCAAATGGGAGATGGACAAACTGACCAACCCCATTTTTCAATAGGACTGAATGCATTTAGTGTATCAACAAAATCCTAAACAATGAGTTAAAGAGAACTGAGCAAAATTAGGCTACATAATAAAGTTTAAAAATATTTCTACTGTAAAAATACCAACCAGATAAAAGTAATGAGGTTGTTAATCAGATCTACTTACATTATTAGCAAAAATCCGAAGATCAAGGGCTACAGAATACATAATAGGTAAGGCCCTGGAAAAGAAAATCATGTGTACTTAGTAGGTGCAAATCAAGCAACAAGACATGAGAAACAAGCAATTTATCTTTATTTTTGCTAGTTGGTCATACAATTAGAAAGGTAAATGTTAATCTTTAAATGAAGAAGGATGCACTTCTTAAAAGGACAGTTCTTCAAGATCTCAGCATTTCAGAAATCCTACACTACAATAATTATCTCTAAAGTCTTTCTTACTGTGGCTTTAATAAAATGCCCCTTCTCTCTGAACAAATCCTTCATGTATTTACGTACGGACCATTCTACATAATTAAACTCAGATGTTTAGTTTTCACACTTTTGGACATAAAAACTCAACCAGGCAACAAAGCCAATTAGGCTTGATTTTAGCATCACTGGGGATAAATAAAAACTATAGGTATAATTTTAGTTTGACTACTATGGTATAATACTAGGAAAAGATAAGTCTATTTTCCAGTAGCTTTCTCTGATGTACTCACCAATTTTCTTCTTTATGTGCCTGAAATGCTCGCAGGAAAGATGTATTGCATTTAGGAAAATTTAAAATGCCAGGAAAGATTAGAAATCAAAAAAACATCAAGAAGTTGAGGAGCTGAGTTGCAGTATGGGAAGAACGTAAGCACAGCCATGCACTCCCTTGAGGGGCAGCAGCAGTAAGGAACACTGGCCAGAGATAAGAGACAAGCTTCTTTATCATTATCTTCCCCTCTAGCCAAGTACAAACTGCAAGGTATTATAATTATTTGAGACTCTCCTATATTCTGGGAGGAATTAATTTTCTATTTCAGAGACAAGTGACAAATTCCTTCTTAGCCCTACAGAAAGCTGGAAGAAGAGTGTATCTGGATTTTCTTGCTTAGAAACCTAAACAGCTGAAGTGTACTTGGAAGCAGACCACATTCTATTAGATTTTGAAAAACCACAAAGAGAACTTATTCTACAAGAAGTTAATCTGAAAACAATATACAAGATTTATGGAAAAGGATATTGGACAATAACCGTTTGGCATTTGTATGCTTCTACAAAGTCATGGTTCGCAACAGCGTAAGTACACCTGTCAAAGAAAAGGTGCATTAGTGCATCAGAAAATATACATAAACCAAATATTTACTTCTGTGTCCCACCAGGCACAGAGAAATATAATTACAAACATTCCTAAAAAACTGGCACAAGTATTTTAATAGAGCACTAAGCTTGATAATTGTAGAAAACACATCCTAGACATGATTTGTTTTAATAAGCTAATGCTTATTTAAACTGTCACTAAAATTAAACTAAAAAAATCCAAGATTGTTGGAAAGAGACTAGACGCAGAAAATTAAGTAAAAGCCTCACAGATTCACTTAAATACTAAGCTCTCTTACGAGTACTTTTATGATTAAAACTCTCTTTTAAAAGTATTTATTTCCCTTACTTATTTCACTCTAAATTCTTGTGTAGTTAGTAGGCAGAGCAAGGGAAACAGCAAGCACTGACACCAAAGCTGTGCCAAGGGCTATACACAGATGACAGCCAGGTACATAGAGCAAACTTTATGTGGAGAGGAGAAAGAAAGACTTTATTTCCTGCAATTCTAGCATTATTTGTAAGAGTAACACATACCATGTTTTCAGGTATCAGCCCTTTATAACAGGCAAGTAAACTTAAGGATATCTGTCCCCATCCCTGTATACCTCACGACTGACTTTACATTCCGGGCCCATCTTTACCTTAAGTGGGCTGCAAACATTTCATCATATGGTGATTCCAAAACTTGTTGACATTTCTCCTCTGGAGATGGAAGCTAAGTGTAGAATAAATCAATAAAACATTAAAGGAACATCCAATGCACCAGAAATAGAACATCATATACTTATTTTGTCATGGCAGTTCTCACTGATTTGCTAGGGTTGGAAGGGACCTCTGGAGATCATCTTGTATTCATCATCCAGAACTTTAGTCAATAAACAGATCCTCACCTGTAGCCTTGGGTTTGCAACATGTGGATGTTTAAATGATACTAATTCTGCACAAAACGTTCCATCTCTGGTCTCAATGGCTTCTTGTACCTACCAAAGTAAAGTCACGTTACAGAACAAAATCCAGCAACGGGCACACAATATATTTATGTAACTATAGAAGCCACTGTCTAGTTACCACTGTTCATACACAGTAGTATCAAATCAAATGTGAGGTTTTTAAAGGTTTAAAACTGATTAAATAATTTTTCATTTCCAATACACCTGTTTTTCAAAAAACAGGGAGAAGGTAGAGAGAGCTCCATTGTGGTTTTTTCCTTATTTGTAGGATGCAAGCATATGTATATACATGGGTTTAGCATTATAAAACAGCAGCTGAGAGCCAGATTTAGTTAAGCTTTTTAGAATTTCAGTTGGACTGATAGGCATCAAACATGTATGTGAAGGCACAATCTTTGAGTAATGCTTTAAAATGAAGACATTTAAAATAGAGATTCAACATTCCAAAGGCAATATCTGATATTAGACTAATATTCTGTCTACATAGAATGCTTTTGAAACCTGCTAAGGCTGTAAATATTATATTCTGTGGGAGAATGGTTTCATTCTCCTTCCTACTAGAGATAACTACTTGTAAAAAATAGTCTGCTTGGACAGGGTATTGTGACATCAAGGTGGAAATTTCTTCAGTTATGGAGGTAGTTTTAGGTATTACTTCTGCAAAGTTCCTTTCCCACTGCTTGTATTTCATTTGTCATATTTTTGTGTCCCAATATGAAAAAAATATCTTTTTGATGTATGCAAAGCTCATACAAAATGGGAAAAAACCCAATAGACTAAAATAGCAACAGAAGAGGGAAAATCAACTGCTTAAACTCTTTCAGAAATTTGTGTTTAGCTTTTATTTCAGGAAAAGGAAAAGATAATTTTATGCTTGCTAGACAGTTTCTCATATTAAACGTTCAATGGAATCTCAACAAGATGTGGACTTTTCAGAGCAGACCGCTGTGCTGGGAGATCTCAGATGTTTTTGAAGACTAAAACCGGAACAATTAACTCTCTTTTTGTGCCTTTACTGATGCCAAATGAAGTGAGATGTGTAACAGTGATGAGGATACGATGGTCCAGCAAGAACCATCCAGAGCAGACACACTAGAAGCTTGTCCAGCTGGAATCCCCGCGGCTCCGCTCCTGCCTCTCCATCCCCCATGTCCCAAGGGTGTGCCCGCGGTTCTGTGCGCCTCAGATCCCTGCATGTCTGGGATCCCTGAGCTGCACTTGTTCCTGGGCACACACACAGCCCTCCGTGGCGCTTCTTACAGATTAATCACCTCAGAGACCTCCGCCCTTTTCATGCGTTCCAGGGGTACATCCTCGGCAATCAGACGCTGCGTGCTTCACGCACACTGAAGAAATGTATTTCTTCACCACATCACTCGTCTTACGTTGATTTATTTCTTAGCCGAGGTAGCATATTTACAGCAAAGAAAAACATACCCGCATGTTCAAACAGGGCCCACAGATTAATAATTTTTAAAAAAATTAAAAATCCTGCTTACTTGCTGCAAGTACTGATTTATGGTGATGTGCGCCATTAAGGGGTGTGGAGCTGAGGTGGGAGCCCCGCACCTCCCGCACCCTGCGAGCCCCGGGACTCCCGGTGTTCCCTCCGCCTTTCCGGATCCCGGCGCGGCCCAGGGCGAGAGCGGCCCCACAGTCACGTGACAGCCCCAACGGCCGCGGCCTCCTCTGCCCCGCCCACCGCGGCCCCGAGGCGTGGCTTCACTCGGACAGCCAATGGGAGTGAGCGGTGGGCGGGGCGGAGGGCGCGCGTCAGCGGTGAACCGCGTGCGCTGGGGCGCGCCGCGCTTTCGCGCGTGGGGTCTGTTTTGACGGGCGGAGCTGTTGCTGTCCCTTGTGCCCTGCATCTGGCAGGACACCGGTGGCGGGACACCCGGGTTACTTCTCCGGGAGAGGGCTGGAGGCTCGCCTTCCCTTCCTCCTCGCTAGCTCCGCCGCCTGCGGGGAGCGCTGGAGAGGGGTCTCGGTGAACTTGGGTGGAAAAAGTTGAATCGAGCATTAAACTCCCGAACAGGTTGACTCCTAAAGGCTTTGCCGCCAGGGAGATGTGTCAGACAAAGACACGCTCCATGTTCGTGCAAGCGGGGCTCGGTGGGGTTTGGGGGGTGCCGGTGAGCAGAGCGCGGGTGGCCTCTCGGGCTGGTGGCTTTTGTGGAAGGGAAGCGCGGCTGCTCCTTGGCTTTCCTTCCGGCCGCCCCTCGGCGGGTACCTGCAAACAGAGCCAGGGCAACCAGGGGACACCGAGGGGGTGCTGCCGCCCGCGGGAGGCTGCCCCGGCCCGGGAGCCATCTTGTGAGCGGGGCTGGCGCTGCTCGAGCGCCGCGGGCCGCCCGGACTCGGAAGCGGACTCGAACCCGGTCCTGCACCCGAGCCGGCCGCCGGGGCGGGCGGAGGCAGGCGGGCGGCTATCGGTGCTTCCCGCCCCGGCGGCACTTGGCAGCCGCCCGCGGGCAGTGNCGTTGCCCCGGCCGGACACGGCGCCCGGGGCGGAGATGGCGGACGAGCCGCAGAAGAAGCCGCACTTGTCGGCCTTGGTGGGACACACGAACGGGCTCACCAAGCCCGCCTCGCTGGCCGCCACCGGCGCCCGCGCCGCGGGAGGGGGAGGAGGAGGCGGAGGCGCGACCGCCTCCTCCAAGAAACTCGTGATCAAGAACTTCAGAGGTGGGTACGGGGCAGGCCGGGCCCTCCGTCCTCGCAGGTGCGCCGGCCTGATCTTTGTTTACCGCGGCCCCGGCCGCTCCCCGCCCCTTACCGCGGCCGGGCCCCGCCGCTGTCACACGCCCCGCCGCCGTATCGGGGCGAGGGGCGGCTGCCGCCGAGCTGATAACGCAGCCGGGCTGATAGCGCTGCCGGCACCGTGCCCGTGGAAGGGCTCTCGGGGACACGCGTGGGGCTCCGTGCGCGGGGGCAGCGGCCGGAGGGAGCGGGCAGAAAGCCACCTTAGTGTCAACGCTGATTAAAGCCAGGCGAGGGTGGTTGCCTCGCTAAAAGTAACACGGGCGTCAAACACAGCAGCCGGGGGGTGAAACGCGTCGTGTAAAGGCTCGGGTGGAATTAGTGACCCCTCTGAGTGTGCCAGAAGTACATGGCCAAGCGCAGAGTGGCTTGGCAGAACCTGATGGAGCAGCCGACATTGCTGCAGGCTCCCGTTGGGTGGCCGTTTTTGAACTACCTGTGTCTTACTTCACAGAAAGACCCAAATTACCAGATAATTATACTCAGGACACCTGGCAGAAACTTCACGAAGCGGTGGGAGCAATACAGAGTAGCATTTCTATTAAATACAACCTCGAAGAGCTCTACCAGGTAAGCCACATAAGGTTTGGTTTTGTTTTGTGCGAATAAACTGCTCTGGCACACATTCAGCATAATGTATTTTGATTTTTTTAAAAGCTGATTGAATACTTTGGTACATACTTCTGTTTCTAGTCAGTTCCTCGGAGAGCTACCAGCATCTGGGCCCGTGAAAAATCAGTTTATGTTGGGAGGCACAGAAAGCTATTCCTGGGCAGGGCTGAGATCTAGGTTTTAGTATCTTCAATACTCTGCCCACTCAACATGCTGATAACAGGATGTTACTCTAACAGGATTATGAAGTTACATATTTTATGATGATTTTGGTACATGCTATGGTCCCTTGTAAATAGTAATGGTGAAAGATTTGATGCTATTAGATTATAACTTTATACTTCTATACTTTCTGGGGAGTTAAAAAGGTATCTTGATTGAGCAGGCAACAAACTGTCACTTTACCCACATTTCAGATTACCATTGCATTTTCATAACAATCAGGATCTTAGTTTTTCTATTCAAGTGGTGGAAAATAATTTCTGGAACAGCTGGATTACTGGAGCAGGGGCTAGGGAGGGTAAAAGAGAGATGGGCTTCTGGGCCATTTCTCTCTACTTTCTCTAATTATATGTGGTTTAGTTCTATGTTATTTTAGATGTATGTGCTTTGAGGTATTTAACTGAAATAGTAGCTTTTTAGACTGATCATGTTATAAAAAATTACTGATGTGCTAAATTGTGCTACATAGCGTAAGTTAGTTATGAGTTTTCTGTGGGTGCTGATGTTTGTTCTACAGGTTGATGTCCTTGCCAGATCAGGACTGAAAAATTGTTACACACACTTAAAATTTTCTAAATGTTTAGTTGAGGTGCAAAGGGCAGACCGTGCGAGAGGAGAAGGCCAGTAGTCCATACTGAGTTCCTGTTCAAGAAAATCAGGGTGGATTTCAGAACTGACTATACTTGTCTCTTTAGTTAGGGTATGTATAATATATGGGTCTAAAATGGCTGATTATGTAAATGTATATTGACTTAATATAGTTTATTCCCTTTAAATAGAAAACTTGACTGTGATATATTTTTCTATTAATATTTTTGCAGCTTTGCAGAGTTTGAATGACATAATGCATTTTATTGTTTTAAATTCAGCATTTGAAAAATCCTGCTTTTTCATGTCTACAAAAAAAAAAACCCAGCCCACAGATGCTTTGAGTGTTACCTAACTTGTTTTCAGAGGCTCAGAAATGAGATTACAGTAATATGGCTGTGAAATCACTAGGGTACACGCTTGAGTTTTGGCAGAAGAGGAGAGAGAGATCAGATAAACTGTGAAGGGAGAATTGTACTTCTTGCTTTTCTTCTTTGCCTGCTTATTAGTAAAAACTGTGCAAGGTTGGTAGAATAATCCGCAACGCAGCGAATCAGGAAGGTTTCTGCACCGTGGGTGGTGGTGCTCAGTGTGCTTGTGCATAGGCAGGTACTTACTCTCCTGCCAGAGGAATAAAAGATGAGGTTCAGCATCCATTGGGAATCTGATCTGTATTTACAGATCATTTAAACTGCCTGTTGGTGAACACCAAGTCATCCACAAGGGAAAATACCTCTGGGTGCATCAGTTCTTACTGTCAGGCCTCTTTGGTGGTTTTTTTTGAGTCTTTATCTGACATTATGGGATGAAGTGAGAGGCCTGCTCAAGTTCAGTGAACTGACAGAGCTGGTGTACCAGCCTACAATTGAACCTTCTGATTTATTTATTTAATTTGGCACAGTGGCTGAGGAGAAACTGAAGACCAGTGATGAGGCTGTGTGGGAAGCCTGAAGGATTCGTTTCCAGGCATTAGAGGCAGCATGGAATCAGGCATGAAGGTGCTTGGCAGAGATGTAGTCAGTGAGCAATGGGAGGGTGGCAGCCAATTTTTTGCGACTAAAATAGAAATAATGCCTGGGATTGGTGGTAGATTGCACAGATTTTGACAGAAGTAGCTTATACTTGATGGGATAGAGAAAGTGGGGCAGTACAAAGAATTGCCGAATGAGGAGTGAGTGATAAAAATAATGGAAAAAGAAAATTACCTTCGCAGCGAGGTCCTAAATAACCTGAAATGGGGCAACCTTGCCCTTCTGGAGGACACAGAACAGGACAGTGTAGTAACAAAGGAAGGACAGAGCAGTGAAGGAAAAAATTACGACAATTCTGATTAGCCTTATATTTGGATGGGTGGATAGGAGTGTCTGTAACACTACCTGGAAAGTGATTGTCTGAATACTTGTTTGTTGCAAATTATCATTTTACTTACATTAAGACCAATACAACTTGTTTGTTGCAAGTTATCTTTTTACTTACGTTAAGACCAGATGAAAAGCATATTGTAAGTACAGTTATAATTTTGTTTGTTTGTATGCTTGAATGTTGTATTAAAATTGTGGAGGCCATTTTTATGTGCATTTAAATAAAATTAGATTAGGTAAGTTAGAATCCTCTGGAGTAGAGGAAAACATTCTTGGGTCAGTTTTAGTTGCCCAGGTGACACAGTGCTTTAAATCCTTGGCAGTGTTCTGTGCAGTATTGCCTCATAATATAAAGGCAGTTGATATCAGTATCGTGACCACCAGAACATTAGGTTTTGGGAAGAATTGGTCTCCTTAGTTAACTAAGGATAAATACTCAACTAAATCCTATGAGCTCCTGATAAATCAGTTAAAGTCTTTTATGTAATGGTTAGTGTGGGTTTGGTTTTTGGGATTTTGTTATTATTTGAGGTTTTTCTTAATTATTTTTTCCCCTCAGCTTTATGTACCTTAGCATGAGTGTGTGAATCAGTGGAAATATTTGGGAAGAAATAAGTTGATAAAAAGACAGGAAAGTAGTTATACTCATTTACCATTTAGACAGACTGGTTGAAATATCCACCTTAAAGTTATTAACAAATTAAAGTGTCTGGTATGATTGTGTTCCTGCCCTAAAAAAAACACTTGTGTGCATACTGGAGGATGCACAAAATGGACCTACTGGAAGAGTTCTACTACTGAGAAGTATTGAAGGAGGCAGAATTCTGGCAGTGTTTAACAGCACATCTGAAATATGTCCCAGACTGTGATTGTGGATCTTGTTTGTACACAAAATCTGGCAGAATAAGAAGGGACCAAAATCAGAAAGGACTCCTGAAGTCTTAATTTTTCTACATAACTTCATTTTGATGTTTTGGTTTTGTGCACAGCTTGAACATATAACACTGATTTTTTTTTTTCCTTTGTTGTCAGCCTTAATTACACAGACACAAAAATTTAAGTTCTTTTTTTGTCTCATTCATAATCTCTTTTTGGTTTTTAGGCTGTTGAAAATCTCTGCTCCTACAAAGTCTCTGCTACACTGTACAAACAGCTGCGACAAGTCTGTGAAGAACATGTGAAAGCACAAATCCTTCAGTTTAGAGAATATCCTTTTGTCGTGCACAGAAGTGGTTAGAATGGTTAGTTTAAATCATTATTTTTTAAAACAATGCTTTGCAAAAATTACACCAGTAGTTGTCAATGTGTTTAAAAAGTTCTTTGACCACTTACATATTTTTAAATCAGTCATAGGCAACTTTAGTTATCTGGGTGAATAATTCTTGTGTATTGATGTGTAGCATGCTAATAAGAATTTATCATTTTAATAGCAATGCAGATTTTACACATAATCTTGAAAATGTCAGTAGCACTATGAGATTTCTCAGCAAGTATGAATTTCTGTGGCAGATGAGTAGTGGAGATGCTTACGGCAGTAATAGCTTAAAAAAAATAACAATGATTGTCAAAAACAGTAAAAGATTTTTCAAGCATAGTGCACCTGTTTGTCCAAAAATAACTTGGTCAACGGTGATGTATCACAGAGGCATTCAGCAAGCCTTCATGTGTCTTATGTGTACCTTGGGAGGTTCTTGGGAGGGAGCTCTAAGTTCAGGAGATCATTTGGCTGTCTTGGGATGCGTAGAAAGATGAAGTTTTACAGTAAATTTCCCTGTGGTTTACTGAAGTTACATTGCTGGAATTCTCTTCTGGCTGAATGGGTCACAGAAATGCCTGTAGATCTTCTGTGGACACCTGGCTATAGCCAGCCCTGTTTCCTCAATCCAGTCAAGCTTTGCATGCTGAGAAGGTGCTTTATAGGTGTAATAACCATGGAGTTGCAGGAGCAGCAGATGAATAGTCTGTGTCCACCTTGCTGTCCCCATATTCCTGGAAAGTGCCTTAGCAGCAGACGATGGATGGAGAATGCCATATTGAATAGATTTTACAGCACTATGGCTGCTGGCATTATTTCCCAGCTCTCTATGGATTTTTTTAGCAGAAAATGATAGGATAAAGTAGAAAGAAACAAGGGGCCAGGGCCCAGAAAGAAACTCCTTTCCAGGTGAATGCTTTAAATCTGCTTTGGATTGTGACACTCATTTTCTTGGTTCACTGCATTCCCCAGGTAGGTGCCTACACTCAGAATAATTTGGAGTTTTTAATGTTACATGGCACCAACATGGTTTTGGGCTGTGTGGTTTTGGTTCTGTTTTTTGTTGATGGTTTGGTGTTTGGTTGTTTTGGGTTTTTTTTTGAGTCCCATTTATGGTATCTGGCTTCTACATAACACATTAGTACAGTAGTCTTAAACATACCTGGTCTTTGAGAACCAAATCTTACAGTCTTCTTTAAAACAGTGTACAACCATCTTTTGCATTCCTGCTTTTTTAGACTTTAAATGATGTTATGAAGAAATGGCTTAAAACTAGTGTTTTCAAACATTGCTTTCACCTTGCCCTTTTGACAGGGTGAATGGTGGGTTGGAGAGGTTGAAAATTTGCTATTTTACAGGTGTACCACTTTGTATTCCAAGGACATGAGATCAGATTAGTCAGATTTGGCCAGAATGAGTTGGAAATGATAATGTGTGGTAGAGGAAGGTAAAGCCTCATTTAGATTTACTTGTGAGACACATGAGAATTCTGGTATTTGTAAATAACAGTTGGATCTGTTGTGTAATGAAGAAAATTCTGTAGATTACTTAGGGTGACCTGGAGATGTATATGAAAAGAGTGGTATTTGGATTTGTTGAGGATTATTTAGAACTGTAACTGCTTTTAAGAGATTAGGGTCACTCCTGTTGTGCACAGTGTGAACTCATTAAACAAACAAAATAACCTCTCCATCCCTCTCACCTCAGTTGGTGAGAGACAAACGTGTGTTTGACACTGGTGGGATTTCTTGTTTAAATCTATATTAAGGTTACACAGTACAGCCACTAGATGGTATTACTGAAGAGCTGTGAGTGTTATTCCTTGAAAACACAGGGAGGCCTTTTGGAGAACTGCCAGCCGCTGTGCAGGGCAGCTCTGCAATTAACGGTTTATCCCTGGCAGGCACAGTAGCATTGGAATATCCATGGAGCAGCTTTGCCTAATGGCTGGCAAAGATCATCTCCAGAATCTGGCCTCTAAAGATACTGGCAAGCTAGTTTTCCTTAATGGATGCTGTACAGATTCTCTGGATAGTCTTTTATTTTTAAAGAAGATAAATAAATGCTGGCAAGATCATTGCAGACAAATGGTAAGTTGGATGTTTGTTCAGAGTACATATCCTCGAGGTGTGAAATCTGGCTAAAATGAGTTTGTCAGAGTTTTAACTTGGGACTGCACTGCACCTCCTCCTCCAAGTTTCAGCATTGCTTTTCACTTTCCCCTTTGCTGGCTGAGGGACCTTTTGTTGTTGAAATGTAGGTTCTGTTAACTGACTTTCACAGGCTTTGTATAAGGTTTGAACATCACTCAGGAATATATTGACACCTTTTTTTCTATGGGTGGGAAGAAAAACTGACCAAGAAATGCTGAAGTTTGCTGTTTGCTGTTCATAATTTTAAGTAATTGGAGAATCTTTGCTTTTAGATAGCTCCAAGAACTAAGTTAACTTGAGACTTTTTTTTCAAAGCAGAGATGATTATCCTGACTATAGAGCTAAGAAACAGAAAGGATAAAGAACTGAAACTTGCTTTCTATCTGCCTTTCTTGTCTTCTACCTCCACAATGATTTATGTTACAGAAAAAAGTCCACTCTGAAACATAGTCTATGAGAACTGTGCCTTTAAGAAGGCATCATTATAATTCCAAACCAGTGTTTTACAATGAGTATTTATTGCATTGTCACTTAACTTTGGCTGCAGATGCCTCGTGTGGTTGAATTTTTGTTTTCATTACTTGAATCCACTGTTCTCTCCTTTCCTGTGAGGGTTGGGCAGAGGTATGTGCTTTTTATCTGAATTAAAAATGGAAGGTGTTAGGGAAACTACTTGAATTCAACAGACTGATGAAAACAGAGTTGAAGATACTGCCTTGAAAATGTATTTAGCATGAACTTGTTTTTTTTTTTCATAAAAAGGCTTTTGCTGGGAACACAGTTAGCTTTAATTACTTCAAAGTGTTCTTTTTTTTTTCCTTCCTTAAAGCAACAACCTGTAGCAAGTGGCTTACTTGCCCATGTGCTGGGTTAGCACTTGTGCTATTTAAGAAAAAAAAAATCAGCCTTACTGCTGTTTTACTTTCATATGCTTGGCCAGAAGCTATGTCAGCTTGAGAGTTGGTTCAGAGGCAGTGAAATCTTTTAGAGAAAGGAGTAGGTGGACAGCTGGGAATAGAAATCTCTATCTGGCCTGGGGGTGAGTTACTGACATCCGGAGTTACGCTAATGCTAAACTGGGAGTCGGGCAGCCTTCTTATAAGCAAAGTTAAAAACGGATTTTGAATGTAAAAGTCTAGTAAGCTACAAAACCACCTCCTCCTCCTCCCACTTCTTCAATTTAAAAAAGAGATAATACATTTTTATACCCTCTTTCTCCTGTTGTATTTAATCTATCTCTACTTTTCTTACGAATTTTGGCAGCTACCTTTTATTATGAAAAGATCTGTTGCACAGCCTATCACTGTCTCTGCTTAAAGCTCCTTTGTTTTTTGGTTTTTTTTTTTATTTTAAAGCAAAAAGCATGGCAGCATGCTATTTCAGGGTGTTTACTGACTGACTGTATTGGAATACCTTATGTATATCAGTGGTATAAGACCCCTAACAGTCTAATAAAACTATTTAGTTAATGGTTATGAATTTGAAAACTGTCTTGGATGTACTTGGGAATACCACCAAGTAATATTATTAACTTCAATAAATTGCATACCCGTGGCTGTACAAGTCACCACAAAAGTTTAAAATACCTACATCAGTAATTCAGGTGTGTGTCTGTGATGTAGTTTTTCAGAAGTTGTTTTATAATTTAAAATATCACATGGAGGTGAAGAGAAAAAATATTTTCTTTATTTCAGATCATGATCAGAAGCATTTTCTTATTTTTGGATCGTACATATGTGCTTCAGAATTCGATGCTTCCTTCTATATGGTAGGTATCCATGTAAGTATTCCTATAATGTTTAGAATGTTGACATGCTATTATTACATTTGCAAAGATTGAAAACAAATTTTTCACGTTATATTTGACCTATATAATAGAACTCTTAAATTTTGTGTGAGTTTATGGAAATACGTGTGTCAGCATATGCATGTGTGTGAGTCTGAGGAGCCTGCCATCTTTCTCCAGCCTCTTGCTTGTCCAGTGGACATCTTTTGTTCCCATCTTCAGCAGTTTTCCTCCAACTCTTTGTGTTAGGCTTCCTTTTACTAAAGATTGTTGATGAGGTCTATTCATACTTTGTCTTACTTTTCTCCTACTGGGAAATTCCTTTTATTGAAATCCTGATATATGTGAAGAAGTCAGAGGTAACAAGTTTTACCTAAGATGGCTCAGTTTTCATTGTTTAACTATTTGCTGCTTCATGGCATAGAGGTACCATTCCTCATCATCTTAGAATGAAACAAGAATTTCATAGAGGTGATAAGATCGTAAAGATACAAAGCATTCATGCTTTTGAACAAAACTTATAAATCACACATAGAATGTCTGATTCAGGGAATCTTATGTTAAGGTTTATGATCAGAATTTTTTTTAATAAGCAGAGGAAGTTACAGTCTATTATGTGAAATTTGGGCAGGCTGATAAGGGTTCTCCACTGAAGTGTATGCCTGTGGTAGCATGTGATCTGGTATTTTTAGGATAATTCTTGTTACAGTTTTGTTAGAGGACGGTGTCAAAAAGAGTACACACACCATTAGTATATTCTCTTTCTATATTATACATATACACTGTATATATTTTAAATGTATCTATTTTTTCAAAAGAATCAACAGTGTGACTTACTAATTTTCAATATTCACATAGGGATATGGGGCTAGAGTTATTTAGAAACCATATCATTAGTGACAAGCAAGTTCAAACCAAGACTATTGATGGAATTCTCCTGCTGATTGAGAGAGAACGAAATGGTGAAGCTGTGGACAGAAGTTTGCTGCGGAGTTTGTTGAGCATGCTCTCAGATCTGCAGGTGAGTACAGCCAAATTCACTAGTAACACCTTTGTCTAGAAACACACTTTGGACTGCCTAAGTAGTGTTTTGTACAAAAATTATTCTGTTCATCTAGTAAATGTGCTTAAAATCTAGCTATTACATTGGTATGATTGCCTCTTCTTTACCCATGTGCAATCTTACACTGTTTTTAAATGAGACCTCTTTGCCTGTTTTCCTTAGCAGAGGTAATGGCCTCAGATCTTAATAGATTTACAGGTCTTTTAGTATGTGCAGAATTTTGTCTGTCTTAATCACTCATTGTCTCATCCTAGTGCCAGTTAAATGTAGGAACAGAAAAGTCCCTCTCTGTCACTGTAAAAAGGTGTCACTTTTTGGAGTCCAGATCTTGGGTCTGTATCACAAAAACATCGCTCTGCTGGCAACTTATTAGAAATGCTGAGGATAGAATGGGATGCCATATTAAGGCCAAGGTTTTCTGATAGATCATGTCAAGCTGCAACTTACTGGAACTTTCTATGAGTAGGGATAGTTAATAACCAAGGAGACTGACAAATGCTGTACTGGCTTTCACATAGGTTGTCCTTGAGTTGACATTGCAGCCTTGTGTGATGTGCAATGAAACGTCGGGGTTATCTTTCATTCTTAAAACCTGGTGAGGTTGCTTCATTTCAAAGTGGCATACAGCATTACAAAACTAGCTGAAGGTTTGAAAGAGTTTGAAGAGGCAGGCTACATAAAAAAAGTCCTTTCTGGTTAGGCAGCTTACCTGGTTTTCTGCCTTTCATGTTAATCCTCTTGACTTCAATCTGAAGCTTCCTCTATCATCCCAGAAAAATTAGTCTGTTCGAGAGAGAAGCCTTTGGAAAAAAAAATTAACTTTTGAAAGTGATAGAATAATAGAATGGTTTGGGTTGGAAGGGGCCTTAAAGATCATGTAGCTCCAACCCCCCTGCATTGGGCAAGGAACCTTCAACTAGAAGTCCTTAAGAGTTAAAAAGTGATCAGAATGTAATGAGTTTTACAGCTCTGTTACATGTTATGGAAGTAATATTTTCTTCTATTCTTCCACCACACTCAAGGAATTTTCCCTTTTTCTTTGCACTGTCCCTGTTTACATATTAATCCCTACTTACCTTCTTCGGACTGTTATAACTTTTTCCTTATATAGTTGTCCTTTCTGACTTACTTCCTTTCTATAATAAACTGTTAGTCATTATGCAAAAGTTTTTTAATATCTGATTGTTGTTGGTGCCCTTTTGTTACACACCTTATTTGTTCCCTGGAGAAAAGTTCACCTTATTTGATATAATTCATTTTTCCTGGGCCACTGAGAGAGACCTGGCAGATCTGATGATGTATTATTGAGCATATTACTGTTTTACTGATGAGAATTACCTGTTTTCTGCCAATGTTTCACTAGTTGGAAGGGGTTTTTTGCCTCAAATCTCAGGTAGGTTGGATGTCATTGCTGTGCTGTTGGGTACTGGTGTTGGGCTCCGTGCCTTAAACAGAAGCCTGTTAATTTAGACTGAGTACTGATGACTGAAACAAGCCATTGCTGCTCTGGGAAGTCAGTTCTGATCTCAGTGTTTCTGCAACCAATGGGCAAACAGAGAATTTGTTAATGTAATGTTATATTGACACTTCTCACAGCTGTGTACATCCTTAAAATTTTACTTGCCCTCTTATGCCTGGCAAACAAAATATGCTACTTTTACTGTGAGTTTAAGTAACTAAATTGATTTTTTGAGCAGGTTTACAAGGAATCATTTGAACAGAGGTTTCTGGAAGAGACAAATTGTTTATATGCTGCAGAAGGCCAAAGATTAATGCAAGAAAGAGAGGTAGGTGCATGTGGTAGATGATTGCCTTTATGTCAGTTTTATCAGCTGTGGGTTTACATGAGAGCTTTAGTAGTGCCATGGTGTATTAATGTCCAGTGACATTTACTGGCACACAGGTATTCGTGTATTTTGATATGGACCATAGCATTGTATCAACAGGGAGAGCAGACTCCAGGTTGTCATGGAACTTGATAGATGTAATTGTGCAGTAACCCAGTGACATTTTTGTAGCTAAAGTCACGTTACCAGCTATATTATGTTTAATATGAAATAACATTGATTCATAAAAATACAGATTACATAGTACATAACAACGCTGTGGTGCAGTAGTACTTGCCAGCTCATGTTCTCTTTAAAAATGCAGTTTAATTGTCATGGAACAAGATTAGCTGCCTTTCATACCTTTGTAGTTGAACTTGTTGTTCTCTTGTCTTGTTAGGTCCCAGAATATCTTCACCATGTTAATAAACGTTTGGAAGAAGAAGGAGACCGGGTAATAACATATTTAGATCACAGCACGCAGTAAGTACAAATTTTATCATTTTTAGTGTAAGTCAAGCATTCTTCATAAATCGGTGTGATTATCCGTGGTTGTAGAGACACAGAGATTATGTGTTCATTATCTTAGAGATACTATCTTGTTCAGAGTGCTTGTGAAATAGCTTGTTTTTTTAAAGACTTCATTTTTATCAAAAGTCACTTATTTAAAGTAAAAGTATATTTTCAGTAAGAAAAAAGAAATCTGTTCAGAAATACTAATTCTGTATACTACAGTTAAAAAAACATTGTATAAGAACTCAAATTTCCATTATCAAAATAGCAGTTGATTTTAGCCATTCATGTACTGATAACATCTTTAACCACAAATCCATTGAGGGAAGGAACAACTCATTAGGAAAAAACCCAACCGAAAACGCAAAACCACAAACAAACAAAACAAAGCAAAAAACGCAAACAAAACTGAAAAATTGCAGAAGGACAGAAGCCATGAGTATCACTTGTAAACAGTCAAATGTGTGAGCTTAACAGTAGGTCAGCTGCTGCCAGTGCACTGTGTGTGGTAGCTTGTTCTTTTTCACTTGGGTTTTAACTAATGGTTTGTGTTTTGCTAACACGTTCCTGCAGGAACTGACACACTAAATAAATCCATTTATAATTTGTCCTGTAGTAAGCTGTTGCTTTTTTTCTTTAGTTAAGAACATGACATTAAATTTATTGGGTTTTAGTCTTCTGGATGATTTATTTGCATTTCATTTGGTGTCAAAAGGATAACTGTGAATGTAAATTATCTTCTTAATTTATTATTTTCTTCAGACATTTTATATATATATATATATATATATATATATACACACTCATATGTGTGTTGTGTGTCATGGCACATATTTGAATTTGGATCTTCTTCCTGTAAATGCTGATTGAAGGGTGACTAGCTTTTTCAGGTGAAATCAGTCACATTGAAAAAAAGGAACTATTCCTGTTCACAAAATTATAGCAAATATATGTATATATTTACTGTTTAGGTAAGAAAATAGATTGATACCATTACATTTTCAGTCTAGGTAGAGATCAAATACTTCTGTTGAATCTCACCCTTCGTTAAAGGCTTTGAAACCTACTTCTGTCTGTGCCAGACTTTGGCAAAATGTTCCACCAGTGCACAGCCACCACGTGATTATATGCCTCCTTTAAGTCTGGTGGCCAGTACCATTGCTGATGACCCCAGTTCATGCATTGGAAAGAAAAGTGGTCAGTTCCCTTCACCCCTTTCCTGCTGGTTAATGGTATCCCTAAGTCATCTTCTTCCCAGAAGGCAGAGTCTTGACATGTGAAGTTGTCTCTCTTGTAGCTGCTGCTGCATGTTTTCATCATCCCTGCTCCCTTCTCTGAACCTTTCCAAATGAAGGACCTAAACTGGTGTGTTGTGTGGAAGGTCAGGCATGTCACTGATTGGCTGTTTCAGGAGAGTGTGTTAGCAAAGGTACACTTTTGTTTTACCAAAAGTGTATCCTCCTACAGGAAAGGCTTCCATCAGTCCAAGTGGAGCACCTCTCTTCTAGGAAATCTCAAGTTTTATAAGGTTCTCAGAACCTTAACTCATAAAGAAATAGTTGGTCTTATGTTGTCCCATTGTAAGCAGGGTAGAAGTTTAAACATTGGAAGTAATTATGCCTTTGAACTTCAGGCATTTATTTTATCTTTTAGACAGTGCAAGATTAAGGGAAAACTTTCCATTGTTTTTCAGTCCTGTCTAAAATACATGTATAAATGAAAAAGTAGGGAATATTCAAGGACAAACTTAAAAGTTTTTGCAAATTTATGTCTTGTGGCTCTAGCTCAATTTATGCTTGTGTACACACATAATGCAACTAGCTGAAAATTTTACAATTAGCTGAATTTTGAACATATCTAGCATGTATTGTTTTGGTTTGAAGTTCAAACCCTTGGAGGTTTTTGGTTTGTTTGCTTGTTTGTTTCCGGAATTTAATATTACTTGTTTCCAGTTATTCTTCTGCATTGACTTTTGAAATGTAAGCTTCTCTTGTCTACTGTGTAAGGACTTCCATTTTATAAAATTTATTTATTTATTTTTTAATTAGATACATAGTTTATTGTTGTCTTTCTTATATCACGTGATGGTTTTGTCTTAATTTGTGACCTCTAAGTAGAAAATTGTTGGGGTTTTTTGCATTATGATGTCAGTTATGCACAAATACACTGTGACAGAAGGCAACTCTTTTATACTCTAATGCTTCTAATATATTTTTCTTGCCTAATTCAGGAAACCACTGATTGCTTGTGTGGAGAAGCAGCTACTAGGAGAACACTTGTCAGCTATTTTGCAAAAAGGTATTTTTTAAAAATTAATGTAGTCTTTGATTAGCAATGGATTCTCATACTCTGCAATAGCTAAATTCCACAGCTTTTACTTGAGAAGGTGTATTAGCTATGGGAAAAACTTGCACAGACACGGAAAGCCAATCCTCTGATTGTTACCCTCACTGTGACAAGTAAATGGTATATTTGGAAAGAAATGCCTAAAATCTAATTCCATATTTGTAAAGGTTGCTAAGCCTCTAAATCTCCTTTGATTTGCAGCAGTAGGCTTAGGAATTAAACCTTTGGAACTGCTTATTTCCTAGAATTATATAAACTTCTAAATGAGAGCTGCAGTCACTGTTGTAGCTTCTTTTATGTGATAATCACACAGCTCAAGTGCAGTAATTTCACATATTCTCGTGATTGTGTGGTTTCAGAATTGTGAGTTACTGGAACTGGCAGCTTTGGAGGCAATGAGCTTTCATATGCTGTTGTCTGTACTTCATTTTTTGCAATTTCAGATGAGAACTGCAGCCTTCTTAGGAGTCCTTATTCAGACATTAGTGTCTTCAAATTGCCATTTCTTTGTTCCTCTTAAATTTTAATATCTCCTTTTTCCCTGAATTTCTGGGTTTGTTCAGTATTCCTTGATCTTCTAATACTTTAATGATCTTTTCCTTCTCTTGTAGTAGCCATATTTTAGGTTTTAGATCTTCTAGCAAATTGTCCTTACATCTGTGTTTTCTTCTATGTTGCAAAACAGATGTCCTTAGTAGTTTGGTATCTTAAAGCCCCATCACATCCATGTTTGTTAATACTTTCTTGTTATACATACCCTTTCCATGTCTTCCTTTGTCCCTTTTAAAGATGTCTTACGCTCTTAGTTTTCTCTCAACTACCCTGGGAATAGGTGGTTTTCACTGTTCTCAATACATTTATAGAAATAAGCTTGGTCACTTCATGTTAGCAATTCTTAAACTTATCATAAACAGAAGGTAAGAATAATTATATTTTGCTGATATATGTTAATTGTGCTTGCTTTTTAATGCAAGTGTGACTAAGTAACTTTTCCAGTGATACGCTTGTTTATCAGGTGGCTTAGACAGGAAGTATGTGGTCTTGTTTTAAACTGAACTTTTTCTTGATTTACAATGTATATGAACCATCCATGTAAATATGGAGAGGTTTTTACATTTTTCTAGCTTTCTGGTCACTATGCTTTGGGACTCGAGTTGTTGGATCAACTTTTGCATTCTGTGTCTCCACTGGAAAAAAAAAAGCTAAAAAAGCTTCTGTCATCACTTGACTTGCTTATTTTTCTGTATTAGTTTGATGTAGGACACATTTTAATTTGCTTGTAACATATTAGTATTCTGTTCAAGTACAAGATACTGCCTTTTGTAGGATTTCTTCATTAAGATGAGGCATGTGAAGTAGTCAACTTGATACAGGAGGAAAAAAGCTTAAATATTCAGAGTCTGTATAAGAAACTTTTTTTTTTCCTTACATTAGTAAAACTACTGTTCACTAGATATTGGTGGGGTTTTTTTTGAGAGTACAATAGATTTTTCCAAGGCTGTGACAACGCTTTCTGAAAGCTCTGTGAAACCTTTTATCAGAGGACTTTGCTGCATGTCCTTTCCATTTGTCAGATGTGTGACTAAATATTTTTTCAGTCACACAGCTCATGTTAGAGAAAGAGGGAAGGCTAAATTTTATGGTCTAGGTTATAATAAAGCAGTTAATATATTGGTGTCTTTAAATTAATAGGAGATAATGCTTGAATGGGATGGGCATTTCTTAATTAAGAGAGCTGGGGTTACTCAGCATGGAAAAAAGAAGACTCCAGGGAGACACCACTATGACCTTCCAGAACTTAGAGCACTTATAAAAAAGAGGGGGCAGGCAGTGATAGGTCAAGGGGAAATGGTTTTAAACTAAAAAAATGAGATATTTAAGGTGAGATGTTAGGAAGAAATTCTGTGCTGTGAGGATGGTGAAGCACTGGCACAGGTTGCTCAGAGAAGCTGTGGGTGCCCCATCCCTGGAAATGTTCGAGGCCAGGTTGGATGGGTTTTGAGCAACCTGGTGTAGTGGAAAACGACCCTGCCCACAGCTGGGGATTGGAACAAGATGATCTTTAAGGTTCCTTCCAATTCAAGCCTTTCTATGATGCTTTGATTTCCAGGGTTCTAATTCCATGTTCAATGAAAAGAGAGCACTAAAACTCTGTATTTGAGACTGTGTAGTCTGTTGTTTTACATTTGAAGTATGTCTATTCTTCTGATATTTCAGAAGTTTAGGAAATCTCAAAATAGCAGACAAAAGTTTACCTGACATCATTCTTGAACGTTGCTTGCCTTTCTGAACGTGTAAGTTACAATATACAGTGAAAGTATTTTTAAGCTGGAGAATATAGTAGATTGGTAGTGATTTGCAAATTAGTTTTTAATATAATTTAAAAATTAGCATTAATGAAATATATTTGGTGAAGTAGGACAGTTGTACAGTGTCAGCTACAATGATGGTGTGAATTGTCAACCTATGTAAAATCAAGCTTTTTGTTTTTTAGAAAAATATCTTTTATCTGTGATGCTATGCTCCAGTATTACTAAAGCCTCTGTAACTGACACCAAAGTACTTCTGAATACACTGGAACTACATTCATCATACTCTCAAGTGGAAAAATGCATATGAAGTTATTTGCTTGTTACATTCCTTGGACTTCACTTGTCCATTTGTTAGTCCAAAGTTTAGTCTCATGTAGGGTAAATTGACAAAGCAAAATTGCTTGAAAGGAATTTGTTATCTTGTATTATTCCACTGGTGGGAGCGAAGACTGTTCCCAGCACGTTCTTAATCTAAAAACACCTCTCACCATGTTCCACAGAAAAATATCTCGTGAAGTATTTATCATTACTTTAAATTTAGGGCAGTTTACTTAGATTTCTGTTTTATTTAGAGGTTCTTGATAAAACTATATACTTGAGGTCAAACTGTCTTCATTCTACAAAAGGCTTACGATCATCACCTTGTTGGGAAAGTATTTCAGTTGAAATATTTTTTAAATACTATACAATAAATCATTTCATCCAATTCAAACAAGGGCACACATCACTTACTTTCAGAAATCTAACCTTAAAACATTCATGTGTTTTAAGCACACCAGAGGGAGGGTCTTGTGTTTTGTTCTATTTCATAGAGATTTCTCTAATATATTTCTAACTGTATTTATGCAACTGTATTCAAATTTGCTCTTTCTTCTAATTTAATTTTTTTAGGACTTGATAGCCTGCTTGATGAAAATAGAATATCAGATTTGACCCAGACATACCAGCTGTTCAGCCGGGTAAAAGGTGGGCAGCAGATCCTTTTGCAGCATTGGAGTGAATACATCAAGGTATTTCAAAGATTTATTACTAATGTAAAAATCTATGCTGTTACAAATTTCTTCTGTCAAAGCCAAGAATAATATATATGTGTATCACCAGACTTCTGTTTTAAGTAAATATGAGGAGGGATGTTAATGCTTCCTCCTCAAGTAACAATCACATGATGAGAAACAGCAGCACCTGCTTTGGTTTTAAGTTTCTACTTGGAAATTGCTTTCCTTTTAGGTTTGAATGTTATACAGGATGTTTTTGGTTGCTTTGCTGTTAAATGGAGCCACATACACATTGTGTTTAGATTGTGCTGGGCTGTACTATATATTATTTTGCTGCAAATACACTCAACTGTTTACATACCTGCAAAACCAATGGAACATCAGATGTCACAATTCCTCTGCAGGTTAGGCAGGGCTGCTTGTAACTGACCTACAGCAATGCTGATGTTAAAGCTTTTGGGAAGGGAATGCTCCTATTGAAAATAATCCATCATCAGTCATGTTTAGATGCTTTGGGTTTGTTTGTTAGGCATAATATCAATATAGCATGCTGCCCCAGAGAACTTGCACTCTAGTGCTCTTACAAGATGAAGGCAGGAAAGTTTCACAGAAGATTTTTCTCTCTGGAGTTGATAATTCCCAGTGTCATAGCTCTGCCCTGAATTGCCCATGTGTTCATCAGCCTTCAGGACTAAGTGCACAGCATCAGCTAATTCCAGAGGTGCCTTTTCTGTGCACCTATGTCTGGAGTTCAGCATAATCCGCCAGTGTTGCAGCTCATGGGAGTGGAGCATGGTTACCCTCTGCCCCCAGAACCGAGGTGGAGTTTACTCCTTAAGGTGTTGCCCAATTGAATGATTTGCTGTGGCTGAGGAGGATCATCTTTCTTCTTCCTTTCTCCCAGATCAGGCTCCTCATTTAATCTGCCTGCCACTCCATGGGCTCTTCTGTGATCTGTTTTATCACAATACCTGGGCAAGGTCAGTTTTATCCCAGGTTTAGTGAGCTAAAGAGACTCACAGAAAAGTCCGTGTGCTGGTCCAAGGAAAGAAGCAGGAGTTCAAGATGGGTAGAAAATAAGGAAAGGAACCTTTCTTTCACAGCAGCAAGTTGTTCAGCTGGCTTATCGTATCCTGTCTTTGGCAAAATCAGACCTGTTACAGTTTTAACATGATTTTGTACATACCTAAAAACCTAGAAAACCTTTTCTGTAGTGTCAGTAAATCTCATTCCAAAAATTCTATATGACTAAAGAGAGGCTTCAAGAACTTCTAATGTTTATCTTGTGAGCCAAGTTACTGTGGTAAAGGTCTGTGCTCCATTGTAGTCACCTTTTTGTGATTTCAGAGGTGCCATTTGACTTTCTGTATCTTGGTTTGCCATTTGCAGAATGGGGGGAAAGCTCTGCAATTTATGCATGTACCTAATAGAGACTGTGAGAGACCCAAATGCTGTGTTAAGGAAGGGGAAATTGTGACAAGTGGAAGCTCTGATGTATTAGGTGATGATCAGAGGTCTCTTCCAGACCAAATCATTCTGTGATACATGTGTTGAATCTAAGGACCTTGGGAGCCTGGTGTCCAGCTTTACTCTGAAATGGTACTTGAGAGAGATCTTCTGTGAAAGATGACAGTGGCTAATTAGATAATGCAGTGAAAATTCTGAGGCTGGAGAGGGATTTCCCCTTATCTCTTTTACTGTTGTTGGCTAAAACTTCAGTTGGTGAAAATGTACCAGTTGAATACTGTTTTGCTTTTGCTGTGCAGATGTTCCTCTTTCTCACCTTGGAAAACTGATCATTCTGTCCCGGGCACTGATCGGTGTTACTAAGCAAATGTAGATTGTCCAGTAGGTGAAAATCCTCCCTTACAGGATATTTTGGTTCATTAGACAAATGGTATTCTATCTCGAAGATAAGAAATGTAGGAACAGGAAGAGAAAGTGAGGTCTGTGGCTGCTTCTTGTGCATGAGAAAGTTTGGTTTCCTTGCAAGTCAGCTAGGATTTTTTTGGTATAGAGCCCTTGACAAAAGAGAAATCTTTGAGTGCTGAGCAGCAGTTAAATTTTTGCTACCTGTTTAATCATTTGAGCTCTCTAGTGGGTTTAATAAAAATAGTTCAAAGTTTTCCTTTATACTTAACAGTTTCCATTTAATTTATTTTACATGATTCATAGTTCTGTATCTCACTGTAAACTTGCATGTCATAGTCATGTCTACTGTGTATTTATTAAATTTTTTTTACTTTTGTCTTAAATGTAAATAATCTTTAAATCAAACACTAATGTTTGAAATCCATTAATGTGTGTCTAGTTTTTATTTTAAATTTCAATGCATCTCATTTTTTAAAAACTTGAAGTCATAAGTAGTTCTGTAAAAAAATTTCTTTTTCTAATGATAAATTTTATAAGGGTTTAAATGTCTTTTGGGGGAGATAGGTAGCACTCTAAGTATTTTACTATCAAAAGTGTTTGTTTTACAGAACTTTGGGACAACAATAGTGGTTAATCCTGAAAAAGACAAGGATATGGTGCAAGAGCTACTAGATTTTAAGGATAAAGTGGACCATATCATAGAAGTGTGCTTTCAGAAAAATGAAAAATTTATAAACTTGATGAAGGAGTCCTTTGAAACATTTATCAACAAGAGACCAAATAAGCCTGCAGAATTGATAGGTACACAAATATTTTTCTGTAAAATATTTCAAACATCTATAGAAAGCATGACAATGCTGCTGAGTGTGCTCTAGTGCAATAGTGGTGCAGTTGCATTCTGCTTTAGGAGAGTGGTTTTGGGATACGAGGCCAATGTTAACTTGGGCATGTGGCGGGTCCCGAGAGCTTGGGTGTGCTGTCAGGGGTCCTGGTGGAGCATGTCACCCCCTGTCCTGCGCTCTGCTGCTTGCACAGGCCTGGTGCTAACAACTGCTCGGTGGAGCACGGGGGCTGCCACGGTCGGGGGAAAGAGCAGCCCTGGCAGGTAAAGGGGAACAGGCTTTAATTGTGGTAGTAGAGGAGTTCTGTGGTTGTTCTGGATCTCTCAGAAAGGAGTAACTACGGCCCGTCCATCTGCCTTGGAGGCTGAAGTTGGGATAACAATTTTAAAGCCTTCAGATACAAGGAGTTTTAATAGAGGTAAAAGACCCCAGTGCCTTGACTGGAGAACTAGAGCTTATATAGGGGAAAGATAATAACAAATACTTCTAAAATACTATTATTTAGCTTATCCCTGATCTGGCAAAAGCTATCCTGACAGTTTTGCCTACTGAAAAACTGGAGCTGTGGCATTTTACACCAGGAGAGGATCCTGCTCCTTGGTTGTTTGTTTTTCCTCTGTACGTTCTTTTGCCTTTATTCGGCTTATTTTGTGTCATCCTTCTAAAATCAGCTTTATGTAGGACAGAGTGCACAACATAGTGATACAGGTTAATGCCATGATATGGGATGTTGTCATTTGTGGATCATGGTGTTCCAGCTCCCACAAAGGTTTTCTTCTTACACAGAAGGTTGTATAAGGATACTAATGTGGCTTAATAAATACTTAGCGAAACTCAAGGCTTAACCTTATTTCTGGCATTCTGAAACTACTAACTGGAAAGCATTGCTTCTGTTTAACTTTTAATACGCTCCTTCTAAGGAGCATGAGGGACATGGTAAAGGTCTACAAAAATATAGTCCTCTTCATGTTGTTTGTTTCTGTTTCTCATAAAATACATTCATATACATTGTATGCTTGTCTTTCAACAAGTAATGTGCTTGTTATGACTATAACACAAAATGTGGGAATTTCTAATGCATTAATTTTAATTATTATGCTGTATTCATTTTTTGTCCTGGGCTGTTCTTTTTTGCAGTACTTTCCCATTATGCCAGTAATATTGTAGGGCTCTGTCATTCTAGTGAACATAGGGATGGGAAAATGGAAAATAGAAAAATTAGCGCTTATCCTATATTTTAACATAGTAAATTTAACACATAGTAATATTTCAGGCCGAAGATGCGTAAGTTGGTTGTTCTGGATCTGTTTTTTAAGCTGTTACATAATTTTATTTATTTGTAGCAAAATATGTGGATTCCAAGTTAAGAGCTGGTAATAAAGAAGCAACAGATGAAGAGCTGGAAAGAATCCTTGACAAAATCATGATCATATTTAGATTCATTCATGGTAAGATATAGCAGTTCATTGTTGATGCAATTAATGTTCCCCTTGCTACTAGCAGGGCTGCTTTCCTCTTAACTCAAGAGATCTTTTTCAGCACAAGTTTCTGCTCAACTCAGTCTTTGATTCAGGTTGCCTTACACTTTAAGGAGCACAATAAATATACCAGGGAGGACAAATAGTTCTGTGGAGGTTGGCAAATTACAGACCTTTCAGAGTCTTGTGAGTGAAGACCTAAGAGTTAGAGGTGTAGCTGGAAATTTTTTCATGTAAATTAACCATTACTGTAACCACAACCTCTCCTCTAATGACAGTACAGACTTTCTCTTTCCTGTCCACTTATGTATGTTGTAGGTACAAAGCATGAAAACCCAGCAACTTCCCTTGACTTCTCTTTTCTCCTCATAGAAGGAGCACAGAGGAGGGCTGATAGGAAAAAGTGTTATTGCTGAGTTTCACTGCCTTTGAGGTGTACTTCCCTCATGAATGTCTGTCTGAGCAAAACCCTTGAATGTGTTAGGAGAATTTTTTTTTCTAGATTGGCTATCAGAAAAATCAGTGATCTAATCCAGTACAGGTGCATGGTCACTGTTTCAAGGGAAGTGGATTGTGAATCCTGGGGTGGGGTGGAACAGCAGGAATTACCCAACTCTGTATTAATTTGTCTTAGATCTATGGGTTTCTTGCCTCATAAAAATCCCAACAAGTACAATATAATGGGAAAGCAGGCAAGTCATAAACTAGTATCATTTGCATAATTGAATCATAATTGCATCATTTTTGTCAGATGGAGATGGTGAATGAAAACAGTTGTACTGTGGCAGCTTGTCAACCTAAGAGATTAATTTCTGTTAATCTGAAACTTTGAACAACTCTTTTTCTCTCCATATTTTTTGTAGTACTGAGCTACAAGTGCAAATTCTATTTTGAGCTGCCTAGTACATAAGAGCTCTTTTAAGAGCAGATGATACTTAGTAGGTAGTTTCTGGGCATTGGCCTTTCTGGTAATACCTGGATGCAGCTGGTTCATGAAACATCACCAGGACAGGATGGAGAAGGAAGAAAACAATCATAAGAAGCACTAAATTGGAAGGTGTTCACAAGGAGTTATAAGGGGCTACTGTAGGCAGCACAAGTAGTGGCTTGAGTTACAATAAATTTGTTCCTCTTAAAAGGGAAACACCTTGCTGGTATCTGCACTGCCAGTAGGGAGAAGCTCGGGTTTAAGGTGTGAAGTTTGTGGGTATCTGTATGACTACTTCATTTCAAAAGGCTATTGGTAAACCAAGTGAGAAGACTTCTGTTAAATTTTCTTCACCTTAGGCTTTTAAAGTATATTCTTTTATACACAGAAAACTTCCCCCCGCCCCCTTTTTTTTTTTTTAATAAATCAGACCAGTGGAGAGAGAATGTTCTTCTGAACCCCAGAGTAATTTCTTGTGTTTTGCAGCTGATCCAATGGGAAATACAAGGCTGCCCAAGGTCCTGGGGCAGAAATAAGAAAGAAAGAAGTAAATATCTTGCAAAATACGTTAAGAATTAATAAAATATAAAAAGAACACGATGTCTACATTTTTTTCCACTGCTACATAATGAATATTGTTCTGCTAATCAGCTTTTCATGAGAAAGGCTTGTGTCACAAACCTGAAGGGAAGTGATGGAGGTAGATTGTCTCATCTAATTTAATTTTATTTTTTTGTTTCTATTTCCTTATAGGGAAGGATGTGTTTGAGGCATTTTATAAGAAAGACTTGGCCAAAAGACTGCTGGTTGGAAAAAGTGCATCAGTAGATGCTGAGAAGTCCATGTTGTCAAAGCTTAAACATGGTAGGTGTCTTCAGATGTGTTAAATTTGTATTACTTTTTGTCATGCAAATTGGAATCCCTATTTTCTCATGCTTTTAAGAAGTGACAAGCCAGATTCTAAGTAATAGCTGAACAGCTCTTACTTAAATATGTAGGGGGTGTATGTGTATGTGTGTGTATATATGTATGTATACATACCACAGCTTTCTTTATGCTCAGCAAGAACTATTGGGCTGACTGCTTATGAATGAGACTGGCTCATTTAATGTACCCACAGAGAAGCAAAATCCTGAAAATATGCACCTATTTGTGGGTGCTCTGTAACCTGGTAAATGTGGCTCAGCTTTCTCAGGTTAAATGATTATCACTTGTTCTGTACTTCTTTGTAATTGTGAGATCTTTGCTTTTTTTGTGTGTGACAGAATGTGGCGCTGCTTTTACCAGCAAACTGGAGGGCATGTTCAAGGACATGGAGCTGTCCAGAGATGTCATGGTACAGTTTAAGCAGGTACATTTAGATTTTGTTTCTATACTAAATTTTCCACAGTCATGGGAGGCATTTAATTGTGTTGCACCTTGGATTAAGCTAAAATTAAATAAAACAGCTTTTGAACAGGTCCTAGTCATAATAATAGTGTTTACTGATCTGTTTATACAACAGAACTTATTTATTGTATACAATAATTTTACAGTTTTATTTGATTCCTTTTTAAGTAAATTACAGTCTAAATATCACATAGTAATTTAGTTGACTGACATCCTTGAAAGTCTGTATAACTTCATTCTGTAAAATGGTGCTGCTCTGATGAATTTTTTGTGAATGGCCCACACCAGAGAAACTCCCTGAAGGTTGCTAAGTGCACAGAAACTGTCCATGTCTCAGCCCCAAAGTTTTCAACCTGTCGGTGACCAAGGGAATGCTTGCAGGAAATACTGTACATGCTCACCCTGTTTTTGCATTTCTTTGTGGGTACTTTTTTTGGGGCCTTAAATGAAGTCAGGATGCTGGGTTAGAGATCTGACCCAGGACAACATCTGTAATAAAATACTGCAGTAATCCTTCTGTCCTGGATTTTGCAGTCTGGCTTGACTGATGCTCTACTCCAATTATCTGTTTTGTCTAACAGATGTAAAATCCAAGGGGATCGTTTTGATCTTACAGTCCTTGCCATGGCTTCTTTTTTTTTTGCTCTATTTGAATGTGATTAAAGTTTCTTTGACCTTAGCACCCTGTATAGACAATGGTCTAGGATATTTCATGGCATGTTGATCTTTTCTTTGTATTCCCAACTGCTTGCTGTGTTTTGAAGTTACAGAACGGGTCATTAGATAGTTACTCAAAACCCTGGGAGAGCATATCTAACCAAGGATGTGGCCTGTAAGGATTTTTCATTGTACTAATCCTAAATTTCTAATTTAAGTATATACATTTTCTAACTTAGAATGCAGATAGTATACTTGAATAATTTCTGTCTCTTGTATTTTAGTATATGCAGAACCAAAGTGACCCAGGAAATATAGACCTGACAGTAAATATATTAACTATGGGATATTGGCCAACTTACACACCTATGGAAGTCCACCTAAATTCAGAGGTTAGTGTTTGAATTCTTCTTCTAAATGCTTTTCACAGAATGGAGTCATTATCACAGGGTACATTAATGCCCTTCATTTAATGTTCTTCTGCTAGATATTTAAGGGGTTTATGTAATTTTAAGGATTCCAGAATTGCAAAAAATAAAATGTAATCGATAAAATCCACTTTTTTTCAGATTATTATTCCACTGAGTGTGGGGCTTTTTTTACCTGAATAATAATAATAATGATAATAATAGGAATAAAAGTATGTCCTCACTTAGCATGCAGTCAGTCACTTAAAAGTTTGCAGTTGGTCAGTTCACATTAATTTAGTTGGTCTTTAACTACATTGGTTGGGCACTTTGAACTAGTCAATAGTTAATGTTATTGCATTTTCCTTTACTCAAAGATCCTTCCTCCATTCCCTGCAGTGTGTCACACAAACTAGCCCCTGCATTTAAATAATATTTGCCTTAAAAATTATTCTTTCCCTATTTCCTACAATACCTTGCTTGATCAGTGTGGGAAGCACTTCAGAGGCCAGAGGTGGTAATGGGGCTCCCACTCAGTTTTGAAGATATGAAAGCTCTTGTGCTCTTTCTCCTCTGGTGTCTTGTCCTCCTTGGCTGACTACTTCTGAAGGATCCAGCCTGAGCAACACATCATGAAAATGGAGGGGTAGAACCCCCCCACTTGGAAGTAAGAGGGCATAAAGTAGTGGAATTGAACTGGAGTTCCATTCCATCCACAAACTACAGGAAGAACTTAAGAGCAGATGGTACTAGTCAGTGTAAAGGTGTGAGATGTATGCTTTTTGTCCTATGACATCTAGGTCAGATTCAAAGTTTGGGACAAAACCAGTATCTATTTTTGAGGTTTAAAACCCTTTACTGGGAGTTTATTTTACTGTTATTTAAATCAAAACAAGCAAATTAGAAACCCAAGGAAAATCCAGTTATTTTTGAATCGAAGCTTTCTTATGTGCATAATAGTACCAGTGTACTTGAGAGCAGAGTTTTGCTCTTTGGATTAAGTTTTTCCTACCTATTATGATACATGGTTGAGGAGAATAAAGAAATTATATGTGTGAAATCACTTGGTATCACTGCACTGGTATAATGCTAGTGTTTTTTCTCTTTTCTTTACAGATGATAAAGCTTCAAGAGGTATTTAAAACCTTTTACCTGGGAAAACACAGTGGTCGAAAACTTCAGTGGCAGACCACTTTAGGGCATGCTGTCCTAAAGGCAGAATTTAAGGAAGTAAGTTTGCTTCTATAATGCTTTGCCTGTTGGGTTAAATTTTAAGTAAATTATTTGGAATCTAATAATGTATTGTATTTTTTATTAAGGTAGTAACATTTTTGTGGAGGAACTATCACAATTCAATACAGTTATTTTGTACAGAAAGTAGACTTTTTATAATTAGATTTAAATACTACCTAGCTAACAAGACAGCAATGTGATACCTCTTGGTAATAGTCATTTGATAGGAATTGTTGTTCATTCAAATAAATCAGGTAGTAATAAAGCAAGAAAAAGAACACAGCATTTTTTATCTTTAATCTGGAATTGTTTTGATTGTAGAAATCCTGGTGATGCTTTTAGTATGCTTGACATCTGAAAAAGAGACTGAGGGGTGTTAGTCATGTGATGGCTGTGGTTAAAATTTAGATGCTTGTTGAATTATTTAACTGTTAAATAACTGCACTGTTTGTTCATGTGGTTTTGTTTTGTCTCATGCAGTATCTTACCTTGTAATACTGCAGCTTCACTGGACCACTGCAAAGACAAAAAAGCCCCTGAATTCTTTTGCTAACTCATTGTGAATAGTAACTTGAGTTAATTATGAACAAATTCATTGTTGATGGTGACAACACCAGTATTTCATATATTGTAATTAAAATGAAGTGAAGGATGTGAAGTAAATACCAGGACATTCTAATGAGCTTCTGCTGTGTGTTGTTACTGTTAGAGGAGCCAAAAAAAAGAGGTTTTATAAATACCCTGTTTCCTCAATACTACATTCAGGCAGATTCTTCTTTGTGCCAGACATTCTAAAATGCAAATCTATTCTTCTAGAAACAGAAAGTATACATTAAATTTTCTATAACTGTCAAATATAGGGGGTACAATAGAAAATTCTCAGAATATTACTATTATTTGTTGTTTTTATTTTAGGGAAAGAAGGAGTTTCAAGTATCACTCTTTCAGACATTAGTATTGCTTATGTTTAATGAAGGAGATGAATTCAGTTTTGAAGAAATTAAAATGGCCACTGGTGTAGGTAAGAATACTGCTTTCTATTTCTTAAATTTATTCATCAAGTGATCGGCAATTATGATTTAGTATGTAAAGGCCTAATTTTAAGATATTTGTCATGATCATTAGGACAAATTTTATGCACCAATAGCATACACAAGAAAATAAATGAGGAAAACACACTGCAGGTATTTCTTAGTGTATTTTCTTGGTGTGTAAAATGGATGCTTCACAAAATTATTAGTAAGAGCTGTGTGGCATGTGGTACTACTAACAACCTGTTAGATTTACAAAATGTATCATTGCAATTCTTAAAATTTAAGTGGTGATAAAGACTGTTGTATATACAGATTGTTTTTGCTCCCTTTCAGTTTCACACACTGTATTTTGAAAATGATCTGTTGTAGCACTGTGTAATTTGGGGGTGATTTAAGAGAGTATTTTCAGTTGAAGTGTTCTGAGAGCTCACCTGCCTATTGCCCATTCCTATCGCATGGGGTGCCCTTCACAGCAGGTCTGATTTGTTCAGAGCAGCAGTGTGTGCTGGGTGTGTACTTCGTAGCTGTCTGCCTCTGCACTTGAACCTGAAGGACAAAGAAAACTGAGGAGTACAGTTTTCTTTTTAACCATGTGTAGTATCTGTGGTTTTATGTTCTTGAGTAGGGTTTTTTCCCCCCCTAGTTCTTACACTTTCTTGAAATAGTTACACCAAAACACTGTCATCACTACTCTGGAAGTTCTGCATCAATCAGCAGCTTATAGCCAGTAGTCCTTCACATGCTGAACCTTAAGATCAACCTCATACAGCAGTATCTCAGAGTATTTGAGCCCATACAAGTACTAAAATATTGTTACATGTTTACTAAAATACTGTGAAATGGGGATACCAAGAGCCGTTGCAGTTCAGAATGATGCATTGCAGAAGGAAATACAGCCTGGGTGCTCCATTGTCTCAGTGTCAGTGCTTCAAGTTGCTTAGTCATCCCCTCCATTAATGGTAAGGGAGCTGAAGAAAATTCGTCCCAGTGATAATAATCATCAGGATAGTCTGGAGAGGCTCATTAGGTTGGAGTACAGTGTCTGCAGGAACACAGGTTCATGCAAGCCTGATCCAGGTCCTGCTTTCTCATCTTGGATTGCTGTCCCTTGGAGCTTGCATTCTGGCTGCCTGACAGCAACAGATAAAATCTGCTGCATGGAAATCCATTCCATTATAGCACAAAATAAGGAATTCAATAGACTGTTTTTAAGGCAGCTGGCTGGCAGTTGGGAGCTACCTATATGTCATTGCACTGCCATATCTGCCATGTCTGTATTCCTCTCCCCTTTGGAGGAGTACTGTAGAAATTTAGGTAGTAAGGACAGTTTATGGTCCACAGGGTTCCTGTGAGGCCAGGATGAATAGCATAGAATCACAGAATGGCTTGGATTGGAAGAGATCTTAAAGATAATCTAGTTCCAGTCCTCTGCCCTGGGCAGGAACACCTTCGATTAAACCAGGTTGCTCAGAGCTCCATCCAGCCTGGTCTTGAACACTTCCAGGGAAAGGGCATCCAGAACTTCTCTGGACAACCTTTTCTAGTGCCTCACCACCCTCACAATAAAGAATTTCTTTCTAATACCTAATCCATTCTGTTTCAGTTTGAAGCCATTCCCCCTAGTCATGTCACTAAACGGTCTTGTAAATTTACAAGTCCCTCTTAATTTTTCTTGTAGGGATGAACTGGCTGTGGTTGGAACTTGTGTTTTCCAGTCACTATTCCAATAAATTATCATCAGCCTCTTTAATGAGTTTGTCCTTGCTACATTAGGACAGTGAGAAAATGCATAAACTGTTACTCAGAGAAAGAATGGTCACCTTCTCTCTACTAATTGTGCTGCTTTGAGATGTGTTATCCAAATAAACTCCATGTTTTTACTTGACTTATTATCAAGGTAGTCTCTAGGAGCTGTAGTTTTTACTTCTACTTCAGGTATTGATAGGTAATTGTAAATTCCTTCCCTTCGGCATACTGTAACCTGTGACTTCACATGCAAAGCTCCAGAGTGTTTTAACAGCAGCCTTGTGTTTGGACAAAAACACAGCTCAACAATCTGCATTTACTGACGTAGAAACACACAAAATGTCTCAAATGTCTTAAATGCACGTTTAGCCCACATTGTTTAAAGGGTTTTTTTTTAGAAATCATAGAACAGTTGGAAGTTTAAAAGAATGAAAAGGTTGCTCTGTGTGAAAGCTGAAGTGTTTTAAAAATAGCAATAGTGTTAATCTTTTACTCAGCTGTACTTCAGCACTAGGTTGCAAAACCTTTCTTTCAGTTTTTAGACCAAAACTCTGTTCAGGAGATCCAACACACTGAGTGATAATTTTATAGTATGAATAAAGCATTCTAAAGACTGCAGAGGCTGTTTCAATGCAAAATCTTCATACAAGACTTTGCAACATAATTAGAATGTTTAAGACTTCATTTTATCTTGTTGTCTGAATGCTTTTAGCCTTAAATATTACTAGATAAAATTTTCCTCACACACTCATGTCTACTACTTTACTGTTTTGGGGGGAGGTTGACTATAACAGCTGTCAGCTCTGCCCTCCCACAAAACATCTTCCTGTCAGCTTAGGCCTCTGTATTGTTATTCTGTTATATATTTCCTGCTGTGTGATAAAAACACTGATCAAATCTTAAAATGTGGCTTTGAGTTTCTTGTCATACAATGACTTTTTCTTTTCTGAAGTCCTGTTACTACCACACAAAACTAAAGCAATAAAAGTAAGTTTTTTGTTAATGTGAGATCTTTTCTGGAACTATTTTGGATGGAAAAGTCACTGAGATGAGCCTAAATTTGTCTTTCTGACATACATAATCCTGTGCATGCTCTCAGCACCTAACCTGTGAAAGACAAGACTAAGTTTGAAGGCTACTTTCTAATTGGAACTTAGTTGGAAGAAAGTATTAACATAAAACCACTAGCTTTTCAATTTTATTTCTAGATTAATCACATAAAACTCTTCATATTAATGTTTTGTTCTGCTTTCTCCCATATCTGAACTCCTTCACAGAGGACAGTGAACTAAGAAGAACTTTGCAGTCTTTGGCTTGTGGAAAAGCACGAGTATTGATTAAAAACCCGAAGGGCAAGGATGTAGAAGATGGAGATAAATTCATCTTTAATGGTGATTTCAAGCATAAATTGTTTAGAATAAAGATCAACCAGATTCAAATGAAAGAAACTGTACGTACTCTTTGCATTCTTTCAGTTTATGTATTAACTGTTTATCTGCGTATCTCATATGGAAAGGCACGATCTCTTGTATTTTTGGCATATAAAAAAATATTTAATTTTCAGGGATATTTAATTTTTAGAATAGTCAAGATGACTCAGAGAGGCAGTAAAGACTTTAAAATCACTGAATTTGAAAACAACTTAGATTGCCTCCTGTGCTTCCAAATTTAAATGCCTGTATATTAAACTAAAAGGATCTTGTAGATGGTTCAGTCCATCTTAGAAGTTTCTATGGTATTGCTGAAGTGTTGGTACTATACTGAACTCATGAATCAAATGTCACCATATCACTTCTATATGTAGCAGGTAAGAGGGGGCTATAAAAGTTAGGGTTGTCCCTGATTTCTGCAGTGGGTATCTGTGTTGTATCTGAATCCCCATTCTTGACACAAGGTGACACATTTTAATTAACCTGTGACATGAAGTGACAAACTTCAATTAACATTGGCTTGTTTCTTTTTTGCCTTTGCATATTAAATCCCTTAAAAGTCAAACTGGAGTTTGACACAAAACACTGCCATATTTGGGCTGTCAAAGTGTTACATGTTCTCTCAAAAATCTGAGGGGAGTTTCTAAGATGTACCTTAATTTATCAAATTATGTAAAATAAGACATACGTTATCTTTTCCTTCACATTATCCTTAATTTTCACTTGCTTTAGCAGTACACTTCAGAATCACTTAGCTCTTAGCATGCAGTAACGTGTGGATCTGTCTCAAGGATGAGTAAGAATGCATGAGTTTCATTTTATTGTGAAGGTTAACTATGGAGATATAATTAATGAAAAGTAGCAACAGAAGTTGATATGATTTGTGGTGTTGTATTTTTCTTTAGGTTGAGGAACAGGTCAGCACAACTGAAAGAGTATTTCAGGACAGGCAGTATCAGATTGATGCTGCTATTGTACGAATAATGAAGATGAGGAAGACCCTTGGTCATAATCTTCTTGTTTCTGAATTGTATAATCAACTGAAATTTCCTGTAAAGGTAACTTATATTTTTGTTTGTCAAACCATCCTAGATTTATCTAAATATATGGAATATATTTTTCTATTCAGCTTGTCTGTAAGAGCAAGAAATGTGAAATACAATAGAAAGAGATTGAGGTATTGGTGTGAACAGAAGTAAGAGTATCAGTAGTACATTAATAATATACTCTGGTCCATTTCTTATGTAGCCTTTAGCTGTATTTTTTTTTAAATATGTTTGCCTTTGTATTACTAACTGTTAAAAGCTTCTCATATTTTCTTGTAGCCTGGAGACTTGAAAAAGAGAATTGAATCTCTTATTGACAGAGACTATATGGAGAGAGACAAAGACAACCCCAATCAGTACCACTATGTTGCATAAAGGAGAAGAAATAGTTTTATTAAAAAAAATGAAAAAACGAAAAAATAAAAACCAAAATCATCCACATATATCTTCAGGACACCAAATACCTATGCTGTTCCAGACTTTCCTTTTAGCAGATTTCAGGTTGATGTATATTATTCAACCAGCTGCATGACTGCTGTGGAAAAGAAGCAAAATTACATGTTAATTGATCACCTTTGTCAAGACTTCTTACTAATTTTAATTGTCCTGGGGTGTTTTTCTTTTTAGTTAATCTTTTGTTCTCTTAAGTTCTTCAAAATTTAGTTTTACAGTTTTGTTTAACAATGTCATTGAAGTTAGATGGAAAGGTAAACTTGCCTGTGTGAGAAATATTTGTGATGGATGCAAGTCTGGTTTCTTCTTTAGGTGTTCCTAACTGCATCCATAAAGTCCCTAAATGCTGCATTCTTTAGCTACAGTGACAACTGGGGTAACTTTTAAAAACCCTTCATTGATGAACATGTATGTACAAGCAGTGTTGTTGAAATACACTGAAGTTTTGAAGTTTTGCACCATGAAAACCCTTAAACTTGTGTTCAGTTAATTTTCTTTCAAGTTACTACTTCAGTCTGGTTTGGATAAATCAGGTTTTGAAGTGAGATTCTTGAAGTGCCAAGAGGACAACTGCATTCATGTGTGTACTGAGCTGTTGGATTATTTAGGTGAAATATAGATTGTTCTGTTACTACTACTTCTGCGGGCTTAGGTGGCAAAGATTAGATCTGAGTCAAAGAGGCCCTACCTCATTTTAGGGCAGCAGGTGTATTTCACTGTTTCTGTAATTGCTGTAACATTTAGTTCTGCCTTGAAAATAACATCCAGGGAACCTACTGTACAGCGTGCTCCACTTTAAGAAAACAAACCCTTTTTTTAAAAAAATACTTCTATGATCTCAGTATTGGGAACGCATAGCTTTTTGTCTTGAAAGACTAAGGATTTTGTGAGTACTTTGTTACATATTGTATATATGTAAGTTGATTTGAATTAAAGAGTGAAAGACACTGTAGATCCGTTAGATAACTGTAACTATAAGGAAGACACCTTTTCTGGTAATACTTGTTTATTTTCCTGATTTGTCTACTGGTATGTCTCATTCTGAAAAAGAGCTACCAAAGGAATTTTGATCACGACATAAATGACAATTTAACTGAGCAATATTTTCTTGAGAGATACCTTACTAAGTTTATGTAACATGGGGTTTGTGCATCAATTGAAAGGCCATCATCTCTTCTTAAAGTAAACAATGCTATGAGTTGACATCTTGTGGAACTACATATTAAAAGTCCTTATTCTGTCCTCTGGTGTCATTGATTACATTGCATTCTGAATTATTTTTGTTCCCTTTGTGTTTAGAAACTAAACACATTTAGTTTATTGTATTTAAAGCATATTTAATATTATAATTTAATGTAGACTTATTTTAATATTTGAATCTTCAGTTAATGCAAATAAAATCTTTGATGCATATTAAGTATTCATTCCTTAGCCTTTGTGCGAATGTGGTGCTTCAGTTTATTCTTCTTGTTGATTCTTTAGTGTCAGTTATACCATTCACTTTGGAGTTCACTATGTGTATGGAAACCAATGAAAGCTATCTTACCAGACTTCCAAAACAAAAAGGAACATGTGCCTCACAGAAACATAATGGCCAGAGAGGCTTTATGCACACTGAAAGCTGGCAGTAGTGTGCAGTAGCTGTTAGGAAGCAGTGAGAATGTAGTGCCTGCCCCTTCTGAACCCAGATGTTCTGGTTCAGTGGGTTTAAACAATAGCTTAAAGCAGTGGTGTTATCCTGAAGATGACTGACATGGTTCTGCGTCAAGAAGCAGTGTCAGTTAAAAGTGCTGAGATGTGCCATTTTTCTTAATTGCCACAGACTAAGAATTCTTTGGCCACTTTATTCTGGTCTAGCAATTAAAAATTAGTTGTTCCACAGTGGAAATTATGAAGCCTGTCTTTCTGTGCTGTATGCCATTGGTACCCGACTGTATCATCCCCTGCAAGTAACCTCAAGCAGCAGTACTCAGAGGGGTTCTCCTTGGTTCTGCCTTTCTGCCTGTGGGAGTGGGGGTTTTGTCTCTCATCCAGCAGCTGATCTCTACCCATCCCCTTACCCCCCTAAACCTACAGAGAATGTCATGATCCCTGAAGACTTTTGTTCTTCCAGATTGGTCTGCAACTGGCTTCAGAGGTTCAAAAGCTTTGAGGGAGACTGACAGGCCAAGTAATTGTGAGTCTTTCTCAAGTCCTCATTTTTAATTTGATTTCCTCAAATTTTTCTTACTGGTATTTTTACATACTGAACCAAACAGGTAAGCAGTTACTTTGAGTCAGCAAGGAAATCACTTCTCCATAGTGAAATAGCTGCATTTGATTGCTCTTCAGTAGCTGGTGATAGAATTTGGCTGAGCACCCCAACTCAATCAGTTGGTTCATTGGGGTCACATTGCCTCCTGAGTGTACCTGTACCCCTAGGGAAGAGGTTGTTAAATATTTCTCCCTGGAAGATCACCCAGTGTTGAAGATGTTGGGCAATAGCAAAGTAACAGATGTCCTCTGTAGAGCATCTGTGTTCAGGTATGTCTGGGAAACCTGGATCTTGGCAATTCAGTGTCCTTAGCACAAATTGTATAGCAGCTTCTGCAGAATGACAAAAATAACAGCAGGAGCCTGGACACAGCTGGGGGCTCTAACTTTTCCAAACATAATTATGTGCATTTAAAAAGCAATTTTCCTACATGTGACATGCTGTTACCTAGCCCAACATTTCCTGAGGGAAAGTGAGTGTGAGAATGTAGGCTGGGGGCTGACTGAAAGGTGCTTCCCAAGCCTGGCAGTTACAGCTCTCCCTAACCAGCCAATAGCCTCCTTTCTGCCCTTTCCTTGGGTCTTTTTTTTTAGTTCTGTATATTAGCTTCCCCTGGATTCCTTTATCTGAACATAGGTTTTATCATTTAACTCTCTTGATCTGCTGCAGCTTTTTTCATCCTTTCTTTGTGCTGTGTATCTTTGAAAAAAAAATTACACAACTTTCAGGTAACTTCAGTGCCTCAATTTGTTACGTAGATCTACCTCTGCACTGCTCCAGGCAGGGGGCAGAGTGGCTGGAAAGCTGTCTGGTGGAAAAGGATCTGGGGGTGCTGTTTGACAGTGGCTGAACAGGAGCCAGAGTGTGCCCAGGTGGCCAAGAAGCCAATGGCATCCTGGCCTGAATCAGAAATAGCGTGGCTGGCGGGGCAGGGATTGTCCCCCTGTACTCAGCACCTCAGTTCTGGGCCCCCCACTACAAGAAAGACATTGAGGGGCTGGAGAGTGTCCACAGAAGGGCAGTGGAGCTGGAAAAGGGTCTAGAGCACAAGTCCTGTGAGTAGCAGCTCAGGGAGCTGGAGTTGTTAAGGCTGGACAAAAGAAGGCTCAGGGATGGAGCCTTATTGCTCTCTACAACTGCCTGAAAGGAGATGGTATCCCGGTGAGNCGTGGCTGGCGGGGCAGGGATTGTCCCCCTGTACTCAGCACCTCAGTTCTGGGCCCCCCACTACAAGAAAGACATTGAGGGGCTGGAGAGTGTCCACAGAAGGGCAGTGGAGCTGGAAAAGGGTCTAGAGCACAAGTCCTGTGAGTAGCAGCTCAGGGAGCTGGAGTTGTTAAGGCTGGACAAAAGAAGGCTCAGGGATGGAGCCTTATTGCTCTCTACAACTGCCTGAAAGGAGATGGTATCCCGGTGAGGGTTGGTCTCTTCTCCCTGGTAACAGTGAGAGGATGAAAGGAAAGGACCTCAAGCTGTGCCAGGGGAGGTTTAGACTGGGTATTAGGAAAGATTTCTTTACTGAAAGGGTTGTCAATCACTGGATCAAGCTGTCCAGAAAAGTGATGAAGTCACCATCCCTGGAGGTATTTAAAAGACCTATATGTGGTGCTTAGAGATATAGTTTAGTGGTAGTGCTGGGTTACCAGTTGTACTCAGTGATGTTTGAGGTCTTTTCCAACCTAAATGGTTCCATTTTATTTGTAGGTTTATTATCTTTGGCAGGTATGTTCAGGAGAGTGGACTCTCTACCATAAACTTGGTTAGCCATTCCTAGCAAGTCTCTTCAGAAAGAAGGTAACTGTGTGAAGTCAGGTAATACTCAGTAAAAGGCTACAGGAACATAGAGTCATGTTTTGTGGAAATTCTTTCCTGGTAGAAATTCCTAGCCTGTACTCTGTCTCCCTTGCTTGTACTCTGCCTTGACCTCACAAGACAGATTTAATTGTAGTAATGGCTCCTACTTCTCCTGGGTGTTTCCCATGAGCAACCCATTCTGCATCCATGGCTCTGACGGAAGGCCCGGGAGTGCATCATGGTTCATAACTGGCCCTGTGAGCATGCTGGTTGGCCAGCAGCTCTGCCAAATGGAATGTGTGGGGGCTGCGTATGGACTACGTTTCATTTCCCTCGGTAACAGCACTGATTTGGACGTCAGGTTCTCTATGCAGCAGCTTTTACAGAAGCTGAAACTTTGTTTGTTCATGTCTTACCCTGCTATCAAGTTTGATAGCAGCCAACAAGTTACCAAGCAGTAGAGCTGATGGCCAACATGGTTGTGCAAGACTTGATGCATTCATCTAATAACCACCCTGGGTGTACTTGTACTGAAAGGAGGTGGAAATTTGTATTGTGCCATCTCTGCACCACTACTGAAAGCCTAGTGAGCTAATGATCCACAGCACGGAAGGTCAACATCATTCTCTGCTGATAACCTTATGTTCTTTATTGACCAAATTTTACCACAATATTGTTGCTTTATGCAACTTACTTATATATAGTGATAATTTTTTTGATAGTAATCCAAGCATCTGTCATTTTTCAGTTCATAGACGCCTACTGATTTTCCAGAAGAGAGGCAGAATACTGCACACCAAGTTCAAACCTGACCTTGGGCCTCCTCTCCATTTGTCTTGTGGCAGACTGTGTTCTACAGACCTTCCTCCACTCTCAGTGCAGGTCCAAAAACAGTAATCCAAAATGAGAACAAACCATGTCCCACCTCCATTACCCTCAACTCCCCTGCAGATGAGTCATTCAAACACTTGACCAGAGCTGCTTGTTATGTTCTTTTTCGAACTGACTAACTTCTGCTTTTGGCAATGCATGGCAAGAATAAAGATTGCTAGAAGTGTTGCATGGAGAAACAAACAAACTAAAATAATACATTACTGTCTCTAAAAATGCACAGATAAAAATGCAGCATTAAAAAAGAAATATGTGTTCATAGCAATCGCATTGAAAATGAAAGGTACCTCAAGCCACCCTAAGGAGCAACTAAACTTATCCAGGATGTTTTGGGCAAACAGGAAGTGTGAGTGAGCTGGGACAAACAGCAAGGAAAGGTCAAAGTTCACAGTGGCTGAACGTGATTTTAGCAGCTGGGAGTACCTAATCGCATTTCAAATGGGTTCAGCTGAATGTCACTTTAGCAGCTGGGAGTAGCTAAATCGCATTTCAAATGGGTTCAAAGTAAAAATGGATGAAGGCAGTTTGGGAGCAGAAATCGTTCTGCCTCAGAGATAATTAATCTGGAGCAGCCTTTAGTGAGGAGAGGGACTTTATGGCAGTCATTGAGAGAAAGCAGAGGCACACTGCTATTGGCACACATTCCAATAGTACTAGAAACAGGATTGCAGGAGCAAAATATATGCTTCTGAGGTTTCAGATGAAGTAAGCCTATCCCTAACAGTGTGGATAAGAGACAGCATTGGATAACAAAGTGATCAAATTACCTGGGCTGCCCATCTCCATTACATCTGAGAATGTTTACGAACTAACTTCACATTCTTTTCTGGTTTTCTCCAAAAAAGAAAAGGGATTCCTTAAAAACCACCAGACATATGAAAATATGTGAAACTGCAATTTTTACCCATGCAAACACACGCCATTAGCGGTGCCTGGTTTGTCTTGGAACACATGTGACTCATATGTATACCTGGGTATACACAGATAGAACACTTCCGAATAACAGACCATCGACTTTCAGTGTTTTTATACAGCCGGGACTTCTGTGGGAGACGGCCGTACTCACCTTAGACTGCCCTTAGGTTGAGTGGCATGAAGGCTATTGCGGAGGCAGTACAGAGCTCGGCCGGGTTGTTGCCCCCCACCGCCATCCCCGCCCCTTCCCTCAGCCCCTTTCCCAGGGCAGTGACCGCGCACCGCCCCCCCGCNCATCCCGCCCCCTCCCCGCGCCGGGCCCCTGTGGCGCCCGGGAGCCTCTGAGGGCCGCCCGAGGTACGAGGGCGATGATGGGCGGGAGGCGGTGGCTGCCGCGCTCGACGGCTGGACCGCGGAGAGCCCGGGAACGCCGGTCTGAGCACCTGCGTTGGATGTGGGGACAGAGCTCCGGGAAGAACCTGGAAACACGCCTGGGGCACGAGGCGTGGAGACGCGGGAGCTCCTGATGTCATTGCTAGGAAACAGCGCTCTTCTATAGGACGTGTAATATTCCCTTGCTTAATGGCTTTCTTCGTGCCGTATCTTGAGTAAAATATGAAACGTGTCTGGAATAGAGAGATTTCAGTGCCTTGATGAGAAGGGTTGTTAGGGCAGCAAGGCTGTTTTACCAGGAAGCGTGTCTTGTTTACTGGTAACTACCTTGCTTTTGGTTTCTTGTCTTGAAAGCCACATCACACAGCGCTATCAGGTTTCTGAGATGTGGTTTTGGCAGCAGAGGAAACTTGTTCAGCAGCTGGCCAAAATATTTCCCAAATAAAGTAGCAGTTGAGAAGGTTTATCTGCCATCGTTTCTGAGATAGGACAGTCTTTGCGACTCCTGTAACGTCTCTTTGGTAGTAACTACCTTTATCACCATTGGCCGTACTTTGGTTTCACTGAGCCCAAAAGATGCCACTCGCAAAGGGCACTGAGCAGTTCAGATATCCAGCCCTCGTGAGCCAGTGGGGCGTACACAGTGACTGACAGTGCTCCTTGACTTGGTTCTTAGGGCTGCCAGCTGAAGTGTCACTGAACTGATGTTACAGTGGGGATTATTTGTATAGTTTGTTTGATATAGTTACGGCTTGAATGAAGAATTGCTTTATAGTTTGCTTTCAAATCAGGTTTTGTGATTTTTTTTTATCTGGTACTGCAGTTAATACCTTCTGCCACTGCAGTAGTCTTCTGCTTAATTAGCAGTTACAAACATCATTCAGTGCATTATCTGTGTCACTTTCTGGCATGTAAAATGTGTTAAGTTTCTGCAACTGAGGCAACGGACTAGTTTATTTTACCACGGGGTACCTGTTTACTGATAGTCGGGACTTTGAACCGGTTGCTAGTAGCTTAGTAGTTGGGTGTTTCTGCATAACTTTATACTACAATCTTGGGAGAAGATTTTGTGGTGCAAAGAGAGACCCCCTTCTTGCCAGAGTGTAGGGCTTGGGTTGTAGGTAAGGGGAGAAGAATAAGAGATAATGATAATTTATGAGCTGAAGTCTTCAGATATTTTAGCTTATTTGCAGTCATCTGAGTGAACACTGATTAGAGTAAGGTAATGATCACAGGAGACTGAAAGATTAGCATGGGTGGGGCTGATGTGAAAACTTGTTTGATGATGCTTTGGGACAGTAGAATTTTTTTCCACCTGAATACCTCACCATACTTCACTTACTGTTTCAGTTTTCTATTTAGACTGAGCAGCAAGCACTATGCTGAATGTTTCATGTGTCAGCATTGAGCATTTTGTAACTAATTTCTTTGTTAATGTCTAACATACATATGGAATTAAGAAAACATTTAGGTAGTATAGTAGTAGACACAGGGAAAGGGGGCTATGGGAAAAGGAAATACCTCCCCTAAACTTAACTGCTGCTTTTTGGAATACTGAGTAAGATGGTGCTTGTCTGTTGTTGAGCACGATGAGTCAGTTGGGTTGTGTGCCAAAAGCAACAGAGTTGCTCGTGCTCTTTGAGATCTAGAGCACCCATAGATTTTTTTCATTACTGAAACATTACAGACACATCAGAGAACACTTTCCTGAAAATTTAAGAGTAGAATCAGACGTGGATTCGGTGTAGTGAGTAAGTAATGAAGTGTTTAAGATTTGGGGAAGGAAAACTTAGTTTTTCAAGGTAGTGGGATGCTATTTCAGGGTCATTGACACATAATCCATGTGTTCTATTGCACAACTCTAGTCCAAAGAGGAAATTTCAACCCGTTCTACCAATGTAGAGATAGTTCAGAGAAACGTGATAATGAATTCCAGCCAGTGAGCAATTATGGTGCTGAATTGTTTTTCTCAGGTTTGGTATTATCAGGTATTTGGAACTGAGACCAGTATAACTTGGTTTTCACAAAATCTAACTGCTTCAGTGTTGAGCAACTTTTGAAACACCGTTTTACCAAATGCTGCCCTTGACAGCGTTTGCTTGAGAGCTGCTTGAAGTGTGTTGACACAGTCTCTAAGGTGCAGAATTAGTGTGTCAGTCATCATGTGATAGGTTCTTGGCTTTGACTTCAGCAGCTTTTCTGACTTATGAAGTAACTTTTTACTTGCTGAGACCTCTGCAGGTTCCCTGATGTGCCACTTTTGATGTGTATTTCTAAGGTTTCTGTTCAGGCTGATCAAGGAGTTTTATTTTTGGTGTAACTTGCTTCTAGATTGTTCTGTAGTGATTAGGATGTTTTTTAATCAGTAGCAGATGGCAAAGTGAAGAATTGCCTCTAAGTACTGAGGAATCTGACTCAAAGAAAAGATTGATACTCTGTTGCACATTAACTGCTGTTATCTCTGGTAAGACTTTGTAGGTCTCAAAGATAAAACCTTATTTCTAGGAAAAGACACACCTTGCCTTTACTTGTTGCAACTTCAACAGTTTATCTTTGGTCCCCAGTCAGCCATGATTATTTGGAAATTCCTTAAGAAAGCTTGGTGCTGAAATGGATTCCTTGGTATGTGTTGTTTTAAGCTTGGAAGAAGACACTTTTGGGCGTGTGAGTGGTGGAAAAACAGTATTTGAACACTCCCTTGCATTATCTTCATTCTATTTTACATACTTTTAAATGTACCTTATATTTTGGTAAATCCAGATTCCATGTTTTTTGGGCATCTGACTTCAAGAAGGTCTGGTGTCCCTTTCAGTCTTAGTATAACGGTTTCTTAACTTCCTCTGTCCCTTGACAGCACTACTGATTATCAGTACTACTTCTACTGCTAATTCCAAATGTGAGAGTCTTAGGAGCACCCTGGCATTAAGAGTACAGAGTTTAAATGTGCTTCATCTCTGTGCAGTGGCTACTTGTTCCCTCTCCAGTGTTCAGCCTTGAGCACAGTAGTTCACAGTTAATACGTTTAGTTTTCTTGTATTAAACTTCTGGTAGCATCTATTTTCTTAACAAGAATTCACTCCATATGATATGGGACCGCCTGTATTCTTTGCTTTCCTTGTCAGAGTTAAGATCTACTCTGTAGTACTAGGAGAGTGGTTTTACTCAAGCAGTTAGTTCATTACCTTGTTACCAATATCCTCTCCTCTGGGGAAGCTTTCTCTTTAAATTGTCACACAGTGCTCCTTTCTTTAAAACATTGTTTGGGGCTGGCAGCTGCCTTGAAGAATGTGTGTTAGTTGTATGGTGTGATACAGCAGCACTAACCAGAGCAAGTGTAAAATGGACTTGTGTGAATGCTGAAAAGGGTCTGGCCAGGGGAAATCAGCTCTCTCAGTGCATTCATGTAATCATTTGCTGTAGAGCTATCCCAAGACTTCCTTCCTCTAGATAGGAAGCCATAAAGAAGTTTCATGTGACTAAACTTGATGAAATTGTGCAATTCTCTGGTCAAATGGCAAGTGTATGGCTGCTAGAATACCTTTCCTTTATAATGCTTTTGTACTTGTATAAATTTGTTTATTAAGACAGAAGTTATTAATCTGCAAACTTGAATTGAGAAACAAAATGTTTTCTGCCTGAATTGAAGTCAACAAAACCATAATCTGAGATTGCATGAATTAGTCTCTTGGTTAGCAAGGATGCATATGCTGGGCTAGATCAGGAACTTGATATAATCAGGTGCTGCACCTGCACAAGTGCAGGTGGTTCTCTTATCCCTTAAAGTACTCTCATGCATCCTTGAATTAACCTCTGTTCTCCCTTTCCCCACCACTGTGTGTGTATTCAAGTGAGTCCAGCCTTGTCTTTTCCTGCCAGCTTTCCAGGCAGCCAGCATTCAGTCTCATGTGTCCATTGGTGAAAGTTAAGTATAACTCATAATTTCGTGGAGACCATATTGCTTCTTGCAAAGTGTTTCATACGTCAAGCCTATCAAGGGATTTTCCTGCTTTCAGTTATTCCTGTCTTCTTCTTTCTGTATTAACTCAAGGTGGTATAGGTTCTGAATCCTAAGGAAGTGATCTTGACTTGGTCTTCTGATAAAAGGACTTGGAGCAGATGTCCCTCTGGGAATGGTACACACATTATAAGACAGATCATTAGAGGAGAGCATAACTCTGCGGGGATTTTTCCATTCTCTTCTTTAGCATAGATTTAGGAGTTTAAAGTGGTGACAAAGGGTGCCACTGTTCACAAAATGGCACTGAGATGACAGGATCATTCTGAACCATCAGAATGAATAAATTACTGGGCAGTTTGGTTCACATTTACAGTAGAACATTATTATTCTTTTGATAACCAGCATTTCTTATCTCCTTGGATTAATGCCCCACAGATAGCAGTGTTCACTGTGTTTGCCATCAGAACACCTGGGCAAAGGTGCAGGGCAGCACATCAGTGCTGCAGTTTAGGCACAGAATGATTATGTAGGGCTGGCATCCCTTACCCTGGAGTGCTGCTGGCAGTAGTTCAGGGTGGGCTGGAGCTGAGGAGAGGCTATGAGTGTGACCAGGCTGTGGGATACTCGGAACACCAGAGTCACATCCCAGGAGCTGGCAGCTGCACTGTGCTTCAGCCATGGTTTTCTTCCCAAACACCAGAGGCAGTTCATGTAACTGCAAACAGTCCCTCCACTGGATATTGGTATGGTTTAGAGTACTGATGGTACAGGATATGTGCCCCAGTGGATTTGAATGGCTTGCTGCCCTTTATTATTCCAAGAGGAAGGAAGAAAAATGCTAAAGAAATTTTTACTTATGCTGGAAACATGAATATAGTAATAAACCCCAGATTATACAGAAGTAGCTTTTGTGTTTCCTTATTGTCAGTGTTCTAATAAAAATTGGAGGCAAAGTAAATAATTAACTATAGTAATTGAAGTCCTCTTTGCAAGGAGATGGTGTACATAACTGCCATTAACTGTGCTTGGTTTTCTAGCACACAACAGCCATTCGTCTCTCTCCCTTAGTAGGTTTCCATTATATGGGAGTGTAAATCAATGGTAGCTGTGTTTGACTAACAGGATTTCAGTTATAAGAAGGTTGAAACCCAAAAGCACATGCTAGATTGTTTTGTTAGCTTTATAGTTTTCAGCTTAAAACAAACAACTTTATGAGGTGGATTTCTTTAAGATAAATTGTTATACAATCAAGGAAGTATTTGTTTTGTTTGACTTACTCGTTTTATCTTAGACTGTTAATATACTTTGGGGTTTTTTGAGGTAGGTATGTTAGATAAAGAAGGATGCTGGATTTAAATCTAGCAACATCTCTAGTTGTTGCTTTAATAGTTACCTTAAGTGTTTTCTTGCATGAGACTATAATTGCAGAAATGAGATATAAAGGGAGAGATTGTCTTACGATTTTCAAATGAAAATATGCAGCTAGAATAAATATATAAGCAGCCTTTTTTTTTGGAACTTACTGGAATACAAAGGAAGCATCTAAACCAAGTGAAATTTCTTTGATATTAGTACATTTTTGGTAATTCCTTTACTAGATAGCCATAATGTAGCGTTTCCAGCCAAGTGAATAATGAACCTAACGAAACTTACTTTTGGCTATTGAGAAGTCTTGGACTGCTTCATTTAAATCTGAATTACTGCACTTGCTGTGCCACGGATAGTCGTCATAGAGGGCTCTGCAGTTTATTTAGAGGAACACTGAAAGCCTGAAGTTAAGAATCTGGAGATTGTATCAGTTTTTGTGTTAAAGAGCAAAGAATGATATTGTTGTGAGATGTACAAACAATATTTTTGACTTGTAGATATGCCCTGATAGAATTAAGCAATACATTATGTAACTTTATTAGAAATATTCCCAGGATAGATTGATTCAGCATCAGTTTGCTTTTCTGTAGTCTTGACATTTTGACTGTAGGCTTGTAGTGTTTGTGGGCTGGTGATGATTCATGCATTAATCACTACTTGACACTCAAACTGCCTTTACAAAACTCAACAGCTGCTTTCCTGCGAGACCCAGTGAGCTGTTCCTCTGCCTTAAAGTGGCTGGAGCAGAGAGTAGGCAGCACCTTATTTCCTTCAGTCTCTTGATTTGTTCTTTGGTGGTTTCTTCCTAATTTTTCTTTGCTCCTATGTCCTGTACATTTCTCTGGGTTTCATCTGCTTGCTTCAAGACCTTGGGAGCGGATGATGCTGCAGCACAGTTCTTCTCTCTGATCACCATCCCTGTGAGTGTTGCCTTACTTGTAGTGAAACAGCTCTCACCACTCCATTGGGGACAGCTCAGTGTCTCGTGCTGGATGTGTCTGTCTCATCACTGACACTGCAAATCTAGCAGCTGTTGAACATTTCTTAAGAAGGATTGGAGTTTTATAGCATTTGTTCCACTAATGAAATCAGGATTCATATAATGATGTGAATTTAACCTTACAAAAATCTAGTAGTTATGCAGGTGTTACTATTTAATGTTTATTCATGCCCTTATTTTTTATCACTTAAACTTGCTGAGGGTGATTTATCAGCTCTTCATTACCAGAATTTGTCTTCCGTTTGGTGCTTTCTGGTACCTCTGCATTGTCGGTTGTTCTCTGAATCATTTCTAATGGACAGGTCTGTCACATTTTCATTTAGGTCAGCAACATTTTTCTTAATTTTTCAGTCTTTTCTTTCCCCTGCATTTCTTTTAAAAATTATTTTTCATTCATTCTTTTACTCTGTTACTCATTATTTCTAGCTCTAAAATTGCCAGGATTTTTAATAGGTATCAAACAAGGCACATCTGAAGGTTTTCATTCTACACATTTTTCAGTCATAGTGTTAGTTCAAGGAGCAATGGATTCTTATTCCCTACCTCTACACTGTGCTAGAAATCTTCAGGAAAGTGAAGGCATCTTGGTTTGGAGAAAACTAGTGCTTTCATAAAATGTAAACAAGTTCCAGATGTAAATGCAAATTAAAGGAAACTTTGCAAATTGAAGCTTCCATGTGGATGAACATGTTTCTGATACTGCTCTGAATTGCAGTAAATAACATTTCTTTGTGAATATATGGTCCTTAATGAACATTTTATGCTGGACATAAACATAAAGGTAGGACAAAGGTTTTAGTTTTAAACAAATTTTCTACACTATCTGTTCTTAAGCATTTTCTTTCTTCTGTTTATCTCTGATTTCAAGTCTAGCCTCTTCAAAAACTGGGTAAAGTTGAATGAATTCCAGTTTCAGCTTTGCCCTCTTTGGTGCTGGGAGAGGATGTGATGTTGCTAAGGGGAAGGCAACAAGGGAAAATGCTTGCTGGGTGCCAGAGAAATAGTTTCCAATGTGTTCCTGCCACTGATGTGCCTTCTACTGAAGTCCAGCTGACAAAAGTCCCAATTTTTCTAGTAATAGTCTTCATACAATTGTACACACCATAGTTCTGCAGTGAAAAGTTTTAAGATTTGTTTTTTGAAAACTTCTCAGGGAGGGAAGCTAGCTAATGGATAATCCTTTGTCGGATCTCTTTGCTATTATCAACAGTTGAATGGATTAGCATGTTTGACTCCTTAAAGCTTATTTGCTTGTGATAATGGCTTATGTCTTGCAGCTGTTTTTTATCAGGTTTTCTGCAAGACTGAAGTTGTTGCAAATGCAGCCTGATAAAGTGCTAGTATGAAAATGGTGCAGGCTTTTTGCAGTGAGGTTTGCCTGGGGGGTGGTGCTGGTGACAAACTGAGAATCTGAAAAATTAAAGGTTCTAAAATAAAGAACTGATCAGGTGCAGGAGCACTGTCAGCTATCCCTTGCCACAAATGAAGTAGGAGATACCCAGCTTTCCAGCTGTTTGCAGCCTGCCACAGTGAGTCCCCTGTGTGAAGCTTTGGTGGTAGTGGGCACTGGTCACACTGGTGCCGGTCCATGCTGCCATCAGACAGGATGATTGTGTGCTCCCCTCGCTGCATGTTCTTGCACTGTTAAGTTGGTTCTTTGGGCAGTTGTACTCAGCATGCTCTGAGCCTTGAGGCTGGAGCAGAGCAAGGGGCACAAAAATGTTTCTCTGCTTTTATCAGCGGCTCAGTCTGAGATTAGCTTAAGCCAGTCAGGAAAACATAACCTCAGTCTTTGTCAGGGTCTTGACCTCCTCCTCCTCTCAAGTGTGGAGAGTGTGAGGACAGTAAAGAGAAGTTCTGACAAGGGTAGCATGCTCTATCATGCAATTTTTGGCAGTGCCTTCAAAACATCTGCAGTCAATCCAAGCTTTCTAAATGCTGCATTCAGTGCATGTACAGCTGAGTGTCCTGGTACAGTGGGAATGAAGGCTGCATGATGTGCTGTGGGGGGAAGGCAGAGTGTTGGAGGCATGCAGAATCAAATAAGCTAAGTCTGGTCTAGCTGAAGATGGAGTAAAATTGTTGCTGGGTTGGGTGAACACTGAAGCTGCCTTGAACACTATTACTGGTGTTTGTTGCATGTTTTTCTTATCTCTTAGGACCCAGCATGTCTGCAGTTTTGGTTTGGGTGGCTTTGCATTTTTATAGATGAGGTGTCAAGTTTGTCTGTTTGTTAATGATATTGAAGCTAATCTATAGACTGTTAATGCCAAAGTTTGCAAACTGTTGTTTAGGTTGTACTCCAAAAATGTCCAGTATTTGTCTCTTTGGGATGAAAAATGCAAATTTATGTGACACCAAATTAACCACTTTTTATTTTTATCAGGCATTTTACAGGCTTCTTCTTCATTTGAAGTGAAAGATTCAAGTGGTAAGGTCTGCATAATTGCTGATTTGACAGTAGCCTTCTCAGTGGAATACAAAAACAATGGGCAAAAAGAGGTAAGGGCAGTGGGTATGTTATTGCTTGTCATTTATTAGTATTTTTAGTACTTATAAAGTGTGTGGTATCTCTACACGTGTGCAGTATTTAAACTTTCAGTGAGTATTTATGCATGAAAAACTACTTGAACAAACATTTTTACCCTCCCAGATGTGTTGCATCAGATTTTCTTTATTATGGATGTTTTTTCTAATAAAACAGCAAGATTTACAGCTGCCTGAAACAATCACAAACAAAACATGGGATATTACTTTTGTGGCTGAAATCCCACACCTGTCCTATTGATAACTAAAATGCTTTCACTAGAACTGAAAAGGCAAAAATACTACGAGTTCTCTTTTGGTAACTTGTCCATACTGACATGGACTAAATCTGAACTGAAATGGCTGTTGGCACATAGCTTTTAAACTTTTTAAATTCTGGAAATCTGTGACCTTCTTTCTTAGCAAATCTCTAGATTTCAGTGTATCTACAGACTAGTGCAGTGCTTGCAAGTTGTTCCATATTAACAGCAAAAGCTTGTTAATGAAGGATTAGGAATTCACCTTAATAAAAAGGTTTTGTGATTTTTTTTGTACCTTCACTACTGAATAGGAATTGGGGATTATTTATAGTCTTATTGCAGTTTTGTGTTGTTGAAGTTGATTTTTTTTCCTCGCCATCAGTGTGTAATACAAGGTTAAAAAATTCCTGCTGCTTTACCAGTAGTGCACTTGTGATGTGGGATTTGAGCTGAGCCTTATATTGTATAATCTGTGTTTTCAATGATGCTGATGGTCTGAAATCCTGGTGATACTGGTTATGTGTTTGCTCTCAGAACTAACATGTTTCATAATAAACTTTCATCTGTTTCCTCTTGTAAGCAGTAAGCTCAGAACTTCCCAGTAAATGTTGTATTAGTCTTCAGGTATCTCATTTCTTCATAATGTGTAATAAACTCAAAGTATTACAGCCACACTGTGTAGGATGTACCATTCACTTTTGTTCTTGCTCAGTTGTACTACAAGAAGCAAAGCTTAAATTCTCCCATTCTTCACATGTCTGGAGTTTGCCAGATTTGATTCTTGTAGTACAGAAGTACCTGCAAATTCATATTGCTAGGAGGAAAAAAAGTCTAAGAGTGCTGTGAGTATGGACTGTTTTGTCCTCCAGTTTCAGAGATCAAGATTCTTAAACTCAAATGCCAGTAACATGCTGCTTGCTATATACTGGTATATAAGTAGACATCTTATAGTATATATATTAATGTCTGCTGTATGTTTGTAATAGTTTCATAGGATATTTAAAAAGCAGTGAGGAAAAGCTTACATGTGTTTTATTTTCTACCCCACAGTTTGTACACTTTTTCCTGCCACAAAATGCTTCAGTAGACTCACAGAGCTCATGTGGTAAAGGTAACACATCTCATCCACTTCTGGTATTGGATTTTGGAGCAGGACATTCATTAAGCCTGAATTTCTCAGAATCTGCTGACAAGTACCAAGTTGAAGAGTTAGTTTTCCACTACAATCTGTCAGATGCAACTTTATTCCCAAATTCAACTACAGGTAAAATGAAAACTTCCTGCTGTTATTGTGAAATCCTTCCGAATGTAATACTGAGTCATTTCTTTAAATACTGGTACATACTAATACAATGTATCTTTTTACAGAAGGTGTGAAGACTGTATCACATAAAAGTATTATTCAGGCACATATGGGCACAAAATACAGATGCATCAACTCCAAGCACATCAATATGAAGAATGTGAATGTTACTTTTAGCAATGTCACTTTGGAAGCCTATCTCACAAACGGCACTTTCAGTGTGAACAGTAAGTATCTTGTAATAAAAGGATGTACTTGATGAGCTAATATTTCCAATAACAGGTTCTTTAAGGCCTGACTAATCATATTTAAGGTGGGTACAAGCTGGATCTGAAACTCTGATAACAGCATCTTTTGAAATGAATGGACTTGTCTCAGGTTTTCTCTGTAGGATGTTGGAATCCGTGGCTAGGAGAGTGTGCCCTGGGTTCCCTTAAGTATTGTACTGGGCTGTTCATGAGTGTGGTGTTAAAACGCATGCTGCAGTAGGTCGAGTGGGAACGTGTCAAAAATCCTAGTTTAAGAAGTATCTGATAACTTCCAAGCATTATGGCCTCTACTAAAGTGATTTGAACTAGTTACTGCATGCTCTGGGGAAAATTAGTGAAATAATGGCAGACAGTAGAGAATTAGTCTGTAGGGAGCAGAAATGTACATCTTCTCCTACAGGAGGTTTTATGTCAGCTGTAACAGGTTTTTCAGGCACAATCCCAAAGTTATATTTTTATCCCAATTGCTTGTATTGAAAAGCAGTTTGGAATTTTACTTCAAATTATTAAAGGCAAATTACTTTGTGGTGTGTCCATGTCCTTTGCTTTTGTGACAGCACTCTTCAAATATGAAAGATCTGTATAAACTGATCACCCATACTGTCTTACGAAGTGATAAGTCTTTGCCTTACTTTTATAGTCTTCATCTTCTCTGAGAAATGTAGACCTTTTCTTTAGCTGTTAAGCCTATTTATGCAGCTGCTGAAATAAATATTGAATAATATTTAATCTTGAAACAAATATTAAAAACTATATTAGCCAGGGCTGGCATGTAATGAGTACAATGAACAAGTGCCTTGTGCTGGAGTATCTCTACCTTGTCCCATTTCTGTGAAAAATACCTTGCATGATAATAGTGGCATTGACTTCTTTTATGTCTGCTTCACGTGACTGGCTCAGATTTGTATCATTCCCTTGGTCAAACTTTTCCATTCAGTGAACTAGTTTGCAGTAAAGATGTGGACCTACATTTATGCTTAAAAAAACCCACACCAAACCCTGATTTCTATTACTGCACTCTTTGCCACTATCTCTTTTTTTTTTTTAATGAAACTTTGATCCAGTTTTTTTTGCCAGGTAAGTTTAATAAGTGATCATTTATCAACAGGTTCGAACATAAGACACGATACTGGGAAAAGCTGATTTTTAACTTCCACAAAACTTCAACAAAATCTCCTTACTATGTAATACTTCTCTTTTTAAGACCTTAAGATCTGCTCTTACATAGTCCTCTGGTAAAAAAAATCAGTATTGCATTATTTCTGGAGGGTGTTTCTTGTGGAACACAAGTTTGTCAGCATTTGCTTTATTTTCTATTCCTATGCTTCCTTCTCTTTTTTAGATAATTATAAGCACTTTAACTTGTCACAGTCATATTCTCTAAATTGGTTTTTTCCATCCTGTGATATCACTAACTTGATGAAATTACTGATTCTTAGAAAAAAGATGGGAAGTCCTGTGATTGTGATCAGACACTGGTCTGAGTTCAAGGATGGGGGGGTGATGATGTTACTTCGTGGTTTTGTTGTTTCCACATTCCTGTTATCCATACTGCCATGTGCAGTTTTTTCTTTAAATTATCATTTTCCTTAAGTTTTTATTAGTGTTGGATCTGACTTTTCCATTCCCTAGTGCACAATGAGTTAGCTCTTTCTTGTTTTTTTTTTTTAAATCCTTTTTCTTTAATCCTTTTTTTTAAATCTTCTGAACCTGAAAATAATATTTTGCCCTCCAGATCTGTTCTCTTTCTGTTCTTGTAGGCTTGAGCCTTCCCTTGTCCCTTAGGTAGCTAGTGATTGATAAACTTTAGATCTGGAATTTTCCCTTAATATTTTTTTCTCTGCAAATCTTTAATGAAAGGATATTTCTGCTGATGATCTGTACAAGGCTCACTGGAGGGAAGAAGAGTCAGTATTCATTGCCTCTGCATAATTAGAAATGGTGACTTCTGTCAGTGTACTAGAAGCTGGTGACTGAGGGGATGGTAGTGGTTATCTTCTGATCTGTCCTGAAGAGGTACTAGAAACTGCTCTAAATGAGTTCAGTAAAAATGATGTATCAAAACTCCACCTAGGCTCCTAGGCTAAACTTCCACTCAATGTGATTTGGTTGTTTCCATCTCTGCCAGTTTAAGTAAGAGCTATGTGTTGAGGTCTTGAAGATAGAAGGTAATTCCCTATTGAAGTACCCAGAAAGCTGGTTTTTGGTTTGTTAGGAAATGGTTGCATTTTGGGATCAGACCATTATCAGTCTACAAAATACAGGATCACTCCTCCTTCATCCACATTCATTCTGCTCTTGGACTTTACAGCAGTGGAGTAGAAATAGGAAAGCATGCTATGTTGGAGTGTGTGTAGCTTCAAATAGTGTGATTAGAGTTCCTCTTTCTGAGCCATAATCAAAAGTTAAGCTGCTGTTTATGTTTAAGGCTATTTATTAGGTGTCTTCTATCTGTAGCATATGTATGCTTTAAATTCTAGAAGTAGGCCCTTTGAGTCAGAGTTGATTGTTGCTGCAGTTGCTGTTGTCCTTAAAAAGTTGCAAGTTGTTATTATCCCTGGCATGTGGGGATGACCTTGGCTTGGAACATGGAAGCCTCTACTTCAGTAATGTCTTTGTTATGACCTTTGGTTTTGGCTTAGAGGTTCAATGCAGGAACCTTCTTGGCTCCCAGATCAGGTTAAGATCTTGCTGCCACGTTTCCAAGAACTGTGGCAAATAAATCAGGGTCACTGTTCCGTTAGAAGTTGCTGCTGGACTGGATGAAAGCAGAAGGTGAACTTGAACACTTTCACAGCCCTGTTAACCCCATGGAGGGTGGCTCCTCATGCAGGAGTGAAGGGAGGATGAATGTGAGAGGACACAGCAGAAAACTTGCCATCAGAAGCAATGTCTTAGAATCCCCTTGTTAAGGACAGAAGAGCCATGGCAATATCTTAAGGCTACTCTGGGTATTGACAGAGTAATGACTGAGGGGAAGGAGAACACATCTCCTGGGAGGCCACTTTGAACAGTGGGCAGAACCATTCCTCTGCTTTTCCCACCCAAGTGCTCAGAGGGAGTGATAGGGATCCTAGCCTGACTGTGAATGGACAGCAGGAACACTGGCTCTGTCAGAGTCATCCTGATCCAAACAGATCCTGAACAAAGCAAAGTGAGGGATGTGAATGAAAGTGGATGTCGTCACCATGAACATCAGTAAATTACCAGCAGAGGTGTCATTTTCACATGTCAGGCTTTCGAAGGATCTCAAACCTTGCAACAAGAATTTAGGTAATGCTTTACCATTGTGTTTCTGAGCTTTTATTATCTTTTATTAGGAAAAAAGCTACTTGAAATTGCATCTTCCTTTCCCTTGAGGATTAAAAAGGTAGATCATCCCACAGATTCATATTGTTTGGTAATGACTGTTTTCCTTTCTCTGCAGAGACAGAATGCGCTGAAGATAGGATCTCTACTACTACTATAGTGCCTACAACTCCTAAACAGACTACTGGCCAGGTTCCTACAACTGGCCCAGCACCAACATCATCACCCTCAAATCCTGCAGTTGGTAAATACAATGTGACTGGTCCAAATGGAACCTGTGTACTTGCCTACATGGGCTTACAGCTTAATATCACCTATCCAAAAAAAGATGAAAAGGTACGTTTTGATTTCTGTTTCTTCAAAGCCTTCAATTTTCTTCTTTGGGGAAGACTTGGTAAATTATAATAAGCTAACCTTTTTCTTTAAAAAACCCAGGTGTTTATGTTCATTCATCATTATTCTCTATTTGAATTGCTTAACCTGGTCTAGACTAGTGACATTTCAAATACTTGCACTGAAAGTAGTTCTTAAGGACTTTCCCATTCACTATTAAGCAGTTTTAAACCTGTCTGTTGAATCCAGGAAATATGGTCATTTAAAAGAAGTAGTAAAAATTACCAAGATATGAGTAGGGAAATCCTGTTATCAAAGTTGCAATCAAAGCAAGATTTTTAAACTGTTAAATAAAATAAAGAAATTTGGCCTGAGGCGTAGAAACAGTGAATGATTAGGAGAAGGGAAAATTACTACTGTAGAACTGGACAGGCTTGTGACTTGATTACCTTTCAGCCAGCACTGAAAGATGTTTGGGTTTGATTTTGATGCTTAGAAGCTACTTAACAGCTGATTTTAATATTAAAAAAAAAAATACAAGGTTTATGTAAGATCCAGCCCTGGCACAAGTTCTTTCCTTCCACTATTGGTGCAGAGCCTGGCTTGCCAGCCCTATGGACAAGCCCAAAATCCCGAAGGGACTGTTGAAGACCCCCAGTAGGGTCCAGTAGGGAACTGTGGTGTTGCAAAAGAAACTACTGCGTTTATGATGTTGATGATGACTGAGAGGTAAAATCATGAACACTTATAGCTGGTGTGTGGCTGTGCAGTGGCTTCTTACGATGGCAGTTGTATTTTAGCCAACTTAATTGTGTGAAATTCCCTGATCTTGGTGTTCTTCTCCTGATGGAACAGCTGATTTCTGTGTAATTATTAGTAATGACCAGTGAGGAGATGGCAAGTAGGTTTTCCAAAGTCACGTGAGGATCAGCTAAGAGCTACTGGAAGGGTTTCTGTATGTTTGGCAAGTGCATTTAGACTACAGCCTTTTGCAGATACAAGACAGTATAAAATCACATACCTGTACCATGGGCAAAACAAAAGCATTTTGAACTGAAATGACATGCAAGATGATTGTGCTGACAGGTGGTTCCCTTAATTGCTTCTACCTTACGTCAAAGCAGTATTTCATAACATCTTCCTCTCTGTGTAGTGTGGTGGTTCTTGATGTTTTTCCTTATGCTGCAAGGACCAAAGCAGTTTGTGTGGAGAAAGCAGTGGGTTCTTGGCTGCAGCCAGTCAGGGCTGCAGAAAGCTTTGTTAGATGTGCCCTTAGTTGTCTGTCAGGTTGGTAACTAAGGGGCAGCCTGCACAGGTCTTTAATGTGCACATGTATCTGCCGTGGTGCCTGGAACACAGGGCAAACACAACACTCCAGGCATGAGACACAACCCAGCTACACCTCAGCTGAGTGTAAGGTGATGTGTTCAGTCTCTCCAAGTGTCATAATTGATTCTCTTCTCCCACAGATGGCTTTGGATTTGCTGAATTTCACACCACGTAATACAACTTCTTCTGGGAGATGCGACAGTTCATCTGCCTTGTTGAGTCTGACTTTTGAGAAAACTAGTGTTACCTTCCTGTTTGCATTGGTAAGAATCTCTGCACCAAGTGTGTAGGGTCTGCAGACTTTCCATGTGGGAAAAGTAACTGGGGCAAGTGCAAGAGGAAAAAAGACACAGCTACAGGAAGGGGAGTAACTAATTCCTTTGGTCATAATACTAGGATTTAGTGGGTTTTATGCTTGGTAACCACTGTGAGAAAAGAATATATTTATGTCTATACGCACACATATATCCGTGTACACAGAAAAGTATTTTGTTTGGAATGGGAACTTCTTGAAGATTGTGTTGCTTACTCTTTAAGGCTTCTTGCCAAACCTGGGAGCAGCATGTGACAAGTGGACATCTCATCTAATTTTAAGCCTGGAGCTGGATTTAAGTCCTCGTTATTATTCTGTGTACAGTCCAAAAGCAAAGTGTGCTTGTCTTCTGGTCTCCTATGATGGTTGGGAGTCCTGTTTCCCACAGCCCTGCCCCAGGTGCTGTATTGGAGCTGTGTACCTTTGAGGACTGAATCCACTGTGTTTGACAGAGCTTCATGCTCCTTCTAATGCTGATCACCTTGAGCTGTTGCTATTAAATGACTCCACAGCTCTGTGGGGTACCAGGATCACTGCAAGTAGGCTGCTTAAGCAATGGGTGGGACTATGCCTGCAGTGTGCAAGTCAAGTCAACAGCTTGGGGGTGCCAAGGCCCCCTTTCTCAGGCTCTTTGCTCTCCCACAAAATAATCTTCCTTAAGGTGCATACTTTCTGTAGCTTTTCTCTCCTAAAGTCCAACTAAACACCTCCTCTGGACACTAATCCCAGTCATGTTTACGCTTTGAAAACCTTTCTCCAAAATGCATGCAGAATGGAACCTGAACATAAACAGCTTATGTTGTACATCATCAGCTTAAATGACAACCACTGATTTGTTGGGTTTCTTTTTTTTAAAGAATGCAAGTGCTGAAAAATTCTTCCTGCAAGGTGTGAATATAAGCACGACCCTGCCCCCTGAAGCAAAAAGTAAGGACTTCTAAGAAATCTACTCTCTGTGATCACTTCCATAAATATTAAGAGTAGCCTGCATTAAATAATGTATGAGAAATGTTGGGGATGAGTATACCAAATTTCAGCTCTATGAGCTTACAGCTTCTGCTATTCAGGTTTATATAGTAAGACTTTCTCTTACACAGATCCAAAATTTGAAGCATCAAACAACAACATGAGTGAGCTGAGAGCTTCAGTAGGGAACTCCTACAAGTGCAGTTCTGAGGAGAATTTGCAGGTCACGGACCATGCCCTTGTCAACGTATTTAATGTTCAGATCCAGGTTTTCAAGATTGATGGAGACAAATTTGGGCCAGGTAAGAGGTTTGCATTTGGCAGCCACTGTCAAACCCAAGATTTGTGAAGTATATTTCAATATAAATATAACATTCTGTAGTCAGATGTCAGCTTGTGGGTGCTATGCTTAGTCTCTGCATGCCCCACTACAGATGATGTGGGGGCTGATTCAGATGTCCAAGTTGAGGCTAGTGTGAGAAGTATGCAAAAAGCTTTGAAACAACTTGGACTTCTTCCTGATGGTCCAGAGAAGAGTTAAGGAAGGGTGCTAGCTTTCCCTCCAAACTGTGTGCAGACAGTTGTGTGAAAGGGGCAAACCTGTCCCATGTGACTATGCTGAAAGTGAAATGACTGTGGGAAGGGTCTTACGGATATTTATGATGGCTAAATTTGTGTGTAACTAACAGCTCTTGAGGAGGAAACAATCAGTATAATCTCCATATTGTGTATGCAACTGCTATGAGAGACTATCCTGCATGATCATAGTTACTGGACTTGGCTTCCTTTTCATTGTTGGCAAGCTAGCCGAGCCAGTTTTATAGACATGCTGAGGGCAGAATGCTGAAGTTCTGGATGTAGCCATCTGTTGGTGCACAGGTACCTAACATGGATCTTTTTCTCTCTCTTCAGTGGAAGAATGTCAACTGGATGAAAATAACATGCTGATCCCTATAATAGTTGGTGCAGCCCTTGCTGGTCTTGTTCTAATTGTCTTGATTGCTTACCTGATTGGCAGAAAGAGGAGCCATGCTGGATATCAAACAATTTAATTACTTGCACTAAAATCCAGTGTAGATGAAAAGCAATTGCAAGAGGCTGGGGGAAAAAATCCCCCTACATTTCCCCTGAACTGGTTGATATTGTAAGGTAACATCTTTTCTTGCAAATTGCTTCTTTAAAGTCTGCTTTATTAAATGTGAAATCATCTTGCAGCATTTAACTATGCACAAAAATAACTTCTGAAGATTCTGGTGTTTAATTTTGCTAACATATTTACCCACTTAGAAACAAGCTAAAAGTCTTTAAGGGTGCTTTTTTGGAATTGGCATAAGATCACGTCAGCTACAGATTCCAGAGAGGGATGTTGCTAACTCTGACTCAATTTCAGAACTCTTAACAAAGGGAAAAGGTTCATTATTTGCACCGCTGCCATTGAGCGATGATGTTAAGTATACTGATGATGCATTTGAAAAAATTTAGTAACAACTGACGAAATTTAAAATCTGAACTTCACCTTGTCTCTTAGGTGTGTATTTTTTACTAAGCTTTAAACTCAATGCCTGGCACATGCAGGGTGTGAACAACGCAATACTCAAACCTTACAGGAACTCTTTATGATTGGACAACTCCCCTGATTGATATTTTTGATGCTATGCCAGCTCGTTAGGAGCTGGTACTTTTTTAAAATGGGTGTTATTTTTGTTTACTTTTTTGTAAAGTGATTTCAGTCTATTCTGTTGGAAGGTTCAGAGAGATCCTGTTACTGCACATGTGTACAATATAGATCTCAATCTGCTGATTCTCTTGCTTTAAACTTGGCTGGGGGGTTGTACACTTTAAGGATCAGTTCTTATGTATGCATTGCCTGTAACAATGCTAATAAAGACACTTTTTTTTCTGTATTTCTTAGTATTGCTGATCATTCTTAAAACCATTTGTTGACCATTTACTGAATGCTTAAGTCATGGTTTGGCTATACTTGGGAAGCTTCAAATAATCCTTAGTGTGGAGTTATGTTAAACAAGCGCTTAAGTTTTTTCTTTGCGGCACAAAGGCAAACCTTAATGTGTGTGTGTTGCAATCAGGCTCTTGTTTTGCACTTTGTGTTTGGAATCAAGGAAAGCTGTGTCAGTAAACTGAGACCTGGAGAAGTTAACTCTTCAAACTGCCCCTTGCTGAGACATGTCAGTATAGCAGCCTGCTGGGCTAAGCATCACTTTCTGACAGTGCTGCTAAGCTTCTCAGTCTAAAGACTGTGTAAATGACATTTCATGTTTGATTTTGAAGCTCGCCTGTCACCACAAAGTAGGAAACACACGTCTGCTGAGAGCTGTGTCCCTGATAATGTGCTGGAAGTGAACCTTGGTGTTTGAAGGTTCCCTGACTCCCTGCTGCAGCAAGGCTTTGGTGTTAACAGTACCAGCTCCGCAGGGCCAGAACACACCGGACACTGCATAGAACACTCCTGACACGAGAACCTAATGCAGGGCAGTAAGGCTGATGTTTTTGGACTGATGGCCTGTGCCCTTGAAGGGACCTGGAAGCTATGGATTTTGCTAGTAGTGAATAGTGTTTCCTAATACCTGCTGGCATATCAGGAGTATGGTACTGCTGCTGTCATTATAATTCAGTGCTTGAGAAAAAAGGTGTATGTCTGGTACCATAAAGGATAGGATAGCTCAGAACCACCATTGAGTAGCAGTCTTTAGCTGTCTAGAAGAGCACTTACCTACTTCCTCTGAAAAAGGTGATTTTTTTTTTCCCACTGAAGAATGAAAAAAAATCTTAATTTGCAGGGTAGGGGGAAGCCATGCTTTACAAGGAATGAAGAGAGCTTGGAGTAAAATCCAAAAAGGATTGTTAAAATGTGTTAAAAGGCGAGTTTTTCTACAGTAGCTGTTGCACAGGGACCATAAAACCCCACAAGGTGCTGATCTCCAGTTGTCTTTCCTCTCCTCAGCTGGAAGGAGAGGATTTGGCCACGAGAGGGCTCTATATGGACAAGAAAGCAATTCCCAAAGTTCCTGGCTCCAGCAGGGCTGGAAGTGGCCCGGTGCCGATACAGACTCTGGAACTACCCAGTATCTTTCCCTGTCAGAGAAGTCTGTTCATGGATGTCTTTACAAGTGTTTCTTCTCAAATTTTCAGGGACACAGCTGTGTAAGAATTGCACTAGAGCTGCTCTATCTCATACTGCATAGATTAACTGCTAGTGATGCCCTGCACTCTGCTGTATTTGAGTTCCTTAAGCAAGAGCAGTAAGGAAAAAAAATGCTTGTATTCCAGCCAATGACTGGCAGTCAGGACTCAGATCACATATTTTACTCTCTACACCAAGAAACATGTTCTGACAAATTAAATTAATTTATTTTGTACAAATGGTAATGGTATCACAGTTAATACAGTAATACATAATTTTATACATCTGGTTTTTTTTAATATTACAAAATTCCCTGGGACTATTTTTTTAAGGGAGGGGCCTGACACTGATCACATTCTAGTCTGAAAATACCTTAATCCTTAAAAAATAAAAACAACACCACCAACAAACAATAACAGAATCACCAGTTCCAGTTATCAAACTTGACATACAGTACAAAGTGTTAACACGCTTACTTGAAAGGCAGGAAAAATTGGTCAAGTGTCAATTAATTCATGGAAAGCTTAAAGTGTGCTTTAATCAGTGCAAATAGAGGAATGTGTCAATTGCTGTAGTATCTGACCACCTGGTTACATCTGGCAAGTTATCCCTGAGAAAGCAACTTCTCCCTGCAAGTCTCTCGGAGTTTGTTGATTGTTGTCATGGATAAGCTTCCAGGATCTTTGAATATTTTCTGAGGGCAAAAGAAGAAAATTCTTAGTTAAAATGCTGGCTTTGGACAGCATGCTAGAATTCTCACATAATTCTCTGAGGTGTGAAATCCCTGCTTTGATGCCCATACTGTGAAATTGTTCACTGCTCTTTGGCCCTCCTGTAACAGTAACATCATCTATTGTGCTGTAAACACACAGTGAACCTGCAGCTAGCACCTTTCATGTTTCCATCTTCCAAGATAAGCCCCGAATCTAATGTTTTCTACTGCTGTGGCACCCATTGCATTAATAATTTACAAAAAAAATTCTTAGATAGCAGACTGGTATAGCACTTGGACACTCAACTTCATGGGTTTTTGTCTGGAAATGAGAACTTGTTGCTGCCGTCTTGTCCTAAACAGAATGCTGTGTATTCTGACACTACAGCCATTTATCAGTGCAAGCTTAAAATTCACCTTGTGCTTATTCTACAATATTGTATTTCAATGCATCTGAAAAAAAGCACAGGATCAATATCCATGGTTCACTGGAAAAATGCACGAAAATTATTTTCTCATCAGACTTCCTGCCTTAACTGGTAAAAAGGGCAAAACCAATTTTCTTCCCTGTATGACAGCTAATGTGGATGGATTGCTATATATGGAATTTGATAATAACTATTAAATATATTATTTAATTCATAATAATTATTAAATAGAAATGATTTAATGTATTAACATATTTCTTAGAAAGGTTTGAGTTTCTTATTTTAAAAAACAATCCTAACAGCTATGTATCTCCTAACTGTATCCATCTTTTGCTCAGTGAAAAGTCAGTCTTGGTTTTGATTTGGAATGACTAAGAGCTGCAGAGAATTTACCTGCATGAAGCTGTGACACTCTGTTACAAATGTTCCTTTGGTGATCTGCTTAAATTTATCACAAATGTCAGGGAAATTCGTGGCTTCCAAAATAAAAGCTTGGTTTTGCTTAATCAGTGTTAAGGCCACACGAAAGATGATCTTTGACCCTTCATAGAATAAACAATCCCATATTCGGAGCACAGTCTGCAGGAAAGGAGAGAATTCAGATTAACCTTAATTTCCAGTAAGTATTATTAAAGCAGTACAAATGAAATAATTAGGGGTGTTGTAAGAGAACTGTATGTTACTAATTACCTCCACTGGAAGAATGTCAATGAACAGGCATATAAACCAGCGTGACACCACTAGGGTCCACATGACTCCATGTCTTTCCATCAGCTCTGCCACAGCTGGAACTTTCATTTTCACAAGTTCTCCAAGGACTTCCTGATCAGTTTTCAGGCCCAACATTGCAGGACTGTAATAATCTTGGAAAGAAGAAATCAAAACTCAGGAATCTGTGCACATGATCTTTTCATGACACAGAAAAGAATGCCCTCTGCAGCTGAATTTATAAAGGCATGCTGAGCCTATGATCTCAAGGTGAAGTAAATTAACCCACAGCACAAAGATCTCTGCACTGGTCATACAGTGCTGCTCTTTCAGCCAAGGCTGATCCCTCTGCACAACCACTTCATTCATGCTTAGTCAAGTCTTCTTTCTCTCTGGTGTTTTTTGGCAATTCATTCTTCCTCCCCAAGAAAGGATCGTCTAGGTGGTTTTTAACTGCTAGCTTAAACTACAGAAGTGTTACTAATATTTAAACAGTTCAATATAATCACCACATCCTTCCTGTGTGTGAGGGCTCCACAACTCCCAGTCCACACAACACCCAGACTGGTAACAAAAACCCCAAACCACTACAATAACCTTTAGCCTTCAGACCAGGTCCAGTCAAACTGGAAATGCAAATTCCCCAGAGCATCAGCTGTGCAGAGGTGCTGGAGGCCAGATACTCCCCATCTCCTAAGGTGTGACCTAGCCATTCAGGTAGGAGTTTTCCTCTCCTTTCTCTGAGCCAAGAAAATCCCACTTTTCACAGAATAAATCTGAAAGGAAGTGAATGAAAGGTCCCTCGGGCAACATCTCTTCCTACTTAATTTACCTTCAAGACAGGGATTGAAATAAGACCTACGTTCCTGCACTTCTGGTCACTGGAGTAAACTAGTAAATTCACAATTGAGAACAACAGAGCACCCTCTGGTCAGTCCTCAGCCTGTCTGTCAGGGTAAGCATTTCATTACCAAGGTGAAGGCTGAATAATGAGCATCTCAGCTCTATGAATGAGTAGCTTTGGGTATATTTAAGGGAAGAAAAATATGTTATTTCAATTCTTAAGTATTCAAAGGCCCCAGTAAGGGACAAGAATTACACAGATGTTTAAGAAATTCGTATTTTGGGTTTATATGTTGACAGAAACATTTAAGCTGGACTTGCCCGCTCCAGTCCTGGGAAGCAACTTTTGATGGTTCACGAGTGCTTTGCTGACAAGACCTATGTTATTAACTTTGTGTAAAGAAACCAGTGGTAACACAAGCGCCTTTCTTCCTTCACTGATTCTGGAAAGCTGCAATTCAGGTTTCTCTGTCTTAACTGGTTTCTGCCAAGGTCCCCAGACACACACACAGCACTGGCCAATGGTTCATATAAAGGTGAAGGAATCAGAGCAAAGTCTATTTGCCTGAAATAATTCTTATAAACCCTCCCAGTGCCACAGGTAAGTTTAAAAATATGTCCAAACTATGCAGTACATGTATAACCACTCAAATTTCTGTAATTTCACAAAAGCAGTTTAATATTCCACTCTTTCCTGTGCCAGTGGTTTTCCTGAACAGATTTCCTGCCTCATGAGCTATTTGCTCTACATTTGGCCTGTGCAAACTCTAGAACATCTACAGGAGTTCTTAATGGCACTACAGAGCATCACATTCAAGCCTTCGTCTGAGATCCTCTTCTTTGTTCTCACTGAAGAGTGAGATGTAAAACTCCTCTACAGACTTCAGTGTCACTGCCACTCTTATATGTTCTTTAACCTTGCTTGTAGAAGAATATACATTCTGCCTTTCCAAAAAAAGGAAAAATCCAAAGCTGTTGAAAAATCCAACAGCTAAATCACAAGTAATCCCATTAAAAAGTGCACTGAAAACACACCATGACCTCAGAGCCAACAAAAAAACCTCTTTCTGCATATGTTGTATTAGTGTTATGCTCATTTCTGGAATGCAGGTAACAGTAACATTAATTAGCTGAGCAGATTTTTTTTAAACTGCTGCTTTAATGCAAGTGACATCTAATCACATCTCGAATAACAAGTAACACAAGCCCTTTCCTATCCTTCCTCCTCCTCTCATACGTCCACAAACCATTTTTTTCCTTTTTTTTGTGCTCCTTAAACATGTGAGTGCTGAAAACTTCAAGTTAACCACTGGCAAATGTCCTCAGGAGGAAGGACATCAGCCCACTCGCTCTGCTGCAATCATCTGATATGCTGAAACCAACAGCAGCTGCTATTTTTAATCTGTACAGCAAAGTAAATGTCAGGATCTCAAGCACACAACTGGACACCTACTCAGCTCTTTTGAGAGCTGGCAAGCAAAAAGTTAACAGGCAGGCAATGTGGATACGTCACTCCACGCATTACTGAAGCAGCCAGGAAGCTTTGGTGTAAATTAAAATTTCATTCAAGTCTGTTAGATTGTACTGCGGGACAGAAAGGAAAAAAAGGAACTATTCATCTATCTAGGGCAGCCCCCTGCTGTTCCTCGTGGAGCAGGAGCAGCTCCCATGTGCCCTGGTACACAGCACTGCAATGTTCAGCCCAGCAGTGCTGCAGAACCAATGGGAGGAGTGATTAACCATTTATGCAAATGCCAATAACTGAGTAGTAGGGCTTTTCAGGATATTAGCTGCCAGTTCACAACAGAAGTTAGGTTAAAAGAATCTGCACTCAGGACATTTTTACATGTAATTATTATATGTTAATTATAGTTAATGTGGATATTAATTAAAATTATTACACATAATATGTAATTATATAATGTTCTGTTTATTTTTCCTGTATTTATACTTTTATACATAAATATATGTATATAAAATGAGCTCCTCAAATCAGGAAAGCCATACTTTCAAATCCTTCAGAAATATTCCTGGAGGACCTCATATTTGTACAAACTTACCCACAGATCACTTAGAAGGAACACCTTTCACAGTCCACATCTGGTTTCACTAGGGAAAATGATTTCGTAACTTGGTTCAGTGCCTTAGTGCTTGGTAACACTTAACCTACATGGCTCTTCTATTCCCCTCTTATTTACTAGGGATTCCCAGTCATTAATCCTTCTGGAAATGTCCCCTCAGCAAAAATCCTGCAGCTCTCCCTTGCTGCAAATGCTTCACTGTGCAATCTACTTTCCAAATATTTTATAACTGACTGCTCTGCCCAGAAGTCAAAATACCCTCGTTTATAACCAAGTCTACACAAGCCTACCTCTCCCCCACACCACAAAACTGTTTTTCACAAATTACAGTGCAATTATTTTTACTCGTCTACCATTGAAACACATTAGCTTTCTATTCCTTCCATATCTTATATCTTACAAATTATTTGAAATTTCTAGATCTGCATGATCCACATTTAATCAGCATCATAATTATTTCCCCCCTCTCAATAATGTGGCACAATACTGAGCAGTTGATGACCCAGAACAGACCTGAGTCAGTAACTGCTCCTAGTCTGCCACTTACTAATTAAAAAAAAAAGAGTAGGCTAATTATGTTGTGTATCTGTTGATCTAGGTGGTTTATAGGAATATCCTCTGACAAAATATCATTCCCCTGAAAAAAACCACATAGCCAGGTTGTTTCCTTTCATTCTTCAAATGGTCAAATGGAAGTGATAATTTTTAGGTGACCACACACTGCATTATTTTTCATCACATTTTCTGGAAGGCAACAAATCATTGTATTATTTATTTATTACTAAATTCCAGAAAAATATCTAGATGAAAATCAAGTTTCTCACTATGCAACACGGCCTTTTCAAGAGCTTTCGTAAACTGCTCCGAGGCTTTCTCCTCTGTGTTTTCCTCTCAGCATTCCCTCTGTTGCTTATCCCTGTGGCCCTGCTCAGCCCAGTCTGTTGCTCCAAGTACCTGCCTATGGATTTTGGATGCCTTGCTAAGTTTAGGAGTGCCTGAGAGTATAACAGAGGGCAATGTGGGCAGCATCCCACATGGAATTAATCCTGCCAAGTGCCCCTTCCTCATCAAAGTCCTGTGCCTGAACAGCAATGTAGCCCTGTGGCTCTGTTGGGATCATCAGCTTCTTCCTCTCAGAGTCAAGCAGCAAACAGGAAAAGCCAGCTTCACCAGCTGCTTTATTGCTACTGTACCACACAGGTGACCACATGAAGGGACTCTTCCCCTTGTTCAAAGGGCTTTCTGTTACCAATGCTGCACTGTCTGTGGCATGCAGGCACTGAGCTGGAAACCTGTCCTGGCAAAGAGACATTCCTAACACCACATTTCATTGTCTCCCTGTCACAATAGTTAACACCTCTCTGCATCTTACCAGAATGTCCAGGACTACAACATAACTGGCTGCTTGTGCTCCAGAACAGTAGTAAGATTTGTAGGAAACAAGGATAAAGCTTGTAGGGACTGTATGACCTTGTTCTCTGTTACAAATTGATTAAGAGGTTCCAAAAATAAAAGTTTAACAAGCAATACTCTTACAGTCTTAAATTATCTGTAGAAGTCAAGAGAAGTTAAAAAAAAAAATAAAATCCTTCCAGTCTGCTGTGCATATATCAGGTCAAATATACATATTCCTAGTGGAACCAAATTCTTAAGTGTTACAAAAATACCCAAAACAAGACCTCTGCTTATCTTCCAGCATTTCTGGCTATTATTTCAAGAGCCTGCATAGCCCAGCCTGGGACAGAATGATTTTTCTTGGAGATCCAAACCAACTGAAAAGTTAAAAACTGACTGCTTTAACTTTTCTCACAGTCCAAGCAATGCAAAATATTTTATTCACAAGACTGTTTATAATGTCCATGAGAACTGGGGGGGAGGGGGTGTATATCAGAGAGAGATGATGTTTAATGTTCTCTCTCCTCCCATAGTAGCAGAAATAGTTCATTTTCATACCAACAAGCAACACTGAAGAATGTCTCCTTTCTGGAGATACCATTTGCTACTAGACTTCACTGGAATCTAGGAGGGAAATAGAGCAAGCCTAAGGGCTGGCAGGAAAAATCAGAGGTCTCCGTGAACAGAATTCCATGAAAAGCACTCAGTTCTACATTTCCTACATTTCAAGTCAAACACAAAACAGATTCCATCATGTGCATTTGTCTACATTTCAAGTCAAACCCAAAACAGATTCCATCATGTGCATTTGTAAGGGAAAAAAATAAACATTTAAAACATACCAGCTTATGCATCTTCTAAGTATCTACATCATGAGCCTTACATTGAAAGCTGAACAACCTACATTTGGAAGAAAGCAGAAAGCCACAACAGGAAAGGGAGGAAGCCCAAGAGTACTGCCAATTCTTTTTGCAGTATCAGGCCAGAGTGACCCCGCAGGTGTCCTGGCCAGAGTGATATCCTGCAGATATGTGGTTAAATGGCAAGCTAAAACCCCTTAGCTACGTTATTTTTAAAACACAAGTTCCTAATTTTCCAGGGAACAGAAAGAAAAAAATCTAACAAACCAAGCAACTCAAAACAGGCTAAAGCCATCTTTTATCGCTTCCTTCAAACTAAACTGACTGAGAACTTCTGTCCTGGGGTATTGAACTCACACCACAACCAGCATTAGCTGTATCATTTACAACTGAACATTAGCTTTAAGAAAACCTAAGGAAACCAAATTTATTTTGGACAGCAGAACTACCTTAAAAATTGGGAATGCAAGCATTTTATGGATCCTTATTGGTTGGTATTGAGATTACATGAAATTTAGAGTAATATATCTTGATAAATTACTTACTATTAAGACCTTTCCAGCAAGCACAAAAAGGCAGTGTTTGTTTCTACATAATGCCATCTGCCTATATTCATCTTTTGTTTCTGGTCCCAAACTTGGAAAATAGATCCCAGGGAGCTGAAAGAGCCCTTTGGTTTTCCATTTGCATTTCACAGAGCACAGTGGGATTCTGAGCAGATGTAGTAGCTACCTGCCATTTGGAAACTGAAGAAGGATGCCTGTTAATTAGAAAGACAATGGAAAGGCAGGCAAAGATGTCATCCTTCCAGACATTACAGAAAGCAGAGATAAAATACAAAGAAACAAAGACTTCATGTGTAACCCCTTAAAGAAACAACTGAATTTAGCAGCATGTTAGAAAACACAAATATAACTTTCAGACATTCCAGTTATAGAGAATGAAACTGGCTAGTTAATTATTTATTTACATACCAGCTCTGTTATGTGCTGCTCAGTAGAGATAATTGCATCATTTAAAACTAGTTCAGCTCAAGTTATAGATACCAAAACACTTTCATATAGCTTAGGTATAGCTGAGCAAAACACTGTTGGCCAGCTCTCCTCTCTTCCCTCCCTCCCCTTTTCATATCCGCCACCACTGGAATGGCTCCTTTTGTCAATAGTAGTTTTTTTCACAGTATCACTGAGCTGACAGACAACAACAGACACAGAACACACACAATATTCCCCACTCAGCTGTTTCCAAACAGCCTGCCCTGACTCTAGTCATTGCACCCCATGCACTGTGCCTGTCTAAAGAGCTGCATGCTTCGGAGAAGTCTGCAGTTTACGGGGCTAACAATGGTCCCAGGAGCTAAGGCTTTTAACTCACAAAACCCCTTGACAGACTTTTATCACCAATTTCCTCAAACTGAGAGGAAATTCATGAACAAGCATTGAAAACTACAACTGCTTATCATGCCTACTGAGGAAACAAACTTTTCAAAAAAAAAAAAAGCTTACAACGGTATAGTGAGTCTTAATGACTGATGACTTTAGCTGAATAAGGATTCCTGGATCTGTATTTTTAACTCTTCAACAGGATTAGGAAGAATAGGTTTTTTATCAGTTGACTGCACTGACAAGATTATTCTTAACACCTCAGCACAAAAAACAGTAGTGATATCCTCTCATGCTTAAGAAGAACCTCAGTGTTATATTTTCATCAGCTCTTCCCAAGAATGCTACAGTCACACTGTAGAAACCACTGAGCACACTACTTGAGACTGGGACAGAAGCATCTTAGAGCAGAGAGCTGGACCAACACATACGGTTCTAGTCTGGCACTGGAAGAAGGAAATCAATCCAACACTTTGGTCTGAATAGAAGGGGAATGAAAGCCCTTCTCCTCTTACTTCAAGCTTGAAGAAGCTAACAAGAGAATTAATTTTATTCTTGAAGCAACAGGTTTTAAAAATTATAAGAGGAATGAGACTTCTCCACTACCCACAAACTGACAGCTGAGTAAAGCACTCCAGTCTTCTGAACATGAACACATGAAATGCAACCAAAGTTGCATTTTCCAAGGATCTCTCTCAAACTAAACACTCACTTCTTGTACATTTAGGCAGACAAGAGTTACCACTGTACGTGATTTTCCTAATTTAATTTCCTGTACTCCCTAAGCAAATCCTCATTACACCAACACATTCTTTATATTGCCACCTATGCTGCATGTGCATTATACTGTATTTTGAAACAGTATCAAAGCCTGCTGTCAGTGCTTCTTTCTACTGTGACATATTTCAAAAAACCCCAACACTAGTGGAGTTGAACTTTTGAAGAAACTCCTCAATTTTGCAGTATCTTAGGCTGCAAATACAATAAATCCAGAGTAAGCACTCAGAAAAAGCCAAAGCAATCCTTGGATATACTCACTACTAAAGAGAGTGTATAATCTCTGATTATGAAATTAGCAAAACTGAGGTTAGAAAACTGCACACATCTCTGATATTTACAACTCTGGCAGAAAGTTGAAGAACTGGAAAGGACATGAAAGAGAAATTTATAAACACTACTTAGAAAAACTGAGTTCTGTAAGGAACCTTGTTATTTGTAGCATTTATGCAAGAAAAATGAAAAGCAAAGTTAACCACTTCATAGAGAAAACACACCAGGCATTGTGGGCTTTTCAGTATAGCAGGAGAAAGTCTCACAAAGAAGTCAAATGAGGGCAAGTCAACATCCAATTTAAAACATAGCAAATGTTAATTTTAAATAGGACTGATTCACAGTTTGAATACACTACTAGCAGTGGTGGCAGGGTCGCTCTTTCAGACCAAGTCTGGGACCTCTGGGATATCTTGACCTGGCCTTGAACACTTCCAGGGATTTGACATCCACAGCTTCTCTGGGCAGGCTGTTCCCACTGCCTCACTATCCTCTGAGAAAAGAACTTCCTCCTGACATCTAAGTGTCGCCTATTTTAGTTTCACCCCATTCCCCCTTGTCCTATCACTATCTGCTCCTGTAAGGAGTTGCTCTTTTTTTACACCTTTTTTTAAAGCTCTCTTTAAGTACTGAAAGGCCACAATGGGAAGAATTACTACTATTTCCTCACCTGGCTTTTTGTATGGAAAACCCAGTTACATTTCCAGTTTTATGAGTCTTGATATTTAATACACAGATAACTTTAAAAAAATTGTATAATCTCTCCAACATGGCTACTCCAATAAAATATAAAGTACAAACTAAGTAAGGCTTGTGCTGCATACCAAGGCTTGGCCACTAATTGGTTTTTCCACATAAAAAAAAAAAAGGTGACCTCTTCTCCCAAACACACACTTTGGTGTTTATGCCACTCTATCTACCTTCCTCCTTTGTAGGCAGCCAGGGAATTCTACCTTTGATCAGTCCTAGCTGAATTAAGATTTCATTTGACAAGTTATTTTGCTGATGGCTTTTGAAAGGGATGAAACTTTGATTTACGTGGGAGATAAACAAGCAAATAGCACTGTCTGCACAGACAGCCGAAGGCGGCAGTCCCACACAGTAGTACCATGGATGGCCTACTCAAGATACTTCAACATAATCAAATTATATCAGTAGAAGGATTGTCAGAATGAAGGAAGCATTCTTGACTTTTTTTTGGTGGAACAGGTCCTGCTTCCAGTGTAAATACAGTTATGTCAAGGAACACAATAATTCTTCAGCATTTTTAAACACTATGGGTGCTTTTGCTGCATGGCTGAAACTTAGCATGTTTCCTCACAAAAGTAAGGCTGACAGCATGTATATTCTTGTCTCATACAGCAAACTTCTGTTTCACACAGAAGCATAAGACTTCTACCCAGCCACCTAAAACACACCTACTAAATAATGAGATTGTTCTTTTATTGATGAGGTTTGCGACGGGGTGGGAGGGAGATATGGTACAGAAAGTAAATAAATTATTTCAAATTTATAAATACCTGTATAATTTTAAAGAAAAAAAAATCAGTTGCTTATTTCCTGCTTGCTCAAGTCTCACAAATCTGAACTGCCAAGGGATTTGTTAGTAATGAGGATTTCAGGCTTATCATGGTTTCTAAATACAGGCACATGACTCCTTCATTCCACCTTCAGCTTAACAGGACACTGTATGCTTAATTCCTAGGTAAATTCAACTGACCTCTATTGCTCAAAGATTAATGTTTTTATCATGGCTGAGGGTTAACAGTAAAACATGATGGAATCCCATATTTCAAAACACTTAATTGTTCAGCTGACCAGCAAAACGCTCCTGTCTCTGAGTACCAGATGTGACGCTGTAGTCCAGAGGTGCACACCACTATGGCTTCAAACGCAATCACCGAGGAACTCCATGGATGAGTGAGAACTCTGCCAACTCACAGACCTGTAGCTGAGTGCTGCCAGAGGAAAAAGATAAAGAAGCAGCCCAGAACTGATCCATCTGCTGAAGTTTTCTGGGTTGATGGTGCTAGAAAAAAAGCTCAGTTGTCAAAAACTTCAAGGCAAGCACGGTGTCATGCATGTCACACATAGCCTTGAAAGGAGCTTTCCACACCAAAACCACATGCCTGAGGTGCTCTGAAAGGAAATGCTTTTCATCACAACAGTCCCCATCTGAGGCTGCAAATTCAGCTCAGTTTAGGTCTAGAAGTGGTTTTTACCTGAACAGCTAAATAAAATGCTTCCTATGAAAGAGTTCCACTCCCTTTGGAGATGCAGGTCTGAAAAGATGCAACTGACAAGCAAGCCAGTTCTGCATTCAGAGGTTCACTGGCAATACCCAGTTAAGGTATTTAAATAAATTCAGCCACAAGAACAAAATAAATACAGGCTTAACTGCAACGAAAACCAGTCTAAACAGAAATACTTTACAACTTTCTGCATTTCCCACATGGTCCTTCCCTTCAAACCTGGAAGTCTGTATGATGGGACTGGAAAGACTGTTGTAACACAAATCACTCAAAAGAGGAGGATATACAAGAGTTCGATAGGTAGCTATGATGCCATTCAGTTCAAACATTCACGTCTCTTACTGTGCCTAATCTCTTGTGCAGCCTGGGAGTCTCTGGCTGAGCCAGAGAGAGGTGAACAAACATGGGAGATATCTGTCACCTCAGCATGCAGGCACTTGCCTTAACCAGCAATCACTATGCTACACACCAAAGTGGAACTTGGCTTTGTACCTTGTGTGCTTGCAGCTAATGCCAGTTACTTCAGAGCAGTCTACTACTTTGGTGACTATTTCATCATTTAAAACTCTGCTCTTTTAATTTTTTATAAACAACCAGGTAGTACACAGGGGTAAAAAAAATTAAAAGAATCTGCTAAAAAGTAATGAGACTGAAGAAAGATTGTTGGACTGATTCTTGAAAAATGCTACACCTCATTTAAGATTTTTATTAAGAACATTGGAGAAAAAGAAAAAGATGGTTGACAATCCTAAACTAAGTGATCCTGACCCATGTCAATACACAAGGCACAACAAAGTAACAGGGTAGAGACTGGAGTAAGAGACATGACATTTATAATAACAAGAACAAGAATGTACAAAGAAGTTCAGCAAAAAGGTGTTATGAATTCCTAATTGCTGTGGAAAAAATTTGTAGGCAATGAGAGAAGAGGAATAGCACATGCATTATGATGGAGATCACAAATCAAAACCAGAGTGCCACTAGGGAAAAAAGACAAGGGAAATCCTACAGTTTTTCTCTCTTAAGCAAACACTTTCCACTGTGAAAAGAGCCACTGCACAAGGCACTAGCTGATTCTTCACTGGAAAATAAAAGTGTGGCACCATGATCAGGTTTAAAAAAAAAATTGAAAAATCAATTCAAACTGGAACAAGGACACAGTATAATTACTAGGCTAAAACAGGAACAAAGAAAAGTTTCATGCAAGAGAAGAGTTTGACTGAAGCAGCATAGCCATAAAAAAACCCTTGAAAATTAATTGACTGCATCCTAGAAATACCTGAAAAGTAAGCACAAAAGAGAGAGGAACTTTTCTCACCCCCAGAAGTTGACATTGACACTAGAATAAAAGGATATCAAATTGGCCATGAACAGGGTAGTGCAGAACTTATGAGACCTCTCTTAACCACAGGAGAAATACTGTACAACTAGTATTCAGTAAGAATAACTCCAGTAGACTAGTTAAAGGTTGATATACACAATTGCTTCCAGACTGAGAACCACTGAAGGTGGGAGGGGCAATTATTCTTCTAAATATATGCATAACTGTCATGCTAAAGTGAGACCAATCTGTTGAGTTTTTGTCATAAACTCACCATTTAATCACAAATATGTAAAATATGACAAGTATATTACTGAGGTACCACAGTTAAAAGGCCCTACTACCCAATGCTTTCTAAAGCAATCTCCCCACTATTTCCTTAACAGCACAAAAAAAATCCCCAAAATTTTTCAACAAGGATCAGAGTGATGAACAGAACAGAAACATCAGAGCTTGCTGAGTACAAACTGCAGGCACATCCACTCTGAGCTTGAACTGAATCTATACTGCATCTTGTGGGGAATGCTGTCTGCTCCAGCCATCTGTTTGAATGAGCCTGGCAATAAAAAAAACATGGTGACACCCAAAACTTCAGTTAAATAAATAATTCTCTTCCCCCTTGCTGTGTTTAAATGATAATCCCTCCAAATCCCTGGCTGAGCAGCTGACAGACACAACAGACAGAAATGCATGGGCTTGCCCTCAGCAGAAGCAGGAACTTTCTGGCCTCACCCAGCTGTACCCAGCAGTGCTATGTTCAGCCAAATGAAAGGCATGCACATAACCTCATACCAATCAACCAAATCCTAATTTACTGGCTCTCTCTTCCAGCTGCATTATCTCCATTTGGATGTAACAGAACAATTCAGCCAGAAAACCTTTACTGATGGAGTCCCATTTTCTGTCACTTCCCCAGAATGTTCCCATCTGTCACACCGTACATTTTTCAATCAATGACATTGATCTGTGGCTGGCTCAGTTCATCTGCTGACCAAGAAAACCACTGTCAGCATCACAGTTCTGGAGCGGCAGTTTAATGTAATTAAACGTGCGTGGGCAGGGGAGAAAGCACTCACAGGGACATGGCAGAGGGCACAGAATGGATTTCTAAATTGCCCTAAAGCACCACTGATTTAACTGGCAGTGACAGGACACACTCAAAAATGAGGACATGACCTGGAGGCATATCTGGTGCAATGTCAGGGGGAAAACATGTACCTTATAATGCAAACAAATCAAGAAAAGCACATCAGCAACCAAACTAATGGAAAAATGTTGGCTAGTCAAACTTAACATCCAACAAAACTGATTCCTAGTCTTCACTCTGAAGACATGGAAAACATTCAAGCTCTGGAACATCTTCAGAGGTCCAGTGCTTCTCTGCTTCCTTAACAAATAATTGTAGGGCTTAAAACTAAAATGTGCAATACCTTGCACTGTTAACAGAAAGGTAGTAATTATTTACCTGAGTTGCTTTATGAATATGGTCTGATTCTCTTTCTCCACATATGCATGTGCAGCATTTCACTGAAATTATGCCAATTATTTTATCTGTCATGGTTTGAATTTCATAAATATACAAATCAAACATGATATAGGAGAGTGGAATAGAAGGGATAAAAATATTTTTTAAAAACTGTGGGGAAAAAGAGCATCAGCAACAAGTTTTCTGTCAATAAAGCATTGTATTATTCAATACAAATATTTATAATATGTAGAAGATTTGTACTGCCCAGTCAGACCCAGGCTAAAATCAGTAACAACAATCTTGTTACAGAGAAGTAAAAATATACCTATAAGTTGAGTAAATATACACCTCCTTTATACACAGTAATTGCATGTCATATTATGAGTTTCTTCTTATCACCAATGCTACCTGCCTAAGACAAGTCAACAGCTAAAAGGGAAAAATAAGAACGATTTTTGCCACAAGTATCAGTAAAGTGTAGAAGGATATACAAGAACTGAAGGTTTTATGACAAAGTGAATTAAGTTCCCTACCAAAACCAACGAACATAAAATTCTGACTCTACCTCCTCTGCCTCAAATAAAAGTGTATAAGACTATTGAAAGGATTAACAGCAAGAGTTTCCACACATTACAATGAACCTGCCTTTTACCAAGTGCCTTATCCCTGACACAGTGATGTCAAAGCAGACAACCACCCACCCATGCCAGGCAGAGCCAGGTCACATGGCAGACAGCAGCCCTGTCTCCTACCTGTTTGCACAGCTCAGAGCTCTCAAGGCTGAACAAAAGCAACAGACAGTTGATTTCTTTAGACTATTTTTACAGCTTGAAAGTAAACTTCAAGGCTGCATAACGTCAAATATTTACAGACTGATTCAGCAACTCATAACGTTCCCTGCCTGTCTCTAGGCTTTCAGTCTGGAAACAAAGTCCAGCCACCCTTTCCACACAAGGAAAATCCAGGTTCCTACATTATGTATTCCATGTAAAATAATTTCTTACAGTCATTCAAAAGCATGAAAAGAATATTTCAGCTTTTCTTCTTTATTTCTCAAGGTCTTTCCCTTCTATTCAATAGGAAACCAAAAATTATATTTTTTTGTTTAATCTTAAACAAGAACAGACAGAAGGAAAAGTGAAAGTATCAATCAACCTTGACGTCCTTGACCAGTACCTAGTTAACAGTGTAATAGTAAATTCCACCTCCAACCATTTGAGATAAATATCCGTGCAAAAGCAAAACTAGGCCAATAAGAAATTAGTCCTCCATTTTCTCCTGGTCTTCCAATTAGACTTTCCACCTACATTACATGTGTATCTGTAGTAAGACCTGTGCAATACTAATGGGAATTCATGATTAAACCATTCTCCCTCTATAATTAAATCCCAAGAAAAAATATTCCCAAATGCATTTCACAGGAGTAAATAATATAACTGTGCCTGGTATCTGCTTCTGCTTTTAAACTACCTCACACATGCAGTGAGATTCAGCTCATACATGGGGCAAAACTGATTGTGTAAACACCTCCTACAAACCCAGAGATCCAGGCATGGGAACTCAGAGAGCTACTGAACAGATCAGATGCAGATATTGTCCACAGCTGGAGAAGAATGCAAAGCTAAAAGCCAAGCTCCAATATATGAATAAAACTATGTTTTTAACATACCAGGCAGTATTCTTCCAATAAGAGCATCTAGCAACCAAAAGGACTCCTCCTCATTCTTTGTAATAAGAATCAGGTATCCAGCAATGAAGTTCATGCCCTGAAACAGAATGAATGGTTTTGAAATGCATACACTTATCTTAAGAGTTTCTAGCTTACTTCTTTTGAGTAAGGGCTAAATTACTACAGTTCTACAAAGTGTGCACATTAAATCAACTCTAGTAATGAAGGCCACTGGTTGAGTAACTTGCTAAACCTGCACGACAACAGCTAAGAAGAATTATTAACAAAGATCAAGGAGAGGAAAATTAAAAGAAAAAGCTTAGCAGTCTAAACTTCCAATTTTCCTTTTAATTTCAAAGCCCAATGCAACTGAAAGTTGTTTTGATCAGAACCCAAACACAGCTGTATTAGATGAGCACTACAAACACAACACACCTGCAGGTAGACAGTGACGCTGCAGGAGAATGTCTGACTCAAACACACTAAGTAAAACGTCGCAGTTTCAGCAGTTTTTACAAGCTTTTGCTGCTTAACTCATCCAAAGGCTGCATACAAACCACTTTCTTCCACCTTCTTCTATAATACCTCCATTATTCCACATATACATATAATAGCACTGATCCTGTGAGGAGACAGGACATGCAAAGAATCCACACAACTGTTTTTAAGTGTTCTTCTTTCATTAGCCCATTGAACAGTAAAGGTACCAAAACATTTTGTTAACAATTGAACATGTAGAAGCTACTATGGTTTAGAAGTTGTATATGTGTTATGTTGTGTATAACCACCTCTATATAGAAACTTGACACTTGCAAAAGTGAGTGTTCATAATTCTACCCCTTCTGTTATTACCAAAATATTAAATTTTTATTTTAATAAATACGTATTGCTGAAAATCAGTCAAATCACTCATCTTTTGCACAATGGGAGTAAATAATTTCTGTACTAAAACTGGTTGGTATACACAAGAAAAAAAATTTTTTTTAGAGACTTCAGTGTAGGTTTAAGTCCTTTGAAGTCTTTTCCTCTCCAGATTTAAATAAATACTGTTCATATTCTTTCAACTTTGGAGTAGCTGTATTTACTACACTCACTTTCTCAACTAACATGAGCTATATGTTACCACACATATTCTTGCTGAGTAAGGTGAGGAGACAGGAGAAGATTTAGTAAGTGAATCAAAACCACATTTTGCTCATGACAGTGCCTGCTTCTTTAAGATCTTTAAAGATAGCCGCTTTTTTTCTTGACTGTCAGACTATCAACTTATCTTCTCTGTGTCCCACAGGAAACTTTACAGTACTTGACAGTGACAACAGAAGCTTTCTTGAGCTGCCATCAAAGCAGTATCAGGTTGAATTTCAAACCAATTTTCTTCCTACTTGTGTTATCTATATTGGGAGATGGCACTAAATAAATGCTATCATCCCCCAAGTACATGATGTCACATTAATGGTCTTTCTGTACTTTGAAAAATGTGACAGTGAAAACAAAGGAAATTGAGATCTCATGATGCCTTGTACATACCAAGGACTGTTTGAGGAAAGATGGCAGGAGGGAGGAGGAGGGAAAGGCAAGCTCACTTCCCCTTGCTCTCCAAAGCAACTACTCTTAATACAACCATGTGTGATAAAGTACTTATGTTGCAGCTAACAAATGAAACCGAACTAATCAAGCTGGCTATGAGAACAGCCACTGAAAAATTCAGAAGGACATTTGAATTTGCCTGAAGCTATTCATACCCGGTCCCACCTCCCAGGGCCAGTTTAAAAACAGAAATAGTTTGTGAGTGTGCTTCTAAAAATACACATTAAAATGGACAAGAACAGTTACCACTGGTGAAATGCAGCACTGTTTACAAAACAATGATTACCTACCTGACAATATCCTACTGCTTTATTATGATGCCCATATGCTACCAATACATTGTAGAGTGCATGCTGCAAACACGGATCAGCAGTTTTGCGGAATTTTACATTATCTGGAAATGTTCTGTTCATGTCTAGACAAAAGGGAAGAAGACCAAAATTAAGAGCCGTTTCCTCTCACTTTCCAAACAAACCTTTACAGGTCTTCTGAATTACAACTGAAGCTTCACTATCGTTCACTGAACTGTTGTTTTGGTGAATTAATTTTAAGAAACAGCTTTACCTTCATTTTGGCTAAAAGGGCACTTGCATTCGAGGATAATCTATTCCTAGAAAGAATCCTATTAGTGTACAGAAACTAATTTCAAGCAGGCCCAAAGAAATTTTCCTGCAGACTGGACTCTCTCCATGTCTGACTGCAAAGGCTTAAATGAAAGCAAACCAGGTATTTAGACTGACAGACAAGCCAAATGTATCAAGTCAAGAGGCATGAAATGAGTTGTGCCTCTAGGAAAGCACATTCGCATAACAAACCAGATGAACTTTCAATTGACTTATTCAGTGAGCTTCTACCAAACAGTAACAGCCAAAAAACCCCAGACCTGTTCCCGCAACTACCGACTTCCACTTAAAAATCACTTTTTAAAATTTAAGTTTCTCCATGATGTCATCATGAGAAGAATTGTGTCTTCACTAGTGCAAGATCATTGAGAACAAGAGTGATTTCTGATAACCAAGCAGCAGAGAACATTCCCACATGCTTCAAGCTCAATCCTTAACCAAGTAAGGAGTATGCAAAGGTCTAAAAATTAGACATGCAAGTTTGAGCTAGTCACCCCAAAACAGCCCTTAGCTGTTGAAAAGAAACAGGCAGAGTTAATTTTTGGCCTACTTCACTCCATAAAGAGAGAACCCAAGGTCACTAGTCCAGACTTGTGCATCTTATTTTTAATTAGAATTTTTCTCTTCAACTTACATGTCTAAAAGTAACTTTGCAGATTTTCAAAACCCAAGAGTTATTAATAAAATATGAGTAATTGCTTGGGTTATATTTAACAACAACAAACTGTGTTAAAGTTAAAAACAAACTTCAGTAACAGCACCTCTGTACAGATCTTCATGTTCTAAGAATTATCACTTTTTATCAGCCTTTTCCGGCATAAAGGAAGAAGTCTGTTACAGCTTTGACACAAAGTTCAGCCGTAAGCAACCAAAGGAAGAAAGCTCCCCAAAATCATGAGTAGTATGGTGGAAGTCACATGCATGAAGAAGTTATCACACTAATTGCTATTTCTTCCTTTTAAAGGGAACAAATTATTTGCAGGAAAATATTTCACTTCACCTCTCATGTGAACGAAAAGAAAAACGTAAGGAAAAAGACAATTTTTGAGAGGACCTGAACAACAGACAGTTACAGGATAAATAAATTTCTTTTGTTTCTTCTTGGTAGGAATGCAGCATAATATTTGCAAAATCAAAATTTATTCTTTATTACAGTATATGCTGAATGTTACAGAAAAGATTAATGCTGAATTTTAGCCATGGCTTTTCTCAGCTATGCAGAGAAAGGGTGAGGGGGGAGTAAGAAAACTCCATCACATACAAAGCAGGGACTACTCACACTAAACTCATCTGTAATTTCACAACCTGCAATTGGGAGATTCAGCTGCAACTTGTTTTCTGATTGCAGAGCCTGTTTTTCCTACAGGGACTGGGAGAAGCCTTCCTTAGTTTTATGAAGGATTTAAAGCTTTCCTGTCTATTTAATAACAATATTTCAGTTTAGGGGGAGTGGATGGAGAGGAAAAACAAGATATAAGAGCTAAAAGGCTTTACCCTTAATAGAAGATCCTGCTATGGTCTCGCAGGACTCCTTGTGCCAGACTATTTGAGCACAAGAGCAGAGGATCCCATTCCCTCTCCATCCTGCCCTTGCTGCTCCCTTTGCATGCTCTCCCTCTTTCTCCAGTTCTGAGGCTCCTCTGACTCAAGGTGAGGGAACTCAACCCACTCCACAGGCACACACGAGCCAATCTGTTTTACTACACTATAGAATGAGGGTCAGAGATGACTTGAGGCAAATGGCAGGAGCAGGCAAGAGCTCTGCATTTGGCTTCACCACTTATATCCACTTAAATACATCTGTTTCAGGGGAGACATCCAAACACCTGCTTCTAATGCTCTGCACAGCCTACCCTCTGACCTACTGCCCATTAATCTGCTTTGTTCTTAATATACATTACTGTCCAAAGGAACACAGCCTCAAACTAGTCCAGTTTTGGAAAAAAAAATCAGGACTCTTTTCAAGCAGCAAAATGAACATTAGAATCTTACACTGCAGGATAAATCCCAATATTTTGATTGTTTTGTCATTATGTCTGCTGCTTATAAATAAACTAGGTATGGGAGCACAGAATCAGGAAGAAGGCCACAATGAAAAGACTAGCCACTCTTTTGTAGTAAATTCAGATTAAATCCCAATAGCAATTTCTTAGACAAACTTTCAGCACTCTGAGAAGGCAGTGTTATGCTGCTGTGAAACAAAGCCAGCCAAACAGCTTTCCTGCTAATTTATCTCTGTGCAGCAACCATGAGAAGACCATTGGCCACTTTCTTCCCTCTCACGGGTCTGCAAAATTTCTACCTCGTTCAGTAACACAAACAGGCAGAACACACTAGCCCCAGTTTATAAAACAGATGTCTATTTTGGTACCAAGAATCACAGTCACTGATGCTATTTCTAGAGCAAAGAGATTTGAAAGCACAGTCCAAAAAACCAGTGCTTTTGGAACCAGTCTCACGCTTTTCCTACTTAGGGTACTTCAAAAGTCAGGCATCTACAACCACCTTCTTCACCTTGCTATCTCATCCTTCCTTTTTGTCCTGATTCCAGCCAGGACAGAGTTAATTGCTGCAGTGGCTGGGAAGGGGATGTGGCTCTAGGGCCTGGAGGTTGCTCTATATCACATCATCTCTGCCAGGGACATGGGAAAGAGACTGTCTTCCATGGAGAAGGGATTCCATCCAGTTGGGAAAGTGGCAGAGGGAGCCATCTGGCACTAATATAATTCGTTTTCTTTCTGTGTAAACTGTGTGAAAAATACATTTTGTTATTAATATTGTTGCTGTTACTGTTCATTTCCCTATCTCATTGCTGTTTCCAGTAAATTGTTCTTATCTCAACCTGTGATCTTTGCCTTTTGTCCCTGCAGCTGGAGCTGGGACTGGAACGTGGTTTTAGTGCGAGTCCTAAATTGGAGAATACATTTCCTAAACCACAGCACTTTTACTTTCATATCCAAGTGCTTCCCACTACAAGACACAGGTGGTCAGTAAATTACACAAGAATTTTTATAATAAACATATTCTACTCCACTTAAGGTCACTTCTTTGCCACTGCTACATCTGTGATGTTCATCTGCTCTGAAGAGCTTCCAGGCAGGTAATTTTTTTTCTTGTTTTTACATAGTAGAGAGCAGAGCAAACATTCACTTCAACTGCCAGCTACAAGTACTCAAAAACACTGCAAATACAGAATAATGAGGTTACACCATAAATTGCAACTTGTAAAAATAGTATACTTAAAGGGTATTTTAGATTTGTTATAACTGGGTATTTAGGAGTCATCTTCAAGCTTTTCCCTGCAACATCTGCAACTATAAATTGTTTTGGAGGCTTAGGGGTTTGGTTTGTTTGTTTGTTTTAAGGCCAATTTTGTTATTAACGAAAGTCAGAAAAATTGAGTGACAACCTCCCCACCAAGTAACAGCCCAAGAGCTTTCAGCAATCAAGAAAGCCAACAGGGTTAGAATTTCCTACAAAAGAATAATATTGCCACTGTATAAATCTGAGAAGCACATGTATAAATTCCAGCCCCTTCATCTCCACAAGAGGATACCAGAATTAGAGGAATTGCAGAAAAGAATGGCAACAAGGAAGACCTCAGATATAAAATGGCTACCATACACAGCACAAACCCAGGTGGATAAGAGCTCCTTAGTTTAGAGGGAGATGCTTAACAGCATTGAGACAACACAAATCTGCAAAATCATGAGCAAGGTAAACAACATGAAAAAGGAGCAACCAGAAGGGGTTTTGTGAATTTTTTCCCATCTAGCATTATTGGTACAAACATGCATCATATGTCTTGGCAAGCAATTCTCCAAACAGCAGATAAATGGAGACCAGGAAAAACATTCTGAGAAGTGTCTACACACTTTACTCTTCCAGTTCTCCCTTCAGCTGTTCTGGTAGACCGAAGACCAGATGAGGCAGCTGTTTGGATATGACCTGGGGTAGGGCTCCTCTTACAGAGAGCCTCAAGAGCTCACAATTGCTCTTCCCCTTCCTCCTGCATGGTTAAATGCTTTAAACTCACCTGAAAATTCCCAACTTCCACTAACAGTTTAACAACATTCAGAGAAGCTTCTTAGTGCTTTGATAGTAAAATATTCCCTGTCTCCAGTGAAATGGCAATGACCATTGTTCGAATTACTTTTCTGAACCTGTCATAAACTCAATTAAGATCCTGCAGCTACCATCCAATCCACAGTCAGATCCTTATGCCAGCTGCCACACAGCACAGCTCAGGCTCTGGGACTAACTCATAAACATCAAATCCTAAGTTTCACAGCACCTGCACTTCCTCCCCATGAAATGCAAGAGTGGAAACACATATTAGCTGCATGTACAGGCCTGAGCACTTGCAGACACAGACACACTTCTGTCCAAAAACTGTGTCTTTTCAATGGAGAGAAAAAACAAGATACAAGAGTTAAATTCAAAATAGTCCAGTCTAAGGGGAGTTTACTCCAAGAAAGCTACAACTTACACCTCAGTCTTTTTGCACACAGTATGTAGCCTCTGCATTAGAAGGACAGCCACTTTTTATATTACAACATCATTTGTCCTACTAAACTTTCCTATAATAGGGCATGAAAAATAAAGTGTAGTTGGAATGCATGCCCTTCTAAATGTGTACATAAACTAAGACAGGAAAATTTGGACACCTGCATGCTTTAAGCTCTTTTTAATGGTTAGAGTAAGAAGCCTGTTCCCTCTTACATTTTTCTTCAAAAACCAAGAATGTTCTAACAGCAAATACCATGTAAAACAAAGTAGCAATAAAGCTCATCAGTTCAGAATCAGGAAGTTAAAGGGCAAAAATGGTGAAAGAACAGATTACAGATTTAATTAGCTGAAAGACTTCCATTGCTATTACTAATCAGATTTTTCTTTCAAGATTAGACCATTTCTTGACACAGTCTCCCTGCCCTTTTTAACCTGATTAAACCCCATTAAAGACTTTCCCATATAAAAACAAGTTCCAAACATACATGAAAATTGTTTGCAGCTTCTGGGTATGTGAAAGAAAGAGGATACATTGGCTCTTACACATTTTAAATTGAACTTGAAATGAAGTCTTTGGTTAGCCTTGCCCTCCTGCCCCTTCCCCAGGAAAAAAGAAAAAGTGTGATTGCTGTTCTCTGGTTTATAAACCCCAGCATTGTGCTGGGCTGTAACTTTACTGCTGTGGGAATAAATACAGCACAGTTGCCAGAAAATTTTGGAAACTGCAAACATGAAAATGAACAGCAGTACAATTCCACATCTTACCTGGCTTTGCTATTTAAAACAACTACAGTAATGGAAAATCAGCACTTGAAGAAATAAAATGAAAGTCAGGCAACAATTCACACTGACAGAGTCCTCAGCCAAAGCACACTGTAGGATGTGCACAGTCAACAGGAACACAAACTCATTAAACACACTAACCACAATGTAACCACAAAGTTTACATTCACCTTAAGCACTTTGTTTCCTTCGTCTCTCCTATGTCCACATTGGTTCTTCCTTTCTGGAGAAGGAGTGCCTGAGGTCTTCATTTTACTTTTTCCCCTCCAATAAAGTCTTCTGAGCCATTTTTCTTTATCTTTTCCCTCACTTGCTCCATGTTAATTTTCTCTTCTGCAGTTTTCCAATCAATGCAGTAGCTCTTCCAAAACTTTATTTCCTCCATAGTTCACAAATAGATCTTTATCATCTAGTATTTTTCTTCCCCCACAAAAATATTTTTATTTCAGTTTAACCTGTGAGGAAAGCCACCTACTGACCCTTCATGTCTTTATCTAGTAATAGAAAAAAATATACCCCAATTGAATAGTTTGATACTTCTCCAGACCCTTACCAAGGCAGACTTTAGAAAGTCATCTTACTAGCTCCCTCTTTATTCATAGTAATAGCTCTGTTGTTTGTAGTTCTGGGCAGGATATAAGCCTGCAGATTTCTGGCTAGTGTCTGTATTCATAGGAACAAGAAGTTTATGCTCCAAAATGCCTTACTGAGGCGTGTAGTCCCAAAAGTGCAAAGTACTGCTGTTGTGGGGAAAGGCAGAGAAGAAACTCTACATAAACCAAAATTGTTTGGATGCTTATCCAACTTGAATAAAATCCATAAAGCCCAAACTTTAAGTACCTGGGTTTTTGCAAGAGGAAAAAGACAACCTGCCTTTCTAATCAAATAACCTCAGCACTGCTCTGGAGCAAAGCCCAGCCTCTTGACTTTTTAATTGGGCAGTTCAACCAATATCAGCTTCACCACAAAGGCTCTGCTGTAGCAGGTTTCAGGACAAGTATCAGTTACCTCAAACTCCTACTTGTTTGTCCTCACCTACTGCCTCTTTTTCCTCCCAGTGGGCCAGCCTAAGGTTGCCCTTATACCCTGTCATCAGTATTGGCAACAGATCAATGTTCACAGAAAGCATCCATGAAAATGCAACAGTAGAGGAGGGGTATTTCACCTCCTACATTTCTCCCGTGGATTTACATGTAGTGTTTAATATTTCATGCATCAAGTGAATTCCCCCACCTCTCAGTTTTTCAAATTCCTTTTTAAACCAGTTCATACTTCTAGCCTCTGCAGCACAGTAACAAGTGCCACAACTCCTCTAAACCCGCAGCACTGGCAAATTTCATTCAGGGTCCTTGGTTCTTATGTTACAAGAAACAAATAACAATTGCTCCTCTTTGCACCATTTATAATTCATATAAATCCATCAACAGCTTTTTCTTATCAGTCTTTTTAATCAACCTGAAGTCCTAGCATTTCGCCTGCCTCATATGGGCCTCTGTACCACACCTTCAACCATCCCTGCTGCTTCTCCAGGGGCCTACGGGACAGAATTAAGGAGAAACTGACCCAAAGGCAGGTGTCATTGCTCAAAATTACAACTCTTCAATCACTTCTATGATACTATAATATTTTCCAGTTTATTCCATCTCAAATAATTTCTAATCTTCCTTAAAAGCCTTCTTTAATGCTTTTAACCCCATGATGAACCTAGAAAGGTCTGTGCTGTTAAAGAGCTTATGGCTAATCTAATTTAAGTGCTAATTCAGCACTTAAACCACTACTACAGAAACATTAAGTTTTCCATGACATAACTTGATCTCTAACACTTAAGGACATAGGATGGATAAATAAGAATAAATAGCATTATCAAGACAATAACCTGTTTTGATTGCTTCAAGCAGCTTGTCATTCTTCTCTCCTTCAAGCAGTCTGTGGTAATACCCAGGGTTTTGTTCCATGTTAGTTTGGGCCCCACTCACAATCATCCAGACCAATGCACGGTGTTCATTGGGGATTCCTTTTCTGATATATCTCTTCACTGCAAGACAAGAAGTTTGGATTTGTTTGTTCATTTTTAAAATAAATTTTTTTAAAAATCCAGCTGTATTATTCTTTTTTAAATCAGCAACCTGAAGTTAAGAAGTCATAGTAAAACTCTTGACTGGAGATGGTTATATTTTCTCTCCTATGCTACCATTTTAGGATAAGCATTTACTTCTCAGCTGCATAGTATATTTAAATTCACTCCTAAGTTCTTGTCACTCAGACTCCATCCTCAGATCTTCAGACTCAGGCTTTCCTCCCTCCTCTCTTTTGAATTCTTCTAAATTCTTGCTGGAATTTTGAATCCTTTCCTCTTCTACTTTTCTGGATGGAGATATGAACAACGAAGTTTCCCCTCCATCTTTGTCCTTCTTCATTCAGACAAGCACTGACTTGACTTTTCCTGCATCACCAGTGGCCTCTGACACGATGGCTCTGCCCATTCAGCTCTAACATCAATGGCCATGTTAAGGTAACCCTAGAACTTCAGCTTAGCACCTGACCACTGAAATGCAACAGAAACTGAGGAATATGAAATATGTGCCTCCTGTCTAAATGAGCCCCAGAAGAACTGGAGATGTGAGTGAGCAGCAGATGATTTTTTTTCCTAGAATAACTGGGGAAGTCGTTTCAAATCTAAAATAGCTCTTATCTCCTGCATAACTTTCATCATTAGGGTGTGCTTTAGAAGTTTTTTTTAAGTAGATGATTCAGTGTAAATAACTATGATGTAAGATTACAGGAAGAAGCATCAGGCTAATGACAACAAAAGCAGCTTCCTCCTGGGAATGGTATGAAAAATATTAATAAGGAGTCAGTGGTGCTTATGGGTACATAATCCTAAATCAGCGTTACCTTTTCTGACCCAAAAAGACAGCTGAATGTTTGAGATTCTTCTTTTTTTGTGGAGACGAAAATGACAAATGAAACAGACATTTCTCACTAAATGAATCATGTTGCATCAGTAAAAGCATCAACTTCTCCTCTCTGAATTTTGTAGTACTCAAATCCAAGTGGGGATTTTTCTTCTGCCCACACACTATCACCAGCCAGCCAGGTTTTATTGAACCACACAGTTCTGTAATAAATGCTGCCTAAATTAAAGGCCTTAAAAACAGCAGAGTGAAGCAAGGTTGCACAACTCAGCCAGACACCTCCTAAATACACTCCACCTAATTAAAGCAGCCTATCCTAAAGGATTCAAAGCTGCTTCCCCGGTGTCACCCAACATAAACATGCACATATAATGAGCACTTCGCCCACCTAAAATCTGGTGTTTTCTCTCAAAGAAACATATTTGTAATAAATGCCTGGTCTTCAGGGTACAGTTTTTGTTCAGCTTTTCAATGAAGATTTGTATTATGGGTTACAGACTCTACAGTTCTAGCTGTAGTGTTACCTTAACTACAACCTTCTTTTAGACTGGAAGGTTTCCATGGTGGTTTAATAATCCCCACTTCATCTTTTTTACAAAATTTTGAACTCTAATGCTCAAGAAATCCTATAAATTGACATAGCAAATACAGGAATGAGTATCAAGAACCAGTCCCATTTAGGTTAAAAAGAGACATTCAAATGAGCCTAGAAACAAACTTACTGGCTAAAATACCGGATTATTGTATTTTAACACAAAATCCCAATGGTATTTTTTTTCTGGAACAACTGTAAATTCTGGAAGCATAGCCAACATCGATACCCAACAATACACACTAAATTCAAGAGAAGCATGGACAAACCTTTGACAGTGGCACTAGGGGAAAACAGCCTGCAGCACAGCACACACTCATTATTCCTCAGTGTCATCATTCTCATGGCAATAGACAGCCAGGGGCTTGTAGCACCCCAAGTGACTACTGACCCAGCTCTCTCGCTCCCTGAGGAATGCAAAAGCCCTTTACACTGTGCTTTTTTCCCCCACACACCATTATAATACTTGCTGGGATCTGCAAACTGGCATTCAGAAGCAGCAAAGTAGGTTTGAAAAGAAGGACAGCTGCAATTTAATATATATCATTTACATATGTAGATAGATAAAGATACATCATATTCTATACACAGAATTGTGTTTATACAAATATATATAAAAATATAGGCTCTCTTCCAGATTATCCTTGGGAACTAAGAAGCTCACAATAACAGTTTACACTGGAGAATATCCTCCCACTGTAACATCTGAGCAGCTTTCCCAGATGAAGCCAGATCATGCATGGGTCTCTACCCAGACATCCAATGCCAGCTGTAAACCAAGGGCTTGTCCTCAAACCAGCACTGTTGAATACCCCCAAGCCCCAAATACTGCACACAGAATCACTCCCAGGACAACCATTGTATGTGGTCTAAATTCTAGAATATACATAGGTAAGAAATATCTTTATGTAAAATTTTTGCCTCTGTTCATTAACAAACTATGAAACATTAACTTTTAAGAAACCCTCCTCCCTTAATAATTCAATTGCCTCTGACACTTAGTGCCAGTTTCACAAGTTTAGAGTCACACTTTATGAATGTGGTTTCCTTTTTACAAGAAAAACCAGCTACCTGATAGGGTAGCAGTCTAAAAGTGATGATAAATATCCAAAGTAACTTCAAGTGAAAAATATGCAGAAAACAACATTTTTCTAATACTGTACACTACTTATAGTAACAAGATGTAAATATAAGTAATTTCAACCAGCTTGTCCTTGTTTGATGGTAGAATGTGAGCATTTTGGAGACTTCTGCTTCAAGGTAAGTGTTATATTACCTTTTTCCCCCATTAACATTGTTTCACTCTACACCATAGACTCAGTTTATGTACCAAGAAAACCCCAAAGATTTAAGACCAAAATTTATCTCATCTTAAAAATATCAGATGAGTGTGATTTTGAGAAGCATCTGAACTTTTTCAATTACTAACAATTACTATTGAATCTTGAGGAAATAAATTTGGGCCCTAGAAAAAAAAATTCCATAAAAGAGCTGGAAGCAGCGTACAAGGAACTGAAAGCTTTATTTCATGAACACATAACAGAAGAAACAGAGCACATCAGTGCTGTAAATGTTCAAGTTCCAGTCAAACTGACTTTCCGTCCGCCAAGCCCTGGGCTGGAACAGAAGTGCTCCTGTTATAACCGCTGTTTAATACGTTTACTTTTCATTTTCACTGTATTTTATCAAAGACCAGAAAGTCTTTTCTGCTAATGGTCACTTTTGACTAATTCACTAACAGCCAAATTCTTTTGTGTAGCATGAATTTGGTCAGAATTAGGGTAATTTGAGCAATTCTGTCAGTTTGTTGCCCACCTGTAAACAGGATAGAGCAGAAAGTTGTATTTTGGTCCCATAAAGATAGAACTGAATGAAGCGAGGAAAAAAATTAAAGGAATCTCAGCAGTGGTAGAGGGAGAGAAAGAAAGAAGGCAAGTGACAAACAATGACTATAAACTCATGTGCAGTGGAAACAAGGTGAAGATAAGGGCAGGGGGAGAAACAAAATACCAGAAAAATAACAAAAAGGAAGAGACTGGAGAATGAGTGAAAGGAACTATCAGTCAAAATTCCCATGACCCACCCTACCAGCAGGCTGCAATACTGAACAACAGGATACCCTGCTTAATTACCACTGTTAAAATGTAGTCTAATTAGTTTTCTTTATAGTGGAACAGAATTACATACATACAACCACCCTGGATATGAGGCAAACTCAGTAGCATGTGAACATGCCACATTTCCAAACTGGAAAATTAACACAAGTCATCACTTCTTCCTGTTTGCCCGGGCAGAAATTATGAGCTTCTCTGTGTGTAGACAAATGGGTGTGGAACTACTGAGATACCACACACACACACTGCCTCTCTCATATCTGCTCACAGCAGGACACACAACATTGGTTCACAGCTACTGTGTTGGGGGAGGGAAATGGCAAATCAAATATTCTTTTCGGTTCTAGCTTATGGCAGAGCCAGCAGCCCTGAGCAAAGCTTCATAGCAAGGAAGTCAGGTCCTGGAGGAGGGAAATTCAGCAAATAACCAGCAGAGCTTCTGCTATTTGCCTGCAAGGAAATCACTGCACAGTCATCTTGTAGGGAAAAGCACACACCTGCTTACATAATTCCATGTGCATGTCACAGACTTCAATCTTAATACTGATATGAGAAGAAAAGTATTAAAAAATTTGTAATTGTACGGGTCAACCTTTCACTCTCCTCCTCTGAGGTATCAGACGAGGCTAATGCAGGAAGCTTTTTGTAACAACTCTTAATCTACACTCAGACTACATTCCCTCAAAATTAATTACTCCTGTCACTCTCCCTGGAATTACATGTATATGTGAGAACCCATAGCCTACAAATCCGAGTATCTTTAGCAAAAGTCAGTAACATCAAAGATGATGCACCAGCCCACGAGGACCTGTGACAGTCCAGAGCCAATGCCTGTGGCCCCTCAGTGAATTTACAGAATCCCAGTTTCCATAAAGAGTAGCCTGTTGGAGACAATCAAAGCCACGTTAAAGGCTGCTGCCATTATGTGCCCAGTGGGACAGCAGGACCATTGGTTCTGAAGCCTAGTGGACAAGTTGAGAGATTTCGTCAAAGTTCTAGCTCCAAAATAAGACCACAGGCATCCACACTGTTAGTATCACAGTGACATTCTGTTTCTAAAAAGCTGGAACTGGGAACAGAAAGAAAGAGAAATGAAATGAACTCACAGAAATTGCTGAAAGCTGCCAATGTTACCACTCACACATTAAGAGAAGTGTATGAATCCAAAACTGAGATTATTTTTCCACAACTAGAAGACTAAGTTCTGCAGAACTAAGTTCTGCAGAATCTCAAAATCCTCACTAATTCAAAGTGGCACAAAGTTATCACTACATTCAAACTCAACATCCCAAACAAAAGCGTCTTTACATTTCTAAGAGAAAATAAGATAGTAGAAGTAGATACTTTCTTGTTAGTAGCATAGGATCTAGCAGCTATAGCTCATACCCTACATTTTCTGAATTTCTAACCCTTAAAACAGACATCTGTACACAAAATACGCTGTTATATTTAAAATGTCTTACTAGTTATCATCCCATTTCTGGTGCCAAGTTAAAAAAAAACCCAAAACAACAAAACCATCAGAATCACCAGCCAATTGCACCTGGAGCACAGCTCTAAATACTTCAGCTATGTTACAATGTCTGATTAACCTTTGCTTAGTTTCACTCACGTTTTCTTTAACATACTTACAGAGAACTCTGCCCAACTCCAGAAGACACCCCAAGAGAAAGCAACCTGATTACTACCACTTAGAGCAAACAGGAAAGTTTAGGTGCTTATATGAAAACATAACCCAGGGAGAGAGTGGGAGGAAAACTCCACCCTTTAGTTTCACAGGATTCCCTAACACCTTCTGACTCTCTCCATGTATTTCTACCTGTATCTCTTGCAAGAAAAAACATTACTAGAGGTTTTCATGCTCTTTGAAGCAGACATTAACACCTCCATCAGCATTTTGTCCAATGTTGCATTAGCCCCTGCGTTAATGTTACTTTCTTCACTTCATAAGGCATTTATCATCAGTTCTTAGCACACACCTTTTTAGCTGCATGGTCAATGTCATTTTACAAAAGGAAGATAAGAAGAGCTAGAAAATCTCAGCAGTCTAAAGAACTGTCAAAGAGGCAGCAACTGAGAACCCTAATATCCTGATCCCTGGGGTTCAAGACAACATCTTCTACATAATCTCATGTCTTTTTAAAGAGAGCACAGAGTACCATACAGCAAACAGCTGCAGAACCGCATCTTGGAGTGCCAGTGGCCATAATATCTGGGTTACAGATGTAACAAGATATTTGTGTGCTGAGAAGGGATTACTCCTCTGGCAGGTTTAAATGAAATCCCTCTAACAGCAGCATACTTGCTTATGCATTATTACTGTTTATACTACTGGTTTTCATTTGAAGACAGAAATAGTATTCAACATTCAAAAACACAAATCCATTGAATACCATTTATGTTGATCCCAAGATAATGCACATTTACCTAAAAAGAGACATGAAGCTCACCTTTTAAACTCTTCTGTATACTGTTATTCCCCTTTAGGAGCTTGGACCATTTTATTGCTCTTCTAGTGAGTACCACTAGGTATCTGGAAAAGAATGCTTCATAGGATGCATAATCAAAGTCTTCTGGCCTTTCAAACCCATATGGATCAACCCTACAAAATAAAAAAGAATTCCTGTTATAATGTTTCTACATACCTACAGCTGGAGAAAAAATAAAAGAAAAAGCAAATACTCTTTAAATAACTTCCAGTTGCTAGTTCTAAAAGCAGCTCAAGACTCCCTCCTCCCAGCAAAAACCTACTTTACACAAACTGTTACAATCTATTTAGCATATCAAAGCTGTTCAACTAAATTAATTAAAACATGTATTGTTCAGTCAGTTTTACAGATTTCACTTGTTTTTTTAAGTAAGGAGTTTTTAGAGCAAAGGACCCATTGTGTGCAAAACTGACATAAAATTACAGCCACATAAAAGTCTGGGAGGTATTTTTCTCCACAATACAGACAAACAGTTAAAAAGTATGAGGTATAGCACAACAGCTCCAATATGGCCTGAACCCTCTTTCCAAACAGTTCTGTGCAGAAAAATGACAACAGAAAGCATAAGTGTAACAAGTTGCAAAGGTTATTTTTTAAATCATGAAAATACACAACAATAGAAAAAGGCAAATCCCTGTGTCAATCTACCTTCTTCATACGTAGTACCAAAATGCTTATTTTTTTTTCTTTTACAATTGTTCAATGTTACAGCACATTATCTCAGGCAGCACATTCCTGACAGAGTATCAGAACTGCATGGCTGATTCTGTTTTAACATATCAACTCACCTTGCTAAATTAGATTTATGACAACTTCCAAGGGTGCTCCATATCTGCAAATTACCACCCGAGTACAGGACATTAATGGGCTTCGCAGAAGTTAAACAGGCAGAGGGATCTGTCCAGTCAGACAAGGTTTCAGGACAGACTTTAGGGTTTAACTTCCCAAAACCCTGCCCGTTTCATTCATGGCGAAGGAATGAAAAGTGGAGCAGCACTGGCACAGCCTTGGGAAAACTGGCTCACGGGAGCGTCACAGGTAGTAAAGCATGAATCAGATGAGGAACAATTACATACTCAGACCTCAAATTGTTATTACATTGTTGGCTGTTTAGAAGAATCACCTTAGCATTCATGTACTCCTCAAATCTGAGACAAAATCCACGGGTGTAAAAAGCACCGCGACCCCCGGCACGGGTTTCTCTGAGGACACAGAACATGGAAACACAAACACACAACACCCCCTCACACGTCCACGAACACACATCTCTTATTTACGACTGCGACTGCCCAGGCAGCGAGTACAGATTAATTTCATGCTCCACTCCATTCCTTAGGTAGAAAAGGAAAACAAAGAGTGAGGACGCGGGGTTTAGGGAAGCCACCGTCCCCGGCTGCCCTCGGGCAGGGAAGGTTGCGGTGGCCGCTCGGCGCCCTCAGCCACCAGCCAAGCCTGGGCCGCTCTGTGGGGGCTTCCCGCGGCCGNGGTCGGATGGTGATCCCGGCTTAGATTTGCGTATTTCACGTTTCGCTCACGTGTGGGGAAAAAAAAAATTCAAGTGTTTTAGCACGAGGGAAATGTCTCACTAATACGGAGGGGAGAGTGATTTCAGGTACAATTCTTCAAACCGAAGGAATTTCCCCACAAATAGCAAGAAGAGGTGGGTGTGCTGTTTAAGTTCGCCTGGTTGGTCTGGGAATTTTTTTTCCCCAAATCATCACAATCTTCTTTTAAATTTCCCCAAATTATTCATTACAGTCATAATCACAGAATCACAGAATATTCTGAGTTTAAATGGGCCCACAAGGATCATCAAAGCCCAACTGCTGACCCTGCAGAAATCACCCCAATAATCACACCATGGTGTGAGAGCATTGTCCAAATGCTTCTTGAACTCTGTCAGGCTTGGTGCTGTGGCCACTTCCCTGGGGAACCTGTTCCAGTGCCCAAATACCCTCTGGGTGAAGACTCCGTTTCTAATACACTGAAATATTGCCAACTTCAACTTCTGATGATTAGTTTCCACCATAAAGTAGCATTCATTTATACATGATTCAAATAATAAATGGCAGATTGTAAAAAATGTGGAGTAATAATACACAAAATTATACCAAAAAATTTGGCTTCCCCGTTTCCAGAATCCACCTCTAAAATTAGCACACTGGTCTTCATCTTTAGAGGTCTCAAACAAAGCCTGAAGCCCACAAGGACTCAGCCCTACCTGACTGCCAGCAGCTTCATTTATAACACACAGCAAAACAGAAGGGAGAGAGCAAAATTATATCCCTGCTTGTCCTTTTTTGAATCAAGTTCTGACTTTGCACCCAGCAAAGTGCTTGGAAAATTACAGCTACTGCTGGGGAAACAGTATCTTGTTCAGCCAGCAAGTAAGAGTTGCTGCAGACAACAGATGGGATTTCACTAGGGAGATCAACAGTTGTTCCAGCACACTCTTCAAGAAAGCTGCCTTCCCTCTGCGGGATCACAGGCAGTCACCCACACAGAAATGTAAAAGCAGTTCGGCTCCAGTGGCAAGGAAACAAAAATAAAGAGGTTTGTACTTGGTTTAACTGCCATTGCAGTGCTGTGAAAATTTGTGATTGTTCAGCAAAACATAATCATTACCTTTTTGTTTTGGGTGGGGCGGGAGGGAATTCTGCGCTTCAGCGGGCATAGGGCTTCTCCTGCAGCAGGGTGGTCCTGCTCAAATTGCCGTGCGGCATCACGGAGGCGCTGGGGTACGGGCAGAGCCGGAACGTGATCGCAGCCCGGCCCCGAGAGCCGCCGGGGCCCGCGCCAAGCCGCGCTTGACTCGCCGCCAGCGTTGCCTTGGCGGAGCGGAGGCAGAGGCAGCTCAGCACACAGCTCTGCCCTGTGAGACCGTCACGGTCTCACAGAAATCCTTGGCAAAGGTGTGAATAGGAGGCAGCGTTGTCCCACGGAAGAAAAGAAGGAAGCCTCAGTTAAGCAGAACGTCCTCTTCTCTAAAACCTGAAGTCACAGGCTTATTAGGTAACAGAGTTACACTTCATCTGTCAGCATCAGGCTCTCTGGTGCATATGCCCTTTAAAATCCATCAAAAGTTCCCTGCAAACAGCAGATTGTTTCTGTGATTAATTAAGGTACATCTGCAGTGCATCAAGGGTAGCCTTGTCTATAGCACAGTGTACTTTTACTCAGACCTCAAATATTATGGACGGTTTCTGTTGCTCTAACACAAATGCAACTGTGTGGCTGTGTCAGATTCATGCCTGTTACACACAAAGGCTCCCATTAAGAACGCTTAGGTTATTAGTTGATTAATAGAAGTAATTCCTAAATTTCAGCACAATAATTGGATCCCCATATTTTGTCTGCTAATATGAGTCAGCCTGCTGTCTGGCAAGAGAGAATACCTTGGTTGTCCTTCCCCGGGTATCAATGCTGCTCTCTTCTGGGCAGATGATATCATGTTGCTTTTAAAGGCATCCAAAGAAACTAATGCACAGACCCTCGAATCTGAAAACTGCTTTGGTGGTGTGATCAGCAGAAAAGGATACTATTTACTTTTGATCCTTTACTTCTGAAGGAGCTGGTGACAGTGGCAGAGTGCTAAAGGGCAGGCTTAGTTGACGTTCAGACCAATGAAGCTCACAGCCTTCCTATCTGCCACCTGGTGCAAAAGGAAATATACTTTATATAACTTTCCCCCCACGCCCTTTTTGCATCTGAACCTTACCCCTGAAGTTTTTGTTTTGGTGAGCGTGTTTGGGAGAAATTCTCATAGTTCTGCTGCTGGAGTAAGTCCTTAAAATAGTGACTTCCCTTTAAGGATAGGCATTTAGACATGTTCCCTGCAAAGGCAGATGAAGACAGCAGATGAGTGTTTTACAGGCTGAGGCATTCAGAGCTTTGCTTGTCTCATACCCTGCAATTTAGTGAGCAAGGCTTCCCTTCTTGTATTTGCAGAGCAGTTGCTAAATAACAATACCAGGATGATTCTCAGCTTTATCAGGAATTATTCTGGAGTGGCTTTATGCTTCCTAAGGCTGAGACGTGTGCTACGTCACCCATGTTTGATGTATCAGCAGTGCTGAAATGTGGTTCAGCTCCTCACATACCACCCCGCAGCCATTGTTACTCTTAGGGCCAGAAGTGGAGGAGCATCAGGAGAAATTCCTTAATAATATTTGTGCTGGAAGTATTTCTTTGACTGCCTGTGGGGACCATAAGGATTTTTTAACCATCCAAGAATAGAAGAAATTTATTTATTGTTTTGTATATCAGATATGTGTCTGGGGTTTTTTTTCACTGAGGCGCTTTTTTGCTGGCTTCAGAGAGGCCAAAGAATATAAATTGTCAGGACAAACAAAAGCACTATAGGACCAAAAAAGAACAAGGTGTGTGTGAATGTAGGTTTACATGGATATAGGGTGCCTAATATTTTTAAAACAGCACAGGTCAATCTGTAAGAAATACCAGTGAGAAACACTATTTCCAGCAAAGGTAGCAGCTCTGCTTTTTCCAATCCAGACAAGAATATAAACTTTAAAAAAAACCTTAACTGCTCACAAGATGGTTTAATAGTCCCTGTTTAAAAAATACGAATGTAGCAGCATTGAAGAAGAGATAAAAAGATAATTCTCACTACTGACTGGGTGCTGTAGTATCCTAAGTAAGGGATGACATTCCCACAGCATACGTGGCTTCCCCAGCTCATGTGATTTTCCATACACCCACTCATCTTTGTGTCTGTACATAGTTAGCCACGCCACACAAGTGTACCCTGCTTCCTTGAAGCTCTACACTTTGGCTTGAGCTACTTTCCCATGACCTGAAATAAATCTACTCCTCCATACTTGGGGAAAACTGTTAAGGTTAAGTAGATTTGGCATTATAGAATATCCAGTAAGAAGTAAGCATATGTGCGTGTGTGTGTGTGTATGTATGTGTATATATATATATATATGTCACTGCTTGTCTATATTCTAACCTAGACAAAATGTGCTCCAGGACTAGACAACTCATCCAGCTAATGAGGTTAAGGAATGCAACCATCATATCCAGACACCTTTAGATTCTGTTACAACCAGCTACCTACCAAGTTTAGTCAATCCTCATCTACATATGGATTAAGGCTGTCAATCCATAATGAAATGTAATGAAATGCTGAACTTGCTCCATGTTTTTGTCCCAGCAAATTGCATCATGCTTACATAATTGTAGTCTGCAGGCCTGATTAAACCTGTTCACGTGAATTGTTCCATCAGCATTCACTGAACTTTCAAGCAGACTGCATAGCAAGGACAGAAGTGTATTTTAAAAAGTTAATCTCCACTATTCCCTAAAGGCTTCACAGCTTCATGTCTGTGAAGGTTACTAGCTGTTAGGACAAGTTACATCCACGTGTAGTCTGGGAACCGCGAGTATTTTGATTATTCTCGGTATGACTGGCCCCAGGAGTCAAAGCATACTGATAAGAGCATCTATAAAAAGGAGCTCTAAAGCTTGCTGCATAGCACTGCAGCTGCCTGGAGAATCAACATTACCCATGGAAACCTCTGCAGAAAGGTTTCTGCTCTCAGCTGCCATCCTCCAGCTGCATCAGAAAAGAAGGCTCAGGGCTATAAGTGACAATACTGGAAACAGCAGGGGAAAATAAATTATATGGTAATGCCCTTGGTGTGAAAAACACAGCAAAATTATATGTCAAAAGTGATGTAGAAAAGATACTTGAACACAATTAGCAGGAAGCATTCCTAAGGCAGGAACAAGGGCGTCCTCAGGATAAAGGTCAGTAGCTATCACAGATCAGTAACCCAACAGTGTGGAACTGAGTAAAGCAGAAGAGAAATCCATGAATCTACCTTAGGTCAAGCTGCAACTCTGTAAAACGTTTGTTATTCAGCTGACAAAGTGAAGTATTTTCTAGATGGCTTTGTTCTGTTTATCTTGATTTTCCTTATCTACTTGAATGATCATGAGGGGTATGCTGAAAGCCCTTTAAACCACACTGATGATGTTTACTTTCCTGGCTGCATGAGTACAAGGCTTATAACTGAACTTTGAAATTTGGTAGGGAGAGATGACAGACAAGATTGGAGATTATTAACCCCTAACTTGTCCCATCCCCTTTTCTTTCTTATCCCCAGTTGTGAAGGTATCCTGCCTAGCAAATCTGGTAGCTCAAATATCGACTGATTAGGGATGGGGTTTAACTTGGATGTTCTCTGTCTGTCTGCTATGATTTCACATTTGGTCCTAGTTGAGAAGTTAAGGCAAATCTTCTCCTGGCCTTTGGTTGCTTCTGCATTAGGATTCCTCTGCAAGGACTCTTATTTCAGTGGTTCCAAGTAGTATCCGAATCTGTAAGAAACAGGTAGAGTTACCATTACAGGTCTTTAAATACAATATTTGCCTGTAAATACATGACCTTAGCTGTGAATAATATTATCTATTTCACTTAGTTGTCTCTATGCAGTAAGGAGTTTCTCTAAAAATAATGCATCAAGTAAAAAAAAAATTTTAAAGTAATAACATGATTTGGTGTAAAGAGAAGAAGGTATATCTACCCACTCAGAAAAATACATCAATTTCACACATGGAATAAGGATGAGTTTTGTAGGAGCACAGATGTGGAGTTTCTGTAATTAAATACTATTTTATAATGCATACATACAGAGTACTGAGTTTAAGTCAGATCAGCAAATTCCCTTTCGGTGAGTTCCAAGCTTTGGAGTGCTGAACTCTGCAAAAAGTAATGTTCTCCCAAAGAGATTGTTCTTCACCATAGATTTCTGCATGTTTATCCCCCTGTGAGTTTTTCAAAATTACAGCCTAAAAGAAAAAGAGAAGTTTTGTGAAAACCTAAAACCAGATTTGACAGCAAGAGCGAGTGAAGCTTCTCGGAACTGCAAGGTTATAACAACAGCCATCAGTACAGACATGCCTCAGTATTTGCATGGGATCAGGATATCAGCTGAAGTATCATGTTTTTACATTCCTTTGGAAGGGAAGAAACTTTGATTGCAACATCTAGGATCAAATTCTGACTTTCCTCTGGCTTACTTTGTCAGGTTACAGATTATATCACATGACTAATACCGGAGGAAAAATGTCATTCTCATTTTGTGTTAATTTGCAGATAAATGACCCTGATACTATCACAAACTTGTACATTGTCAAAATTGAAATAATTCAATTTTCCTTTTTCACATTTCAGGTATTTCTGACACTGTTCTTTCCCATCTCAGAGCAATCACATTGGAGAGGGAAGCTTTACATTGAAATCCAGCAGCAACATTTTGGTATTTCCATGGTTTGCTGCATAATTAGATACAAAAATAGTATGTTCTCATTCAGCTGTTTGATCCTTTTTTCCATTTAAAGTGTAGCTCTTTTGTCAACAAAATACCAGTTTGTTTTTTTCAACTGAGAAATTTTATTTTAGCTGTGTATGAATTAAAGAAAATTATAGAACTTAATTTGCTGTAATTATTCAGGGAGTCATAGCAATCATTGAGTGTGACAGTGCTGCACATTTGTATTGCTTCTGCAACAGGTACTATTTCTGTGTTTTCTTATTTCTCAAAAACATATTTTTCAAAAATTTTCTTCTCAGAAACTCCAGTTGTCTTATTTTTATAATTTCCTTTTACATGACATCTTTTCACTGACAATCCTCCGTGAGCAGTTGCTAATTTTCTGAACACAATCAAGTAAGATTCATAATTGTTATCTTTCCTGATCTATACGAAGTAATTTTTTTATGATTGGAAAAGTGCAATCATTGTCTTATTAGACGTTGATGGAAAACAGTTGATAAAAATTTGACTGTAGTCATAATCCACATGGAGATGCAAATAAACTCACCAAAATACATAAGTAATACTTAGAATTGACATTAGACCATTAGAGTTGTGGACATGCCTTGTAGGGGACCCGATTCTCTGCCACATTCAGTTACAGTTCATCCCATGATATCTACATGTGATGAAACCATTTAGAATTCTAAAGAATGACTGTATAAGTGATTCCAGCTGCAATTCTCTTAACTACACTGTCCTCTCTCAGACACAGCTTTTTGTATTTTGATGGCAGCATAAATGCCCTGTATAAAATTTGTTGAGAATTACAGATTTTGAGAATTTAATGTTTCTTTATATGTGGGCAATGGATTAGTTTGTATAAATTAAACACTTTTCAGTAAAGAAAACTCAGATTCAATCCCACAGAAGTCCACAGAATGGGCTGAGTGTTCTTCATGCCTCTTAATAATTTTCAGTTCTTTGTTTCATCCTGTCCTAGTCCCTTGGGTTCAAGCAGCTGTGGAGTCAAGGATCAGAGAGAGTGTATGAATCACTCAAAAAGAGATGATTCTCCTCTAGTCCAAAAACCTATCACTCAGGCCTTCACTCAAGAAAAACAGTGGTTTCTCTCTTCAGCTCCAGTGCCCAACTCTGGAACCCACCCAAGCCTTAGAGCCTTCCAAGGTGCAACACAGAGTTGATGATCCAGAAGAAACAGTGCTGGGAAAATCTAACACTCCTAGCCAGAAATATCCAGTCTCTGCTTGAAGGAACCATCTCTCATGAAATATATTACACGTGGCTGCTCTGTCTCTCACGTGGCATTTCTTTGTTTGTGTTACAAAAAACAGAGGCAGGTGTTATACATTAAAGCAGGCCAGATCATAAATGTGAAGGTATAATCACAGTTTTACTTCACATCTGAGTACTCAGGGAAAATAAACAGGAAGGAGCTGCAAGTAGAACAAAAGCAAGTTCAGCCTTCCATCTAGTAGAAAAAAACCTGCTGGATATTGTGCAGAACAATGCAGAATTTCCCCCCTGCACATCACAGGATCAATTGCTGTTCACAGCAAAGTTGCAAGTCCAGCATCTCTATGCTAGCTGAGAATCAAATGGTCAGATACTAGGAAGATGGACACCTTGCTGAGAACTTCCTCAGATTCATCTAGTGCTTCAAAAAAGAAAAAAAGAAGAAGGGGAAAAAAAGAAAAAGAAAAAAATAAAAGGAGAAAAAGAGAAGGGAATATTGGAAGTCCTCTTCCAGGGAGGACTCAGCTTTAAAAATGCTCACAGTATTCATGAGCATGACTAGGAAAAACACTGTTGTTCTTTTGATTGCACTGGCTATAATTCAGAGTTCTGCTGTGTGCTTACTGCAAGGGATGGTCAGAGTTCACAGTGTAGGTTCTAGCATGAAACAAATGCAGCATTAGCAAGGTGTTGTATTTCCCACAGCAATGATAGTATGTCCCTGAAAATATCTTTCATATTCCCAGGGGAGAAAGCCAATGCTGGTCCTTGCTGTCGAGCTTATGTAGTGATAAGAGGCAGTACTTTAAAACCTCACAGTTGCTGTCAAGGGTCCTCACAAAGGGTCATTTGTAATGGAACAAAAGACAGCTCTGGTGTCTGGTGGACCGATTTCTGAGAAGAAGTAACAATTAGGTAACACTTACATAAGAATCAATGTCTGGCTTTAGCTTTTCAATGGTCTGATTTGCTGCTCCAACACCCTTCAGTACCTTTGTAAATACATCCTCCTGTGCAATTATTGGCTTTTGCAACTTGCACTCCCCTCACCCACAGAGCTACCTTCAGTTGTCTGGGTCCAGCCTGCATTTAACATTTCTTGCTAAACAATTTTGAAAACCAGTGGAGTAACATGAAATAATATTGGAGAAATTTGCAGCAGATGATTGCAAGGAGCAAAGCTGTGAGCGCTGAAATATTGACAATAATGACATGCAAGATGCTCATCTTGTCACTTCCATTTCTCCACTTACCTTTATTTAAACTAAAAAGCAAAGGCATCTTGGATCTACTCACTGAACATACATACTGCAATACAGTAATTGAGTTGATGGTCTGTACTAATAAAGATGGGTAAAAATAGTTTAGAAGACACAAAATCTGTCTTTGACAAATGTGAGGGGAGAAGAGTCAGGACACCACAGAGAATCACTGCATCAGGGTTTTTGCAGCTCTGATTTGAACGTGACTATTTTTAGAAGACCTGTTGTACATACCAACAACACTAATGACTGCCAGAAGAGATAACCAGTGATATCATGTGCAGCTCTCAAGATTTAACTAAAGCATATGTTTGACAAATAGTAATAAAAAGTAATTATTTCTTTTTGTTTCCATCAAATTGAGTTAGGCTTTTATTTTGTCTCTCTTTTCCTTTCAGAAATTAGTCCTGAGAGTAATTTTAGAGCCTTTAGTTCTTACTATTAAATGGAGTTAATGACTTTTCTACAAAATTCTGACTTTTTATGTGTTGTGTGTGTTATGGATGAAAACCATGACTTTCCATTGCCTTCATTTTATTGCAATTCTGTAGTACTTCTAAGATTTTGGGAAGCAAATAATCCCTACAGAGAAACCTGTCTCCCCCATTAGTAAACGGTGAGAAAATCAGAGAAGAAGACTCTGCAATCTCAGGCAGGAGACATGCGAACACATTTGCCCACAGTTGTAAGGGGGGCATCCTGACCTGGCCCAGAATGAGGGGAGCGATTGCAGGGCAAAATTCCATCTGCCTTTGCCAAGGGCATTTTTCTTATCACCGTTTACTGCTAGCAAGCTGTTCACTCACAGATCTACCCACAGTCCTGAATGATAATGCTCATAAGTGAAAAAGCAGCCTCATTAGGAAAGTTTCCGACTGGTCGTGGTGGCTGGGGAATGCAAGTTGAGTGGCAAGCAGCAGGGAGTCAGATAGAGCACTTTGATCTGTGCCTGCAGCAGAAAAACACCCAAAGAAATCACTGTGCAGACATTATCAATGAATGTCAAAAGGGCCTTGAAGTAAATTGTGGAGGATTTGACTGTAGATCTCAGCAAAATACCATCCAGACCTTGTCAGCTGTGGAAAATGGTAAGAAAGAGTCAGAACCTACAAAATGCAAGGGCTCCAATTAGGCAAAGCCATTTAGCTGTTGGTTTGTGCTCAGTGCAGGTACTGAGCCCACTGCAGACACAACATAGAATCACAGAATCTTTGTGTCACCAAAACTGCAGGAATCAAAGACGCCCTCCAACACCATCTTTTAAGTGTTAGAGAATCAGGTATTACTTTATTCTGGCCAGGATGTGCAATGGAAATCCTTCCATCCACACATGACAATAGTATCAGAGCACCATTTCTGTTGGCAACGACCTTTAAGATCATTGAGTCCAACCATTAACCCAGCACTGCCAAATCCACTTTTTGCCCTGAAGTGGCAGAACTTTGCAGAAACTGGGGGGAACAGAGGGGAAGGGGCTCCAAAAATGGCTTGTGTGAGTTGAAGGAGCCTGTGCTCTTCTTAGAGAGAGATTGCCAGAATTGCAGCCTTCCTTTCAGCCCTGCACAACCACATCATCTAAATGACAACAAAACCTGGGATTATTTTTGTCTGCAGTACTCTGGAAAAGCAGTTGAAGGATTTCTATCCTATAAAATATTAAAATACACTCTGTGCCAAGTGGTAATAGGATTTTAAGACCTCCATAATCTGGTACTCCTAAATCCCTGTGGCACCTTCACTGTCAAGTGAGCCTGGAAGCCCTGTGTGCATCGGGAAAGGCAGAGGTAATGACATAAAAGGTCTTGCAGCAAGGAAAGGAGGTTTAGTTGGCCAAAATTGCAGAGTTTTATTATCCAAAAAGTGCTGTGTATGCAAAGGGAATGTCCCCAGCCTGGTGAAACATGCTATGGAGGTATTGTCTCTGCTCCCCTTAGCTTTGCCCACATGACTCACAAACTGTTGTGGGGTCAAAGACAAACTATTAAAATCTAGGAATTAAATAGAATCTCTGGATTGCTGGAGGGAGGAGTTACCAAGAGCTGCTCTTTGCCAGCAACATGCCCTTCTGAGCATAAATCAAGGTTTCTTCTTTGTTACCACTCAGCCTTAGCTGTGCATTTCTCCTTTCCTGCTACTGTAGGAAGCCTCCACCCTCTTCTGTGCTCCACAGCTGCTCACTGTCATGGAGAGCAGCCCTGCAGCAGCCCCAGGACAGGTCCTGTCATGGCAGCAGCCCTACAGCACTGGGACTTGGATGAGCATAGGGAAAGCCATGGGCAAACATGCTTGTGAATGTGTCCAGGTTCTTGCAAAACCCACCCATTCCCATGGGCATGTGGGGCACAGTGGTGGCAGTGGCAGAGCAAGAGGAGGCTGCTGTTTATATGAGGTTTTGGATCAGGGCTACATTGCAGAACACAGCTCTTGTAGTCTTGTGGCCTGTAGAGATGAACACGATGACAGAGCTCGGCCCTGGTGCAAATAGAACAGGCCTGGCTTGTGTGCTGTGCACCTGTGGTCTGATAGCTGAGGTAGCATCGTCCTGCCATGCTGGAAATGTCAGAGGGGATGCTGCTACCTGCTTTACAGCAGGAGCACCAGCTGCCTGTCCCTTGTGCTGCCCAGGGCTCCAAGGAGCAGAGGACTCAGCCTTCCTTACCAGGTTCCTCCTGCAGCTGGGCTGGTGGCAGAGGGAAAAATCCCAAGGTATCCAAGGATGAGTGGGTACTGCCCTAGAGCACAGGAGGGGTGGAAATGCTTTCCCCACTCCCTCCTGTATTTTAGTTATTTGAGCGCCCAATTGTCACCAAATTTGAGATCTGCTGGCAGAATGCAGCATATGAGTGCATCTGTATAGCTGATTAAAACAGCACGTTCAAAATATTGGAGTTTTTTTAATGTCTACGAGTGCTTTCTTTAATAAAATAGCAGTGAAACTTCAGAGTGGAAAGATTACTACATTACTGAAAACTCTGTTTGTTTTTGGGGTTTTCCCAGGAATTAATGAGCAGCTGCATGTTGGAAAGAAATTCTTTCTCATGAGGCTCTTGGGAGGGCTCAAAAGTCTTTATTGAACAATAACTGGAAAATTTGACCCAGAGAGTAAGTTCTCTATGTTTATTGGAAACACATGATTCATGTTCCAGTCTCATTTTGTAGCCCTTGAACAAGACAGAAATATAAGGGGAAAAGTAGGAAAGTGGAAAGGAAGAGAGGGAAGCCAGCAGTAGGAAACGGATGTGTCACAGGATGAGCTGAGCAGAGTTTCCATGTGAGCAGTGAGGGAAAAACATATATTCTTTTGTCTATTAAAAGTACTCTTTGCAACATCTTATTTTTACTTTTGTGAAGCATTCATAATTTTTCTTTTGTGAATTGGTGAAGACATCCAGATGAGTTTAAAACACAAACATGGATTTTGAAAAAGCAGATATGAAAAACATATTTTCCTAGAAAGATGTGATTCACTGGGGCCCAGACTCAAAATTTTTGAACTCTTTGGAGAATTTAACTCAGTGTGGCACAGAGATCAGTAACAAGTCATTGCTTGAGTCTTAATCGTGGACCTTGCTGTGGGACCTTTGGAGTCAGTCAATATAGGTATCCCTTAATTCATGTCTGTGTATGACTAAAGGCTGTAGGGGGGACCAGAAAATGATCAGATGATCATCATGTATTGTTGCTTCACCTCCGTGAAGAGCAGTCTTAATGATTTTGTGCTGTGGACTATGGCTGCTGCTGAAGTGGGTAGTAAAGATCCCTATTTCCATTACAAAGAGTAATGTTTAATGATCAGCTGAAGTATCGATATTACCATCTTCGGGGCAATATCCCCGTGCCTGGTAAATAGCTGGTCATGCACACAAAATGAAGCATTTCAGGAGAACTGTTGGGCAGGGTGAGGAGTTAACTCTTAGCCATCATCTTCAGGGAGAATTTGTTTTTCAGGCTCCCTTAAGGATGCAGGGCTTTTCCCTGTCGGCAGAAAGACGCATCTCCACATGGCAAACTCGCCATCTGCAGGCCAGTGAGACAACTCGCCAGGGACGAGGGAAAAGCAGCCCCACAAGCTCAGGGACACCTTGCTTATGGTAGTCTTACGATTTCCTCCTCTTTCGTGCTCCATTTAACAAAAGGAAATCGCTCTCTGGGTGTTATCCCAAAGAAGTTTAGAGTGTCTCGAGCTTAATCCCATCCCAGTGTATTGCTTACAAAGGTAAAAAAAAAAAAAA
>VZTZ01014184.1:151130-218973 GCA_013400955.1 Drymodes brunneopygia
AAAAAAAAAAAATCAGACGATGTTCTTCTGCAACAGGCTTCTTCTACCCTTATTAAATCATGTCAGCCTGGAAGCTGCTGACCAGGCTTCCCAGCCCAGGCCTTAACACCCTCCCCCAGCTACTACAAATCAGTGCTGTTTTGTCCCATGAAACACAGTTTGGATTAGAACACACTGTTTCATGAGCATATTTTTGCCATGAGAACATGTTTTATTTTTTAAAGATACTAAAACATAGTGTTTCAGGAAGTTTGAGCTTTCTCTGTCAGGCTGGAAGAATATTATTGGAATGCATTTTTCTATTAGAAATAAATCTTAAAAAGAACATTTACTTTACTTCAGTGGTTATTTTGTAGTGCTCTTGAATCTCAGTTGCATCCAATCAACCACAGAAAGTCAAAACCTAAAGAAAATATTTCATTTTAGTAATAATGTTTCCATTCAGCTCTCAAAAAAAAACCCAAGAGGAAACTGAAGCAACCTCAGTTTCCCCCACTTGGAATAAAAACTATCTCTAAGCTGCTGAAAGGAAAACATGCATAGCCTAGCTCCTGCAGCCACAGAAGTGTTTGAAAGCACTCCAGAGAAACCAAAGAATTTGCAGACCTGCATTTCTGTTTGCCTAGAGTTGGGCACTGGTGGTGTACATTGGAGAGCAGTGTCCACTTATTTAAAAAAAAATATTTAAAGAAGACAGTGAACCAAATTTTTAATTCAAAACTAAGCCTCAGTGTTAGCTTGTTTGAAAGGGAAGCACCCAGAGGTTATGCCTCTGCCACGTATCTGCTTCCAGGTGAATTCTGAAAACAGGGGACTGAAGTTAATAGAAAATAACAGCTGCAGTATTCAGATTGGGCTTTCACATTGCCTGGAAACATCAGGTGAGCTCTTGCTTGCAGTCAGAAGGTCGTACATCTGCATACTTGTTGCAGACTGCCATGACCCAAAGAACTTAAGTGTATAGAGACATGGTGAGAGGGAAGAGTCATTCATTCACCTTAGACAAGGGGAGAAGGAAGGCATAGACCAAGGCTGATTCTTTTGACATCAGAAAGCCTTACTGCACTGGGGGGGCAAAATCAAGACTTACCTGTATTTTCATTGTATTTTCTTAGGGCCCCATTGGGCTTAAGTGTTTGGTTTCATGGGGTACTTACACAAGTCTGTTTCTTTTAATTCTTAGTGACATTCAGCTTCATACATGCTCCTTCTGGGAATTGGGTTCCCACACAGTTTACACACACTCTGTACCTTTTTCAAACATGGGTTATATAGTCTGTGAAGAAAAACACCAGAGGAACATCAGAAGTCCCTGAGCAACTGCTGACATTGGTTTGGGTTAAAACAGGGGAGTTGTAACTCTATTAAACCTAAAGGTGAAAAAGTGCTTCCTTCGTAGAGGATTGCTCATCCTGTGTGCTCACATGGGCTGTCTCCCCTCGTAGCTCTGTTCACACTCCACCACACTTGTCCCACTCAGTGTCACCTGTGTATGTCTCCTGGAGAAATAGCACTGGAAAAGCTGAAGGGGAGGTGAGGATCAGTGGTGGAGGTTTTAGAAAAGGAGTCAGATGCACAATGGGGAATGGTCCTGGTTTCCCTGTGGAGCCTGCCCACAGCTGTCACCTCAACTCCCTGCTGCCTGTGAAGTACGTCTTCTGTTTTGCAGGCAGGACACGTGGATGGATTAATTACTGATGATTTCACATGACAAGAAGGAACAGAAGTGAACTTGGCTCCTCCAGAATATCTTCATATGGGCCAGGGTGACCCCTCAGCAAGATCCTTCCCTTCAGTGGCATTTGTGGGAGCAGAACAAAGGCCCAGAGCAAGTGTCGGGGGTCTCCCCAGGGTTTGCTCCTCATAGACTAGCCCCAGGTTTGCCCAAATGCTCTGGTTGAGCAGTACACAGGACTGGAATGCTTGCTGGTCACACTGGACCACTCAGTGGGTAACTATATTTCCATGTTCAAAGGTTCAGTTTTGCTGGAGTTTCCTGTTCTGGGGAGGACAGCATCTGGCAATCTCAACAGTAAAAGCTGTTTTCCTCAAAGGTTATATGCAAAGGAGTAGCTGCCTGAGGCCTTTCCACAGTTGTAATATACTGATTTGGTCACCAGATTACTGACTTCTTCTGTCAGCCTTGAACCACAGGTAGCCAAACCTGATCCAGCCCTGCCACAGCACCAGGATTCTTTCAGGTGTGCATTTAAAAGCTGCCCTCACCAAGCAAAGGCAAGACAGGCAGTCATGTCAGGTCGTGCAGCCCCCCTGGCTACCCCCTCTCTGTGGGCAACACAGGAGGAGGAAGCTGGTCCAACCAACACGGTTCTCAGCCCGTCGCTGCTCCTATTTCAGTGGCCAGAGTCACCTCCCTGACACACAGTTTCCCCTTGCCCATGTCTGAGGAGCCAGCAGGGAAAGGGCAGCAGGAAACAAGCTGCAGAAAATGTAGTTTGCTGAGCTCTTTTCAAAGCCATGGCATTTGCATAATTAATGTTCCGTATTTTCTACCTATTCCCAGCTGTCACATGAAACTTGGCATGTGTCAGCTCTCCTGGGCATAAGAAAACCAGTTTGTATACTGATGAGACATTTACAGGTGCTGTCTTTATTTCTCATGCCCCTTCTGTGGTAATGACAGAATGAATACAAGATTGTTATTTTATATGCTTTTACTATTTTAATCTTCTCAACACACAAGTAGGACTCAGTGGTACAAGTAAGGAACCCATCTGAGGAGGAAAACACTTTTATTAAGAAATCTGTATGGCATGGCAATGGCACAGACTTGCTTTTCACATGATGTGTGTAATTTAAACGAGTTAATAGAGAAGATGTCTTTTGGGAATTTCTGGTCTTCTGCAATAAGTGTCCTGGAGCTTGGAGACAGTTAGAGTTGAGATACATTTGGTGGGACCTTATTTGGGTGTTTGGATCACTGCTGCCCACACGGTTCCCATTCCTGAGAAGAATGAAAGATCTCAGTAGCTGGGTTAGCAATCCAGAGCTGCCTTTTGATAGTCCATTGTATTGGTATGAATCCCAAGGGGCACAAGGATTTCACTCTGATGGTGTAATTTGACTTCACAGTTGTTTCTTGAGAAGGATGGACTGACTCTGAAGTGTTCAAAAGCACTTGATTCCTCCAAGAAGTCTTGGGAAGCACAGAGATGGGAAGGACTCACCTACTTTTTTGACTGCATCTCAACCAGCAGCTGCAGCAACTGGCATTGTGCAGGTTAAAAACCTGGTTTTGTGCAGCCTGCAGAAAGTGGTTGCAATTCCTTGTGGTAAAAGCAAGGCATTGGCTGCATTCACCTACAGGGCTGCGGGGAACTGGCTGTCCCTGCACACCAATTCTTTTGCTCACATTCCTTCCTTTTGTAGGTGCAGGGGAAAGTAGATGCCCATTAAACTCTCCTGTATTTCAGGAATCTGGGGCAATTCCATTTAAAAAGGGATTTGGTTGCCTAGCATGATGCATCTTACAAAAGAATCTTGATTTTCAGAGAGCAAATGCTGAGCATTTCCCCAAAAAAATCAGATCTATGGTAAGATGCCCTGTTTTGGATATTTGGGGTCACTATCAATTTTTTAAAACAGAGCCCATGACAGCTATGTGGTGGCTTTTTGAGGACAACCAGTTCAGTGCATTATAGATTTTTATGGCTTTACTTTCCCAGTGATTTTTCCCTCTGGCAGTACATTTCTGCTGTTGCATGACATGCACCATTGAGAGCCTGCTGTAGTGCTTGTTTACCAAATGAAAATCCCATCATCTTACCAAGTTGTTCTTGCACCTACAACTGAGGACACATTGGAATTACTACCAAGTGCAGTAACAGGAGGTGTGTAGCAATTCCCAAAACTGTTTCAGGTCCTTCAGGTCATGACCTGTTGATTCTTTGGTTATTCAGCATACAAAAAGTCACTTAGTTTGCAGGAAAATAGATACCTCCCAGGCATTTCCCCCCCACTATTTTTCCTAAACTCTCATCAAGGAGTGAAAAATGTTTCAATTCTATAAAAATATGTTTATGGAAATGAAAAGGGGAAATAAAGCTCACAGGACCTAATTAATTTTGGAAACCACATAGTGAGTGCAATAGTTTAAACTGTTTTGCTGGAAATACATATCCCTGTGCTCATTTTTCAGGTAACAGACATTTACTTTAGTGTTCCAGAGAAATCCCCTGCCCCAAAATCTGTCAGGATCCCAGTTACTACTTGTCAGGTTTCTCTGATCAACCAGATAAACTTCTTCTGGATGGTGTCCATAGTGCACAGGAATAAGAGAAGAAATGTTTCCCTAAATTTTCCTACTATTCCTGGCACTATTTTTCCTCTGCTTTCATCGCTGCTTGCCTGCAGCGTGCTTTACAAATCCAACCATTAGGTGGGGTATTTCTACCGTCAGCAGCCCAGATTTCATCTGCAGCATCTTGGGCCTGGGACAGATGCTGAATAGTCCTGTGTGCTAGGATATGAGGTCTCTTCCGTTATCTTTGGTGCTTTCTTCTTGTACCAGCTCCATTGACATCCAAAATAGTACAAAGGGGGAAACCTGAGTCAAATGGTACAACTTAAGGTATTGGTCTCTCTCTTTTTTGTCATGTGTGATGTGTTAAAACTTATCCAACTGAGGAAGATGCTGATCAATTACTAAGTTATACAGTTCATACCCAAAAGTGTGCAATCATGAATTTTTTTTCATTTCATCTGGACAATCTGGAATCAGACAGCACTACCAGGACAACCCTTTCTTCCTGGTTTTGATGTCTAGGTAAAAGCACTGACAACATTTCCTGACACTGCAGTGGACCAGTTGTGTCTCATGATACAGCACTGGCTTCTGTTCTTCCATGGGCTAAACCTTCACAGGGCTGGGGTTCTTTCACTGGGAGTAGCTGTGCTTTATGTGCCCCTTTTTAATTTGAAAAATAAAAAAAATCAATGAGGACCTCTTTGTTATACTTATATACAGACAATACTCACCCAGCACAGCTCAGCAGCCCTTTCTGAAGTGGGGGGAGAGGGAGGTCTCCTACGGGCCTCTGAGCTTTCCTAGTGCCTGAGGTCCCAGAAATGTTGGCATCACTTTCACTTCATGAAACTTGTGGAGAAAGTGAGGGTCTCTTTGCAAACCCAGGGCTCAGAGGCCTGGGTTTGTCCCAGTCAGCCCCGAGTGCCTTAGTCAAGGACTGCCTTGCTGCAGGAGACAGAGAGAGAGAGAGGCACATCCAGAGGGTAGCTGAACTTGTTCTGAGTTTGGGGACCAAAGGCAGAGGTTTGTCCTTCAGTCAGAAATGTGGGAGGATGAGTGGGGCTGCTGGAGATGATGGGCACTTGTCCAGCACTGTGAAGGGGACTGTGCTATCACACTGATGTGCCAGGTCCAAGCTTGACTATCCAGATCACCCCAAACCAACCCTTTTGGGATTTCTGTATTACTAAATTCATTTGGCAGGTGTCCTGCCAAGAAGGGCTAGGGAGATTTGACTGTGGCCTAATTAGAGAGGACATATAAAGTCTGAGGGGCTTTACTGATGCCTGGTACTGGTGCTTGCCTGGCTTCTCTGTTGCCTCAGTCTCTACCCACCACTAACTACTGAGCCCCTCTCAGATCTGCTTCTGCAGATGGGACCCTTCAGGTGCCCCAGCTCCAGCTCAGAGTCTGGACTCCCTTTAAATGCCTCTTTTATTTAGGGTTTCAAAAACTTCCAGAAAGCTACACTTTGGTGACTCCAAAGCAATGGACTATGCTTGAGGTAATAATACTGTCATTAATTTTGCCCAGTCCCCTTAAAAAATCTCTTTCCATGAGAGTCTAATTCCATAAGAATATGAAATTTCAAACTATGTCACCATAGAGGGACCTTGAAAAACTTTGTCTATCTGGGCTTTGGGGTTTTTTTGTATTCTCTGTTCCTGGCCTGATTGTGATTGGGTATCTGTGTCTATAGCTAAGCCAGGGCTTTAAGGAATCATTACTAAAATGAATTCCAGCTACATTTAGTATAGGCTAAGTTTCTAATTCATCCAGTGACCTTGAGAGATGCTTGCCTTGAGAACTGTGTATTAGTAAAACAGAGGGCTGTAGTATGGAAAAGGAACAGAACCGCACAGAATTACACCCGTTGTGCAGAACCACAAAAGCCAAGAGATGTGTTGGCAGATGCCTCAAAAGTATCTGTTACTACATCAGACAAATTGAAACAGCAGCTGGGAGAGCTCCCTTCACTGCCTCTCCTGTGAGGGAGTGGGAGATGTGCCTAAGGGATAGCAGAGGCACAAGGCCTCTGCTCCTGGGGGTAAAAATTTGTGAATTGTCCCACACTGGACACTGGGAATGGAACTGTTTTCTGTTGTGTCAGAAAGGGTCTCATCAGAGTTCAAGCCTGGCCATTTGCACACCTGGCATTGCTGACATAGATTAATAGATCACTCCTTAAACTCTTTTTCTTTCTGCAATACTCATTTCTGGCATTTCTTTGCTTATCACCAGTGCTAAATTTCCTGCCCACACAGCCTGGAGTGACTTGTTTACTGCAAGGCACACCAGTCTTCTACTGCTCCACCACCACTGGGATTTGTATGGCCTTGCTCTCTTCTTTCCTGAAGGATTAAGTGTGGTAACTCCCAGAATGAAGTGATTTCCTTAAGTGAGGTTTTACCCATAAGGATGCATTTAATGCAAATCTCTGTCAGGTTTTAAGTGTACTTTAGGGAGGGTCATTTGACTTGGATGGATGTTTTATCTTACCAGCAGAGATTAAGGCATGCAGCAGCCTAAAAGTTGACCCCCACAAGATGACTCTGCCTGGCTTGTCCTGAACACAGGATGCTGCATCTTAGCCTGCTAGTGTTGCATCTCTGTTGAGAAAAACAAACAAGGCAGGTGTAAACTGAAAGACTTAAGGACCTCCTGGTGCCCAAGGACAAGCTCTGCTGGGAAGCACCTGCTTAATATTTGTCCAATTTTCTGGCAGAGATGAGAATTCCTTCAATTTGTTACAGAGTAGTAATATTTCCAGGTGTGAATAAAGGGTAAAATCCTCCCCAATTTCTTTTAAAAGGTTAGCAAAAGAATAATTAAGATGGCTTCTACTTAAATTCTAGTAAGAATTAAAACTCCCTCTATGAACAGGTAACCTGCCTAGTGGACAAGGGAAAGGCTGAGTATGTTGTCTAGCTAGACTTTAATAAAGCCTTTGACCATTTCCCACAGCATTGTCCTGGAGGAACTGGCTGCTCATGGCTAGGGTGAGTGAATTGTTTGCTGGGTAAAAAAACAGAGGGATGGCCAGGCCCAGAGGGTGAGGGTGAATGGAATTTTCTCCATCTGGTGTCTGGTCAGCTGTGGTGTTCCCCAGGGCTCAGTACTGGGTCCAGTCCTGGTTAATACCTTTGTCAATGATCCGGACAAAGGGATTGAGCATGCTGTCAGTCAGTTCACAGGCACCACCAAGCTAAACCCTTGGATGGTGTCCATAGTGGCACAGGAATAAGGGAAGAAATGTTTCCTTAATTTTTTCCTACTATTCCTGCCCTCCAGCAGATCACACCTCAAACCCTGTGCTCAGTTTGGGCTTCTTGCTCCAGGAAGAACATTGTGGGGCTGGAGCGTGTCCAAAGCAGGGCAGTGGAGCTGGTGAAGGGACTGGAGCACAAGACTGGAGGACCTGCCAAGGGTGTTTAGCCTGGAGAAAAGGAAACTCTCTACAACTCTCTCACTCTCTTCAGCTACTTGAAAGGAGATTGAAATGGTCTCAAGTTGTGCTGGGGGATGTTTAGATTGGATATTAGGAAAACTTTCTTCACCAAAACGGGTGTTGGGCATTGGCACAGGCTGCCCAGAGAAATGGTGGAGCCACCATCCCTGGAAGTGTTCAAAAAGTATGTGGATGTGATGCTTAGGGACATGGTTTAGTGGTGGACTTGGTGGTGCTGAGTAAGGGGTGGATACAACAGTCTTAGAAATCTTTCCCAACCACAACAGTTCTATGATTCTGTAATTTTCCTGTGCAGGTAGAAGAAGCCAGCTAATAGAGAATTTATTATTCAAGTCTGGTGCAGATGCTTTATGTTGCAAGGACTTTCCTCAAATGTGAAATGAAATCATGGACAATAAAAAGGAAATCATGCTTTTGGTTTAGTACAAAGTGATCTTTATGGTTGACATTATAAAAGCTTGGTGGGCGAAGTAAAGCCCTGTATGTAAGGGCAGTGTTGCATCTCCAATAAAATCTATTTTAGTTTTTGAGGACTGGTGTGATATACAACTGCAATTTTCATTTTGTGACCCTCTACATGCCAGAAAGCCTAATTCTTGGCAGGTTGGGAAGGAAAAAGAAGTCAAAGTTTAAGCCTCTTCAGTGGTCAGGAGACACAATGTTCACATTCCCACTTCCTCCCAGCAATGTCCCTGACCAGGCCAGCCCAGCTGTCACGTATGTGACTCGTGTGCATTGTGCTGGCACATGGGTTTGATCTCAGCTTGCTGCCAGCCTGTTCTTGTCCTCAGTCTCTCGATGGCAGTGGGTGGAGGCATTCTGCCAACCTGGGCTTAAGGAGCAGGCAGCCCTCGGCTGTAGAGTGTGGTCATGGAGAGCATCATAAAAATGGAAGGGAATTCACTGCCATGGGGAAGCAGGACCTTGTTCGTATAAACCCTCTCTCCTGCTGAAATTGGGTCCTTAGGATATGCTTTTAGGGCTCCTCCACAGGAAGTTTAATATGAACATGCAGTTTTAATGCTAAGCTAAACTCATGTATGGGAGAGTTGGCGCTGTGAGACGTTCTGCCTGTCACAGCTTTACTGAGACATCCAAGGCAGCAACCCTGCCCTCATCCAAAACAACGTTCATCACACACAAACTTTTTGCAGAAGATGCTATTATTGTAAACACAAAAAACCCATACCCCATTAGTAAGATTCAGTGACACTGGCTGCTTTTTACTGCTCTGTTTCACATTGCATTGTAAAACAAACACTTCTTAAGACTTTAAATGTGAGCTGAGGCACCTGCATCATGTCTGTGTGCCTCAGCATTTGGAGTGGGACAGATGTCCTGGGAAAAGCTGAATTGCTCTGTCAAAGTGTTGAGCCCCTCTGGCTTACCTTGTCCTCATGGCCTTTCAGCGTTGAGCTTTTTTGAGCTCTTACACTTGTTGCATATTCATTTACAGTAATTAAGAACCCCTTGAAATGGTGTACCTTTACAACAATAATGCATACAGTGTATGGACAAAGTGCAAATAGCTTCAGAGGAGGTTAAATCACTATTTCTCCAATATTAATATTAATGAAGCTGAACATTTGCATTTGCAGTAAATCCCCTTGTAGCATCAATGTCCTTTGAGGATTTTTCTGCAGATAAATGAAGCATTCCCCTTCTTCCCTCACTACTTCTGCTAACAGTGTCACTCAGTGCAGCAATAGATCAACAGTTCCTGCTAATCTGTGAAAAGGCAGAGCTTAGAACAAGTGCTTTTTGACTTAATTAAAGCTACACTGCCTACCACTATTCCTGGAAGAAGTGCTAGCAGAGTTTCATTAGAACAAGTAAATACAAATAGAGTTCAGCCTGAACAGTTGTCTTTGTTACAAACAAAGCCCATTAGTTAGCAAGGAGAATTTGAAGCAGGGCTGAATTCACGCTGATCTCAAAGCCCTTCTCATATTTAATTTATAAACTGATGATTAATTCAGTGATTAGCTAATTCACTTGCAGTGATTAATTTAATTCATGTCTGCAGGCTAATGCTTAAGAAAGGAAAAAACTCTAGCTCTGATAGGTGCACATCAATGTCCTTGTGATTAAAAATGATAATATAATGCCCTGGAGAAAAAAGGAGAAAAGAAAGATCAAGCAAATCGGTAGCACGATCTGTTGTAAGTTCTTGCCTAAGCTGTAGCCGTAATTTTTAGCTGTGATGTTTAAATGTGTCAGTTACTCTAATGATCAATGGTTTGAAAGCTGAATCTAAGGATCTTTCACTGTAGCTTTCCACTGTGTATTTTGAGAATGGCGTTGCTTTAGAGCAGTCCTCCAGGTCTGCTTTTTTCTCATTTGTTTTGCCAGCTGCCTGCCCGCTCCCCTCCCTTTCAGCAGCATCTTTCTCATGCCTCACCAAAGTCTTTGATGAGAGCGCTTTGTACTTCTCAAATCCAGGCTGCTTTTTTCTATTTCCAGTAGGATTTTCCTCATCTTTTGATGCAGCACGTAATGATGAGGATGATTTTGGGAATTTCTCTGCATTAGACAAACTGGTCTCCTTTGGGACAGTACTGTTTTTACAGTTTATGACATTTCTTGGCGATGGAGCTTGATAGCTTCTGAAATCACCCACAGGGCCCTCCTCTCCTGAGCCATCACTGCTGTGCCTCTCTGACTGAGCTGAAGAGCCTAGCTGGTATTTCTCTTTTCTCTCAGGCTCACTCTTCTTTTCTGGACTACCAGTTTTATACGTTGGTTTTTCATCATGTGGTGCTGGCAAATGCTCCTTTTTGGCTATGGCATTATTTTCTTGAGACTTCATGGGCGAATTTGAGTATGGGGACTGGCACATCCCAGAAGCTGGATCTTTGCTTTTATCTTTCACATCATTTGCATCAGGCTTTGTAAAACTTTTGGATACAGTTTGTGGTTTTTCTCCTCTTGGAATATTTTTCTCAGGCTTCAGTAATTTACTTGAAGGAGGTAATGGATGGTTCCCAGAACCTTGGTATTTATCTTTCTCTTTTACAGCCTTTCCTACAGGTGTTCTGGTGTCCTCTCCTGCTGGTGTCTTTTGCTTCCTCTCTCCTGAAGTGCTTTTTTCTTGAGGCTTCAGCACTTTGTTTGAAGAAGGCAGTTTCTCAGAATTTGGATCTTCATCCTTTTCTTTTACAGCATTAGTACCAGGCTTCTTAAAACATGAAGAATCTGATGTTTTTTGCTTTTGTTCTGGAGTAATTTTTTCTTGAGGCTTAGCCAATGTTTCTGGTGGTATTGATGGATACTTCCTGGAACTTGGAAGTTCATCTTTCTCTTTTGCAGTATTTGTATCAGGTGTCAGAAAATCTTCAAATCTCATTTGCTGTTTGTCGCCTGGAATATTTTCCTCATGCATTTCTGATTTTCTTGATGGAGGTAGCTGGTGCTTCCCAGAAAACTGCTGCTCAATATCCTCTTTTACTAACTTTGTTTCATGTGATCCAGTGTCTTCTGCTGGTGGTGTCTTTTGCTTCCTCTCTCCTGAAGAGCTTCTGTCTCGACAATTTGGCACTTTGTTTGAAGAAGGTAACTGGAACTTCTCAGAGGTATGTTTAACCTCTTTTTTGTCTGACTTAGTTTCAGGCTTTACAAGGTCACCTGGTGACATCTGTTTCTGTGTCTCTAGAGCAGTACTGTCCTTATCAGCAGTCTTCTTGTCCTGCCTTGCTGTATTTCCTGGTGGCATTGAATAATTGTTGAAGTCTGACTCGATGTTTTCTAGCCCTTCATTGTTGTTTGCATGTTTCATTGGCTCATCTGATGAGTCCAGGTGGTTTTTCCTATTACTGCAATAGATGTTTTCATCTCCTGCCATATCATCTTTGTGTTTCACAAAATCTCTTGGAGATGCTAGATGATCCAAACTCTGTCCAGTATTTTTCACTCCTTGAATGTTGGTATCATGCTCTGATGAAGGTAACTGGGATGTTTGAGGTCTATGAGCATCATTCTCCTTTGAAGAGTTATCATGATCCACAGTATCATTTGGCGTGAATACTTGTTCCTGCTCAAATCTGTGCAAGACATTTCTCTCTTCTTTCTCCTCTGCCTCCATCCCATCACTTTCATGCATCATGTCATCATCTGAGGAGAAGAGCTTATCCCTTGTATGTTCAGATATTTTATTTCTACTTTTTGCATCCTTCTTCTGGTCTGAGACCAATTCAGTTAATGAAGGAATCGGGTTCTCTTCCAGCATATCACATCCTTGCTTTTTGGTACCATCTAATGGTGGTGTTTGGTTCTTCTCCAAGGGTAATAGGGGCTTTCTTGCTAGTGTGGTTTTATTTTCATGTTTTCCTGGCTTTGTGGCTGAATGTGAAAGACAGCTCTCAAGTCTCTGACATGTATTTGTCTCTTTGTCTGTAGAGTTTTCATTTTCTGTTGCATGATCTGGGAATGGTGCTTGGTTCTTAAAATCACACATAGTTTTCTTCTCCCCCATTGCGTCATTCCCATCATTTGTCCACTCATCTGAAGAGGGGTGTGGATACTTCTCACAGCCATGGCTGTCGTGCTCATGCTGCACAGCACCAGCTCCCTGTCCCACCAGATCGATAGGTGGAAGTGCTGGAGGATTTCCAAGAGTGTGATGGATACTTTTTTCTGCAATCTCACTCATTGATACTGGTAAAGGGGTTGACAAAGGTGACTGACATGCCTCAGAGTCAGGCCAGGGCATCTCCTCTGCAGTGTCCTCTTCGTGCTCAATGAAAGATTTAGATGGCCTGTGGCAGGTCTCCAGGTCAGTTAAGGAACTCCTGTGCAAGGCTTGATTGTTTGAGTGATTCATCATTTCATCTGATAAAGATGATTTGTCTTTCCCAAAGTCTTCTTCTGAAATAAAGGAACTGTGCTTCACAAGGTCACCTGGCAAAGGGCATTGTGTCTTCTCTGAAGGAAAAGAGATGTTCTCTTCTTCTGCAGCACCAGGCTTTGGCTCCAGGCTCTCATTTGAAGAGAGTGTAGGTTTGTTCTGATTTGCATCTGGAATTGGCATGTCCCCATTGGAAACATTAAAGTTATTTTGTGAGCTGAAATTTATTTGAAGAGGTTGAGGCTGCACGGGTTTTAATTCATTTTGCATTTGGCTATTGGGTGTTTTATTCTCTTCCCCCTCTATATTTGGGACATCACTATCATTTTTGCTAGAAGTAGAATTCTTTTTGTCTTCACTGTGAAATGTTTCTTCTTTTTTGGCTTCCTCAGAACATTTGCCTCTCAAATCAAGTGCCTCTTTTTGGACTATTGGTGGCTTTGTGCCAGAAGCTGGTATTAGGACAGTTAGCTGTCGATCGTCCACTGGCGGCTCAACTCCACAAGATGCTGAAAATTTTGGAGAGTAAAATGGCAGAACATTTTCCAGTGCTTTCTGCTCTGGAAAAAATTTTTGGCCTGCAAAGAAAGGATCCTTTTCTGGCTCTGTGAGTTCTCTGTCATCTTCGTCTGAACTGTATACATACATAGATATTTCAGGGATCTCTCCTGGATCTCCTCTATCCTGGGGACTTTCTTCATGGAATCCTTCAGCTGTGCCAGAGTCAGGCAAGTCAGAAGGTGGGCTGTCTTCCTTAACATGTTGCAGAGCATTGGTAATTTCCAATAGTGGAGATGTGTCAGGCCCAGCTGGCATGTTAGTCCTGTCACAGTCTAGACCACATTCAGATAAGGGAGGAATGCAATCTGCAAGAGCTTTGTTCTTATGAGTAGTTGAAGAGTTATCTAGGACAGGATGAAAGTTGGGTCCCTGTTTTGTGAAATCTGTTTTAGCCTCAGCACAGTCCTTTGCATCTGACATGGCCTCTAGTGCCACCAGTAACTCTTTGTCCTCCCTGTCCTGTGCTGCATTTGCCAGTGTTTTGTTCTCTCCATGGTCTCTGCTGGATCCCTCCTTTTCCTTTAGTAGTGTGCCATGACCAAAAGGCTGCTTTGTGGCATTATTTTTCGACCAGCTCCAAGGATGGTTAACTTTGGTAGCCATGCTGAGTCTGGGCACTGGGACCATGGAGCACACTAAATTTTGGGACTCTGGACTCTTTATACCTGTGGCTGTCATTGCTGCCGTGCGCAGCACTCTGACCTCAGGCTTATGAATAGTTTTTCTGCTATGGAAGCTTTTAGTCTTTCTCTCACCTTTGCGCAAGAGCGATGCTTTCACCTCTGCAGCCGAGCAGAGAGTGCTTTGTTCAAACTGCTCCTTCAGCTTGGAGAAGACTGAATTCCTGTTGACTATTTTTGGCAAACTGCTGTTTGCTCCGTTCTTTTTCCAGCTGGGAGACTTCTCCTTGGCTTCTTTTTCTTCAGCAGCTAAAAATTTCTTCAGGATGTTCTTCACGGTGTTTTTGCCAGTCACAATACTCCACCTTGCCCTCTCGCTGGGTGCTGTGTCTGCATCCTCCTCCGCTGCTTTTCCATCTCCCTTCCTGTCTCTACTTCTGTCCAGCTTGTTACCAGCCCTGCTCGCCCACAGCTTCTCTTTAATGACCAGCTTTCCGACTTCTCTTCTCTTCTTGGTGTACGGCTCCCGATTGTTGTTTAGAAACCTGGACCGCAAGAGCTGAAATCTGGTTGGATACTGAACCCTGACTGGATCTGGACATGGCTGGTTAGAGCTCACCTGGTTTTCTTTACCTTCTGCCCATTTTGTCCTCTTGTTGCTGATCTCTGGATCGCTGGCTGCCAGCTCGGTGACATACAGCAGCAGGCTGCTGAGAACAGCAAAGGCTCCTTGCTCTGTTGCCATCCTATTGAGCTTCTTCTTCAGCACCAGAGGGTCTATAAGCATCTTATCATCTCCACAGAAGTGTGCGCTTTTGGTGCTGTGCAAGAGAAAACATAAATGTCTGTTCAAGTCATCAACATTGTCACTACCTTCTTACTTTGCTTTAATGGCATGCTGCTACGCATGAAATGGAAAAAAACCACTTAAATTTAGAACTTCTCAAAAGAGTTGATGTTAGTGGCCTGTTAAAAAGCATGCAAAGTGTTCAGCAAGCTTCATGAGGCATACTGTAGCAGGAGTGTCAGGGCTACACGTAGCCCCACACAGCACTGTCAGCTCTTTCTTCTGTGTTTTGTGGGCAGTGGAAGCATTTAGGAAAGCAAGCAATGGGTCACTGCATCTCCTCTGTGGCACTAGTCCCTCATTTAGTATTGCCATGTCCTAAAGTGAGGGCAGCACTGAAGGTATTTTCCTTTCCTGCTAGGTAAAGTGCAGGCAAAGATAAATATGATGAGACTGCAGTTAGCAGGAAACCATGGTTCTGTCTCTGGACAGAACTCCAACCAAAGTTAAAACAAAATATCAAGGCTGAGGGGCCCTAATTTGCCACTGATGGTTTTTGCTATTGGTACAAGTTAGAAGTCAGTAGATATCTCCCCAGAATTAAAAAACCACAACCGGGTTGCTGTTATTTGCTTTTTGATAGCATTCAAATCCCACATCAGGACTACACTCTTAAATCTGCTTTGTGAAGGTTATCACCACAACAACAATAACCCTGACAATGTCCCTTGACTACAACCTCTTTTAGTCTGGAGGAAGAAGGATGGTATGTTGGACCTTTGCTTGTTTGAAGAATCAGGCCTTTGGACAGCTGGGGATTTAGGCAATGCTTTAATTGGTGTGGATCAGTTACTAAATAAAATACTGAACTCAGCACAAAAGCTGGTGCTTGAAGTCAATAACAATAGATGGGTCTAGGAGGGAAAAATCAAGAGGTGTCAGCTTTCTGACACCATGAAAAGCTGGAAGGTTACTTCACCGTGCAGTGGAATAGCTTCATGCACAGAATGCAGCCTGCATACCCAGAGGGGATTAATTTTTATGAGCAGAAGTGGAATAAAAAATTCTTTAAATTAAGTCCACATGTAGAAAATGAAGAAAGGCTGCAGAGAGGCTCATCCTTTAGGGAGTGTCAAGCTTGGAAGGTTGAGGAAGGCCCATCTGTGCCCCAGCAGCTGGCACCCCATGGTCTCTGAAAGAAACTGGACCTGGCCCCCCACTGCAATATTATGGAGGCTGTTTGCAAAGCAAGGGGCTGGTCCTCATCCAGTTGGGTTGTGACATTTGGATTCCACTTGGCTGCATTTCAAGTGCACATATTGAAAATTACATCCCTCAGCAGAGGGATGCAGTTGCCATCTTGAATGGAAGAAGGTCTATTTATAATGACTTGTAGGTATTTTTAAAGGCCAATAAAAGAAAAAAAGCTTGACAACTGGCCCATGTCTAATATGACAAACAATACCTCGTAGATTTTGATAGGGAATAACCACATTTCAGCGTAACACAGGTGGTATCATCCACCCTTTCCCTTACCAAACTGACCACAGCCAAGGAGGTAAAGATTCTATGTTACACCAAGAAGCCCATTTGTGCCAACTATGAGAATTTCCAGAATAATGAAAGAACCAGAATTCAGAGTATAATTGGCTAAAAATATCCTGGTTCAATCCCTCTCCTAGTAAGTCTGCTGATATTTTAACTGCAAGCTTGCCATCCCTCTCCTCCCTAACTAGGGTCTGGTGTATTCAGACAAACATGTGGGGCCATCAACCAATGTGCTTTAGGGTCATCTCTGATCTCTCAGAAGAGCAGTGGAACCAGATGCCCTGCTTGCCCCTCCCTTCTAGACTGCTTTGGATGCTATAAATGGCCACAGTAAAATACAGACTAATCTTGCTTTCAGCATAGCTGAACTACTATTGATTGTGAAGAGAAGAAGATCAGACCCTCTCTGCTAGGAATATTTACAGTAATTAATCACGTATGAGCTATAAAATTCAAACAACTTCATTAAAATATACTACAAGTGAGCTCTATTCAGGGATTTCCTTTTCCATGTTAGAGTGTTATTATAGGATGCCATCTGAAATGTAGCATTTGTGGGAATACTGCATTGCCTTAAGTACCAAGACATGTTGCATGGGTTGAGTGTTTGATCCATATTCACCAGCCAGCAGCAGAAAATGAACAAACAGCTATGGCACCTATTTAGGGCATCTGCAGTTCTTCCAAGATGACGTCACCTGCAAACGACCATCGTGACCATGTAAATCTGAAATGCATTCTGTGCAAGGGCAGTGGTACAATGACACTGAATTCTGAGACCACCACAGAAAACTGAGGTAGTGATAAATCTGCTTTGGCCTAGTGTTTGGAAAACACCATGGTTCCCTCTCAAGGAAGGAGACCTAAGTAAGAGGTTTCTCATGTTTGGGAGCATGACCACCATTCTCAACAGGCTAAGTCATCACCCTTAATTTTCCTTACTGTCTTTTCCCAAATTGCATCCTGCTTCTCTTAAACTATGTCATCTATCAATGAAATATAGTCACCTCTATATCAACTACAGACAGTAATTCTAGTCCCATTGGGAGTACCCAGACAGGTGTCCCCATGCACAGGGGGAACCCTGAGCCAGCAGAATTCACTTCCCAGCACTGTGAGCTATGCCATATGACAAGGCAGATACTTGGGCTCCTCCCAGATCCTGCAAAATGGCCTAACATATACTTTATCTCCCTCACCACTCTCTTCCTCTGGAGATGCTGGTTTTCACTGTTTTTAATGTGTGTGATGTGCCTCAGTGTGCTGCTGGTTTATTGAAGTGCTGCTGCATGGTTTTCAGTGTCTGGAGGACAGACTGCTTGGACCTGCAGAGGAGACAAGGCCACCTTCAAAAGTTTCCTGTCTTCTTGGCCCACAAATAATTAAGACGCATAAGACAGGCTGCTTAGTTACTTTTTTATAGGATCTTTGGTGACACTTACCACAGGCAGCATCAGAGTGGTAACAGCCTAATATGCTAATGAACAGCAGTGCAACCCTACCCTGCTGGCTGGCCTGTCCCAGAGAAACCTCTGCAGTGGATACCCCTGTGTGGTGAGCAAAGGAGAGCTGAGGTGCCGAGGCAAAGGGAGAGGAGCTGGCACTCTCTCCCAGACCTGCCCACTGCCTCCTGCACCAGTGCACTCCAGCCTTTCCATTCTGTCAGGGGCCCAGATGCTGCTGAGTAGCAGGGGGTGGTGGCATCCCACAGCATTTGCTAAAAGCATGTAGTTGTAGGATTTTCTGGTTTACTGTCTCTGGTGGGGAAAAAAGAAGGCCCTGTCTCCTGATCCTGAATTTCATGTTTAATATCTGATCACCATTTTAGACACTCTGGCAGCCCAAAGGACCGGCTGTTGAGAGTGGGACAGTGGCATGGGCAGGAGGAGACAGCACTATGGAGGCTTCATCAGAAAAAAAGAAACAAATTGAAAAACACTGTCCAACCTGCAAAAGTTGTCAGACATCAATGGATTAGTCTGCCTCACTGTTAGGCTCTGGGGAAATGGCCATGAGCGGGAGTGTGCGAAGTGCTGCATCTTGTAGCCTCCCTGATCCCTGGGCATCCCATCACTACCTGGATCTGTGTGGTGTTTGGTACAATGACTTGCCCCTAGGTAAGGAAGACAACCCAGGAGCAGCTCTGCCCACTCAAAATGATGCACAGTCCTTTTGAGTGTGTTCAGTGAAATGATGGCCGAGGCACTGCTCACCCCAACAGCTGCAGAAATGGTGCTTTATAGGTTCAGTCTTTTTTTTCACCTTTTAGATGAGATTCTCCTACTGATCTCTGAAACACAACTTGGTCCTGCCCAGGTTGGATAGAAGGCAAAGTGAGAAAAATTATGAATGTTCTTAATTTTTGTCGGTGGTTATTTTTTTTTTTCTAAAGGAAGAAGAAAAGCCAAAGTACTAGAGAAAGTCCTACCTTATGCAGAATATGTTCTTCTCTCTTCTCTACTGCTGAATTTATTACAGGAGTGCTAGAGGCATCCTAAACTAGAAGCAATGTTTTCAGAATGTCTTGGTATTCTCTGGCACCAAAAGCTACTGACACAATTGCTGCCTTTGGTTTAACACATCTCCAAGAAAGCAAACAAGAAAGCACCTTGCGAAGCTGCCAAGAGAAAACATGCTAAAACAACAGTGCAAGAGGTAAGGCAGAGTACGGAAAACCTTTTCATACGGACATTGTCATGCAGGCTGCTATTCCTACTGACAGGCATCACCTGCTCCTGTGTCTGCCACATAACATCCCAGTGATGATCCCAGCAATGGCTTACACGGAAAAAGGCGTAGGAAAGTACTCATGTATTTTTAGCTATCTTTTTAAAACACAGTTCAGCAGCTGGAGAAAGACAGGAGAAACCAACACCACGTAGGCAATCACACACGGTAGAAATTAGAAAGTATTAAGTAGACCTCAGTCTCTGAACTTCTAAGGTAAAAACATGAGGTTAAACATGGGAACAAATTCTGAGCTCACTTCTGCATTATTTCATTGAGAATTCCATATTTGTGCCTGTGCTGCTCTTGGGGGCATTAGGACCTCCTTCATCAAGGTTTACTGTTTGCTTTGTTTGTGGTATGGAACTTTTAACTCAATTGTAGTTTGTTGGTTTTCTTGGAAAATGAGAAAATGAAAGAAACAGGAAAAATGAAAAGAAGGAAAAAAAGGGGGAAAGGCAAAGGGAAAGGAAAAGAAAAAAAATGAAAAAAAAGACAAGAAAAAGAATTAAAAATCTAAAAAAAAGGAAGAAAAAAATAAAAAAGAAAAAGAAACAAGAAACAAGAAACAAGAAACAAGAAAAAAGAAAAAAGAAAAAAAAAGAGAAAAAAGAAGAAAGAAAGAAAGAAGAAAGAAAAGAGAAAAAAGAAAAAAGGAAGAATGAAAGAGAAAAAAGAAAAAGAAAAAAGAAAAAAGAAAAAAGAAAAAAGAAAAAAGAAAAAAGAAAAAAGAAAAAAAAGAAACAAGAAAAAAGTTGAAGAACTTGGAGAGGAGAGGTCAGATGAAGCCAGGCAAGGAAAGGTGAAAAAGAACAAAAGGTAATAAAGGGAAGGGGGAAAAAAGGGGGGAAAGGTAAAGCAGTTGTAACTTTTCTTGTTGGGGTTTTCGTGGTGCTCAGACTTGTGAAATGTATCACAGCCTAACTGTTGACCTATTACAACTGCTTGAAGACCTCAGCCAAAAATTCTGATACTGATACAGCAACATGTAATCTCTTCAATCTAAAAATAAAGACTGATACTTAGAAAATAGTGCAAGATTAATTTATTTACAAATATTTCAGCCAGTTGTATTTTAGAGAAACTTTTGTTCTGAAGAAGAATAAAAACATAATTCGGAAACTTCAGACACACTGATCAGAAATTTTAGACACACTGATGCTTTGCTGTTTCTTGGAAGTATTTTTAGTGTTGGCTTTTCCTTTTCTGGAAGCTTCTAATGTAACAATACCTTACACCACAGTGCTGATACAGGGATCAGTGATTCATTAAAAGCTAATCCATGAGACATTAGGTTTACAAGTGTCACAGACACATTAGATTTGAGAACAAGGAGGGACACAGTGGTGAAAGGATTGTCAAATATACAGAGAATATCCCCGTAAGTGGGTACTACCATTAGTTTTGCAAGAAAGCATTAGTTCTGAAAATTAATTTCGTATGTGTAATTACTGGAAACAGCTGTTTAGGAAGTGGTATTATAGCAAGTTAGACTGAAATCAGTCAAAAGATGTTTTATTTTTTTTTTGCCATTTGAGGTTTAAGCAGCACTACTTATATTTAGAAATCCCTACACCTGTAAAAAACCCACTAATATCGCATTTATCTAATCAGTCTAATAATTCTAATCAGTCTAATAACTCAGCCAGCTTCACTTGCACATGATGTACACAGAGCTCTTCAGACTAACTCAGGGCTGCTTCCTTCACTATGAATGCCAGTCAGATATCTACAGGGTTTGATATAGTCTTTATAGAAAGAGAAAATGGCAGAAACTGCTTTACTTTTCCTCCATGGATAGTCGGTAAAGATTCTCGCCCAAGAACTCGAGCCTCTCCCTTTGTTCCAGGTCCTGGTACAAGCCCTTGGGCACCTTGCTCAGGCCGTACACCAGGCCAAACAGGCAGCCGGCGATGGACCCAGTAGCCGCGCTCTCCCCTGCGGGTTGAAGCACAATTGCAATGGTCTCTTAGCGTCACCTTCACATGCACAACCAAAGAACTGTGCTGCGCAGAGGAGGGAATATTCCACACTGATTGAGTGCAGTGGGAGCGTGTTGGGTCAGTCCTAAAGGCTGGGGATGCCTAAGAAAGAGAGTGATGCCAGGGCAAGCACATGGAGATGCCACTGTGGTGTGCACTCCTGGGCTGGGAGATCACTTGGTTTTGGGAAAATCTACCCCAGCACAGCAGCTCTTGCAGGCTGCTGGCCCTTGCAAAGAAGAAAGGAGGGAATAGTAGTTGCAGGGGTGTCTACTATACAACAAAGGTCCTAGACTGGAGAGTGTCCCTTCCCTCCTCACAGCACAGCACAGCACAGCACAGGCTCTAAAACACCCAGCCCTGCTGAGCAGCACTGATGCTCTGTGCATGCGGTGCCTGTGGGTTTGTGCCTGCCAGGGAGGACTGTGAGCTCTCACCACTGCCTTGGGGCAGGTGAGAGACCCAGAGCAGCCCCTGCAAAGGGCCCACGCCTCACAGGGAGGGAGAGGTTGGGGTCCTACCCCGAGCTATGCTGGCCCTCCCAAGAGCTCAGCAGGATGTGTGTGCTAATGTGTGTGCTCTCTCACAAAGCTGTAGAAGTACTGAACTGTGTGCCTGTAAGTGCTGGATTTTACTTGGCTGGCACTTGTTTGGGTGCTGTATTATTTTTCTCCCTTAACTTGGTTTCATTACATGCAGCTAAAAGGCTGTTTTGCCAAAGGTGCTGGTGTTCTGTCAGCCCTTTAGAAAGATGCGCTGAACTTACTCCTCATGCACCTCTGGCAGAACTGTGAGATGCAGATGGAGCAACGTTTGAAAAGTGCTGTAAGTAGCTTCTGTGGCAGGTGCTGCCTTAAGAATGGGGTTTAGAGGCTAAAACCAGAGGTGAGAATGTTGCAGACAACACGGCAGATTGGCCAGCTGCCAGCCAGAGGGCTGTACCGCGGGCCTGGCAGGGAGCAGGGTGTGAGGCACAGGGGACCCTCACCTCCGTGGAACATGGAGCGGTTGCAGAGCTCCGTCCAGTCCCCGCCGCAGCCCATCAGGGCGTCGTACGCGATCATGGGCGCGTCGTGGCCTCGCCTTCCGCCGCGGCCTTCGGAGCTCCAGCGCCTGTACGTCTGCGGGAGAGACACTGTCAGGGCCGGGCCCTGCAGCTGCAGGCGAGGGGCACTCGGCCACGCCAGGCTGTCTGCCCTGCTCGGTGCGAATAGCTCTCTGGGCTGGGAAAGGGCGGCAGGGGACGAGCCACAGCGGCTGATCCAGCAGCCCCGGTGCTGCCTGAGGTGCCAGTACAAAGCCTGCGCTCCTGCTTGATGCACCGAGCTCTTGGCAGGACAAGAGGCTGGTTTAAGCAAGCCAGAAATGCCAAAAAGTAGCTCAAGATAGATTTCAAGTTCACATCCTAGAAATTCTTTATCATATAAAAAATTAAGATTGGTAAGGACATACTTCATCAGTCCTCTTCCTGCCTTTGGGAGTACTCTCAAATCTCCCTGCTGCATGTTTGCAAATGTTTCAATTAGCCAAGTTTTCATGGGGGGTGAAAATGTTCTGATTCAGTAATTTCTTCAGGGCCTTAGTTTCAGACTATGTAATTCAAGACCCTTTCTCTATCTTTTTCTTTCCAAGCTTTTTTTTCCTCTTCTAAAAGCACTTGTTGAACAAAAGGGAAAATAATCTGCAAACTTAAGAAACAGTTCTTCCCCAGGAGAAGGAAGAAGAAAGAACTCCAAACCCACAGTGAGGTTTGCAAAGGAAAATTGGATTTTCTCCAGAGCAGGTACCTCCAGCCCCAAATCCCCAAATTATCTCAACGCTAATAAATTTATAGGTTAAAAATATCTTCCTATTAAGAAATAGGCAGCTTTATTTCCTGAAAATTAACTTACATCATGGCAAGTTGAATGTTGCTGGTTGGCTGGCTCTTGGCTTCTGCAACATGTATGAAGGGTTTGCATTTCTCTCTATTCACTTTCACCTGAGCTATTTCATACTTGGTTTTGGTTGAGGTTTATCTACACGTACATCAAACATGGCAGAGTCAGACTACAGCTTCACTCTATGCTTTTTTTTTTTTTTTTAACAATGTAGAGAGATTATTTATGCCTTTATGCTGTCCTCTGCCACATGCACATTTCCAGCTCTATTGCTGCAGTTTGGATGCTGGTGGAGCAGCATGGACACACGTGCAGTGCTACCAAAGGCAGGAGGGCTCAGCACGGAGGGGCTGTTCTGGGTGTGCAGCCAGGCAGTTCAGGTGTCACTCTGGTTATTCCTCCTCATCCCTGGTGCTCTGCACACGTCCAATGTCATCTTGCCTTGCTGAAACAGCTTTACATTGAGATAGCTGTCCTAGCACTGAACCTGGCAGGTAGCACTGCACCCAGGTAGCACTTCCCAAACTTCTTCCTTCTCCTTTCAGCTCCAGTGTCTTTGTGCAGCCCTGTGTTGTGCTGTGGCACCAGCCCAATTTCCCTTGGGTGGGAGAGCAAGGACCCAGTATTTGGATGGGGTGTCAGCATGCACTCTCCTGCTGAGGGCACTGAGCTGCTGCCAAGCCCGGGAGGTAATTCACCTGTCCCCTCCTTGCAGTCAGTCCCTGTCATCAGTAACTACAGCTGCCTCTGACTCCCTCACCCTTCAGGAGCTGACCCACTGCTGACTAGCATGCCCTTTCCATTCTTTTTAACCCCTCCTTTCTGGGTTCTTTCACACTGCTGGTTTAAGCAACTCCATCTTAAGGAAACAAGGTCCTTATGGTCTAATTGTCCTGGATGACTTTGGTTTTGTTCCTCCCTCATTTTGTAGCACATTGCGTCCATCACAGGAAAGTGAGTCAGGTGAGTGTTCTGTTTGCAGAATCAAGGCTGATCCCACGTGATGAGCAATGTCTGCCTATTCACCGTGTATCTAACATCTTCTAAATGCACATCACTGAAAAACTATATATACCAGCTTATAGAGAATGTGGCCTTTGCTGCTAAACATTTCAAGGTGTGATTTTTTTCTGGGAGGGAAATTGCCTTTGAAACATGCTTGGCTTGGTCCAAGCCACATTTGAGGGCTTCACTTTCACATACAGCTGGCATTTTGCCTGCAGGAAGGTGCACCTGGCCAAGCAGGAACATGCATGTGGTGCCCTGTTGGCAAGGGTTGTGCCAGATATTGGTGCTTTATTGACTGCATGTGGAAAGGCAACTGGCCATACTCCCAAACACAAGGGGACAGCTAGTCTGGAGGGAAGGCAAAGGGAGGGCACTCCTGGGAAAAAGGCAGGCAGAATGGTTACCTTCTCCTCATCTATTCTGTCCATAGCTATCAGCACACTAATGCAGTGTCTTGACTTCTGCCAGGCTATGATCTCTGCCTGGTGGTGGAGTTTTAGGGTCAAGCACCATTTTTTCTTTCTTATTCACCAAAATAGCTGGGTTAGGGTAATGAAGGTAAATTTTGCTTCTGCATTAGGAATTCATACAGTTCTCTCTTGAAATTATCCTGGGAAATTACTGTTTGGTTTAATCTCTCCTAAAGCTTTGCTGATACTCCAGTAGTACTGGAAGGAATACAAAACTAGTAGCAAATTCATGGCACTGAATTAGTAAAATAAACCTGGAAAGGAATCTATTCTTTATATTTAGAGTGAGCAATTTCTAATTATCCACAGTCGATTGCACATTTAATTGGCACCTTTCACTGCACAGATAATCACCTAAAAATACAAAGTGACTTCTCATCATAGAACTATGCTTAAATAGTCTGGAGAAAAAGGATTGATTTATGTAAAAAGGTGTCAAGAACCATATACTTATTGCTACGTGGAGAGCTTTGGGGGGTGCCAGCCCATATCAGATAGCTGTAAACAGCAGGGAAGAAGACACATTATTTCTCTCGAGTTAAGAAGATATAACCAGCAAAGAAAAGATCATGTACACTATAAAATAGTATCTCATGGAATGTGGTGAGACACCATCTCTCAAGACACTTAAAACTAGCTTGGCACAGTCCAAGCTGGCAGAGAATCAATCACTTGGGATGTCTATCTTCTGCTGGAAGGACCGAAAAATCATAGACTGGTTTGGGTTGGAAGAGACCTTTAAAGATCACCGAGTTCTAATCCTCTGCCATGGGCCAGGACACCCTCCACTAAACATGACCAAATCCAGCTTCTAGTTCCTGGGGGTATTTCTGTGGGACTCTGGCCACAGCTCTCTGGCTTTAATGAGAGTCCCAGGCAAGACATTTGCCTTTTCCACCCTCAGATAGCCACGGCCTGTGTTTTGTACCTGCTCTGGGTACCAGACCATTAAGCCTGACTTTCTACACTGTTTTCTCCCATTGCAGCAAACCCAGGACTGGGGGCAACTGCTTTTTTTTTTTTTTTTAAGCTAACATGTACCTGAGCAGAGGATAGAAGTTGTTTTTTCTTTCTTGAAATGTCAGGGAGAAAAAAAGGGTTTCCTCACTACCCTGGCAGTGGATTCAGTTGAAAAACAGTGGTGTGTCTCTTTGAAAATACCTCTGTTGATTCAGAGCCATCCCAAGAACTTTTGGAAGTTGCAGTTACCTTTTCTCTCTCCTCTGCGTCATAGTTGGCTGGAAAGACAGGTTGATTCTGATTTTCCTCATTGATTTCTCTCTCCTCCAAATAAAACTGCCACTTGGCTTCAAAGTAAAACCAGTGCTCTTGATATTCTGAAGGCAAAAGAAATTAATGATGTAGTATTTAATTTTGAGAACATTTTCAGTTCTACCTTAACATACTTTAAGGATAATGACAGTATTGACTGACATGAAACTCCAGGTATTTTACAGTAATGTACTGCATAGATACTAAGCATGTGGGGAGTAGGACATCTAATTGAAAACAGAGAACTCAATGAAGAAAATACTTCCAGAATTTTGAGCTATTTTAATGGCATTTAAGATATATCATGATGAAATTTTACAAGAATTTACTGAAGAGCACTCCAAGGAAAAGATAAGGGTCAACAAAAAGAAAATAATTCTTTGTCAGTTTTTATTCCTTTACTGTGATTAAAGAATGTCTAAAAACGCTTCCACATCCAAAATACAAATTGCCACCTTCCTCAGTTATAAATTTTTAATTGCATAAATTCTCCAGTATCTCTGTTCTATTTGCACCGCATTTGTTGTGTGATTGTTCAGGAAAAAACAGATAGGAAAGTCCAAAATTCCCATTTGCGTATATTATAATACATATCTAATGTAGCAAAAGGGATAAATAACAGACACATCTGCTATCTCTGCCCATAGAAATAAGCCTTTTTTAATAACCATATGTCTTTATCCTTTTTTTCTGTCACTTTGGGAAGTGATCTCTAATTATGCTTAATGTTCTGCATGTAAATAAATCTATTAAATTTAGTTCATTTTCAAGCCAATGCTCTGGTTCACCCTTGTTATAAAGGCTTTAAAAGGCACCTAAATCAGTCACACTGGACTGTTAAGCACATCCACATGCACCTGCCTGCAGAACTGAGACGTGAGGGAAGCCCTGCCAGGCAAGCTGAGGGCAGTAAGGAGTTAGAGAACAGTGAGGTGGCCCAGATGGCTGAGTATGCCAAGGCAAACGAGCAATTTGGGATGGAACTATGGGTGTAAAATAAAATCTAACATTCTCACTTTTTCCCTGTCTCTCTCCTGCTTGGCTCTCAGTGGTGTGTGCTGCAAGTGGCTGGGGAACCCACACACAACCAAACCATTCACCTGAAGCATGTAATCTGATTTTGCTCATTTTCCTAAAATGCCACAGTGCTGACTCTCTTTGGTAATTAATATCTTTAAGTAGAGGCTTTTTTGTAAAAAATCCAAGCTGCTTTGTTAGACTTGATGCTTTCACAAAGTTGTCAGCTGCCAGTGCCCCAGCCCCAGGCAGTGCTGAGCATTCAACCACATGCCTGAGACACCTGGAAATGTCCAGCTGCCCTTTTTCTGAGTCTATGACCGAGTTTGGCCTCATTTCAAAGAAACCATTCACCAAAACCCTAAAAAGGGGAGGTGTTTACAAAAACAGAGTGACAGTGCACTCACAGCCATCAGGTCTAGGGGACCATCTAGATATATCTACAGCATCTAGAGGAAAACAAATGTAAGAAAAGCAAATGTAAACTATCAACACCCACTGCAGCAGCTGGTTATGATTGTTTTTAGAAATGTGAGTGATCTGACATGTTTCTTTCTTTTTTTTATTGGCTTTTTGTTTGTTTGTGGGTTTTTTCCTAATTCCCCCATGACGATAAACCATAAATGCCTCAAAAATGAGTTTTCTATGTAGCACCTTAACAACCAAGAAGTGTGATTGTTCCACAGTTTCAGAAATAGAGGGATGAAGCAGCTGAAGGAGATTTTTGTTGGGTGGACCTGTAGCATGGTCAGAATTTCGTGCCACTAACCCTAGCAAAGCTCTGCACCATCCCTGAGCCCAGCCAAGGTGATGGCCACATTCAGGTCCATGGAACTCTCCGGCCAGTATTCGCAACTGGATATCAGAGAGGGGTGTAGAGTCAACTCTCTATGACATGGATAACAAACTCTCTGTTTGTTATCCACGGGGGATAATATAGCTAAAATAGGATTTTCTAAAACTGGAGGGCTCTGTTTGGCAGGGTTTCTTTGCAGCGCATCTCAGCAGCCAAGGAGCTTAACTTTAATGCAGGACACTTTTCCCGCTACCAAAATAGGACAAAGCTCAACAATACGGGCAGTGGCTGGAGGGCATGCCTCAGGAGTCCTGCACACATACCTCCACGCCGAGGGGTCCTGCTCGGGTGGAGTGACAGGGACCTGCTGCAAAGCCACTCACAGAGACGCTCAATCACATTAATCCTGCACCTGCTCCTCATGGATCTCTGCTAAAAAAATCCTGGTGTGCAATGAGGCGCAGATGAAAATGCAGGGTCTTTCCGAAAGCCTTCCTGGGGCTCCTCTCGGATTTTAAAGCAGCAGCTTTTCTTCAGGGGTAAGTTTTAATTTCTGAGTGCTCCTGAGTACAGATTTCTATTTAATTCAGTCTTTCTCAACAGCAGTCCCCTAATCTCTTTCCTTGATGTTTCAATGTAATGATACTCACCTGTCCATGGCAGGTATCACTGTTACAAACACATCACTCCCTGGCAAGAGGGGACTAAAGTACCTTTGCTCCAAAGACCACATAATAAAGTAGCAGTATCAAGTTCAGTAGTTGTGTGAGACTCAATTGTTTTAAAACAAGGATACAACAGGCTGTATCTTAAATATTTGTTCAGGAAACCAACAAGTCAAATCAGAATTTGTGGTCAAAAGCTAATTCTTGGTCAGGAGGCATCTGCATGTGAAATTTTCCTGGCAGGATAAGGAGTGTCAGTGGTTTTTCTTCTGGAAGATGTCGAACTGATGGAAGGCAGCTGAATAATTAATATCTCAACAGTTTCCCTAATAACCTGCTAAATATAATTTACTTCCTCCCCCCTGCCCAGCAATCTCTGAAGATTCCCTGAAAATAAAACTGTGCAGTAGGGCACAGTCATTGCTATTTTGCTTTGTATTTTTGCCACCAGTACACCTGGCAACTAACTGGCAGCAGAGGAAGGTGGCCCCACCTGCAAAAAGCTTACTTGTCTGAGCAGAGGAAGCAGGAGTACAGCCTTTGGAGGGAGGAGAGGGGGGAAAGCAACAAGATGTAAAGACTAGGGAGTGACATTTCTTTGGTGCCTTTCCAGCTAAAGATAGCTTTAAGAAAATAAACTGTTGATCCAGACTCGGTACCTGCCATGTGACGAATGGTCTTCTTACAGTATTCTTCAGCCATTGGCACAACCTTCATCATCTCCCTTCCCCACTGTGCAAGGGGTTTCCCTTGTATTGCGTATGCCACAAAGAGAGCTGTGCAAAGGGACCCTAGAAAACCTGGAATTCACAAATAACAAGGATTACCAGTGTGCATCTGTGCTGATACCATCCTTTTTGTCCTTGTTGCTCCTCATAAAATCACCAGTGGAATGCCTCATGGCTGTCAGGTAGATTAACAAATGTACACAACCCATCTCCCCCTGTTTGCAGCCGGACTTGTGGCATGCCAAGATTATTGGCTAATGAGTGCTGCCCATTGGTTTGCTACTTATCTTACATAGAAGGGAGCTTCTGTTCTCAGTGCTGTAATGTGATAGAAATTGAGGTAGGGGTCAAAAATAAACATCATCTACTAATGGGATACTGAAAATCTTCTAATTGAAGTCACATGAAATAATTGACTTGTACAAAGTGATTCAATTACAAGCTATATCAGCTATATATAACTATTTCTGGCTCATTTGACTCTGTGGGGACAAACCTGTGTCCCCTTAGAGGAAAGAAGAAATTGTCCAAGAAAGACATGCTGATATCCTACTTTGGTTACAAATATTTCAACATTGTAAATATTACAAATGTTTTAACTGTTCATGGGCACTCAACACTTCCATGACACCAGAAACAGTAGGGCTCATTTCTTGTATTTGCTTGTGCTCTTGGCATTCTGTCAAAGGCAAAAAAAACAACCTGGTGCTGCATGCAAAAGAAGCTTAAGAAAACCAGTCAGTCATTTAAATAAATCTCAGGTAAGCAAAGTATTGATGCATGTGCTTCTTTCCATGCACAGGTCCAGAAGTGTTCACTCGTGCATAGAGCTAATCATGAATTTTGTGTGTTTTGCTGGAGGTAAAACAAAATTATCTCAGGAGGAGACAATTCCAGATGAGGTGATTACTAATTCCCTCCACCACAAGATCTGCAATACTGGGTCAGGCCTGAGGCACATCCAGCTTGAGTCTGGAGATTTTTCTGGAGTTTGTAGGTATTTTCATAAAGAATAAAAGCCTATGTAGAGCAAGCCCAAAGGGTCTCACGCAGATAGACAGCATCTAGCCCAGATGCCACAAAGATCCTCGAGGGCCACATTTACCTTTGAACCCAGGCATACCTGTGGACTTTGCAGCTGCCTGTAGCAGCGGGGTCTGAGGCTTCACTGTGCATAACATGGGGAAGTATTTCCTTCTTCTGCTTGTTTCAGTCCCGACTGACACACTGGTTGGGTTTTCTGAGTTATGAAGATTACAACTGCTGTTTCACTGACACCTTTCAGGATGGCACTGAGGTGCATGTGGCCCTTCCACCCCTCTCCTTCCTGCCTCCCTGCTGTGCCACTTGTTTCTTTTCCCAGCTGAAAACTCTTTCTGGATATAATTTCTCATTGTATGGAAGGTGTCTGACAACTTGGACCCTCCTTGCTGCCATTTTCTGGGTCGCATAAGCCCTTCCTGACGTGAGGTGTACAGACTGCAAGCAGTCTTATGTCTGCCAATGCACCACGGACTTTACATACCAGCTTAATTTTCTGCTTTGTTTCGAACCCTTTCCCCCTAATTTCATGGCATCCTGATGGCTTTTCTGACTGCTCCATAGCACTGAGTGTGTTGAACATGTCACCATTCATTATGGTTTTATTTACTGCTGTTTAAAACAGACAAAATGAATACATGTTTACATAGCATAAAATTATCAAAATGACAGACCTGAATATTAAAAACAACATTAAATCTGCATATTTAGGTTTTATTTAGAAAATATTTCAGATTGTGTCCTAAAATATGTGGAGTTAGGTTTTTTGCCTTACTCCCTTTACCTACAGTGATTGGATGTGACAAAACCTGCCAAGAGAAAAATGCTGTTATCCCCTGAACCATAAATTTGCATGATAACAGTGAGTCATCTAGATATGCATGAATCCTAAAATTTGATCAGGGCAACTGGCATGAATATGCTTTGGACTAGGCAGGTTGTGTTTAGATATTGGGATTTCAGAAGAGAAAACAACTATGTCTGCATAATATGCAAGCAAATATATAAGCCTATATAAGTAACATAAACGTGTATGTATTAACCAAGCAAAGTTCACACTGTGAGGCCTTGGAGCCTGCAAAGCAGAAGTGGTTTAATCAGAGGAGTTCATAGGAGCCGTGTTAGTCCCTGCAGAGGAGCAGAGCTGCCTTAGGGGATGTCAGAGTGCAGGCATTACCTGTAGGATGGTTGTGAGTCATTCGTCCACATTCAATGCTCACTTCAATAAGTGATTCCAGCCTTTCTGGCTTCCAATATCGCATCCCTAAACACATGGCTTTCGTGGAAGCTCCAAATCCAGAACCTAAAGTAAAAGGATAACACCAAGCGTTTAAAAGGAGACTGATCTCACGCAAATATGTTGATAAAATTTGAGACAAGCACACTTCATTAATTCAGCTCATGTGTGGGAAATCCCCAAGGAATGGGAAATTACCATGCAAAACGAGTTACAAGTTTCTTGCAAGGAGTTTTGCTCCTACATTCTGGTTTTACAGGTATATTCCAATATAACCAAGTGCTATGAAGAGCATAATGGGTTCAGAAAGTCTCTTGTTCACAGCAGTTGTTTGATCCAAACTCTCCTCCCATCTCCACTCATTCTAGGCTGCCACTGCTGTTTGCTTGCTCCCAGTACCCACACTAGAAACAGAACTTTGAGAAACAGATACATTTTCCCACACCCTTATTTTATAGCTGTAAGCACACAATTAAAACACTTTATATGAGCTTCACAGCTCACCTTTCAATTTTAATGCATGTTTCATCCTGGAGAGCCTCACCAGTTTCTGCTACATACACAAATAATGTGTCCAAAAGAAACTAAAGGCTACAGAGCCAACTGCTACAAAGTTAGGCAATGTCAGAACTGAAGTTTCCGGTGAACCTGAAATTAGTGCTTGTTGTGCTACAGCCTACACTTACTGAGCTTGGTCTTGGGAACATCCACCTCTGTGCAGCACAGAATTTATTTATTGAATAGCTAATTCAGAATTTGTTTTCATCCTTAGCAATGAGTGCGTGATCCCAGGTGTTCAACTTTTAAACACTTCATTGAATGGAGTTAAACTTACTAATGAGTTTCTCTGCAGTACTTATCACAGTAATATTAGGATCCCAGAGAAGTTTTAATGAGCTTATCTTCACAAGGCACCAGTGAGGTGATTATCTCCTCTTTGCAGCTGGTGAGCCAATGCCCAAAAAAGCATTAACTCATTGCAGGCAAACACTCTGAGATGGATAGGCTTCGATTTTTCAAAGTACTTGGCATTTTTCAGCACTGTCTTTGCTCAATCACACTTCCCAGTGACCTTGGGAATAGCTGAGAGCAATCAGCATTTCTCTTTTTGGTTCCTGGAAGATAAGAGGCATATTTATGCTACCTAATTTTAGCCTATGTTAACCTGCATTAGGAGTCCAATCTCCTTGTCTTTCCCAGACAGGCAGCATGGAGAAAGGCTGTGTGTCCATTAGTGTGTATGATGGCATGGTAGGAGCAACTCAGGGGCCAGGGTGAATCGGAGCAGCAGATGCCAAGCAGCCAGGGTCACAGTTTTCAGTCACTTATCTGGAGAAGGGCCCTCAGCTGCTCCCCTGGGCTTTGTCTGCCATGGGAGCAAAGCACCAGGGGCTCTTCTGGAACACCTCTTGCCATTTAGTCTCATCCCAAGTGGCTCCAGCTCCAATGTCCTAGGATTACGAGTGTGGTCCAGGTGGGGTAGTGGGGGTGGCAGGGAGATCTACTTCAAGCCAAACTGAAGCCTGATCCAAACTAACATAAGCCACCTACTGGCATTTCCAGGTGCAATATCTGAATTTCCCCTTTAGGAAAAGAGTTCTTCTTCTCCCCTGAGAGCAGTTATCCAGGAGCAGATAAAAGTGTCTGCCTATCCCACAAATAACATAGAAACCACAAGGAAGAGTCAGAAAGGAAATCCAGTCTTCCAGGGCTCACTCAACTGGGAGAAAATATCTTCTCTTGCTTGCAAGACCAAACTCTTAGTTAAATCATCTGCTGCCTTAGAGTAGCAGATGAGAGTCTTCACTATGCAAACCTGGTTTCTCCAAAGGACACAATCCATGCTCGTTATCCAAGAGGGAAGGCTCTTGCACTACACAAAGCTGCTAATTAAATAACATCTTTTAGTATATCCAAAGTGGAAGATGTACTACAGTAATCTGACTGCAGGTCTGGAGGAGCTTGTCTTTCCCACTTCATTGCGTTCCCACAGTCTGGGAAGTTCCATTAAAATCTTCTGCAGAATTAGACAAGTAAAGCTGGTAACAAAAATTTCCATCACATGGAGTAACATTAAACCCAGACAAAGCTCCAGGGAGCTGTTAACTCCCATGTGTCACGTCTACCATTTGAACCAAGGACACAGGGGACAGCGAGACTAGTCCGAGCAACAGGGGTGACACATGTAACAACATAAGGACTGTCCTCCTTGACCAGACCAAAGGTCAAGCCAACTTATCATGTCTGACAGTGAATAGATACTCAAGAAAGAGTAAAAGAGAAGTACAATGACATTATCCCTTTGTACAAACTAAGCTGCTGACAATTTGTCTCCCTGATCCAGGAGACAGCTGGCTATTCATCTTTCTGCTTAAAAACCCTTGGAGGATTTCCCCTGGGTGAATTTGCCCAGCTCTTTTCCGAACTCACATGAACTGTAGCATCTACAAATTGGCATTGGAAAATAGTTATGGAGCTTACATAGGTGTTGTGTGAAGATCTTTTTTTTTTTGCTTGCTTCGAGCTCATGACCTCCTGGTTTCATTTGAAGACCCTAGTTGCTGTCCTGGAGGAGACAGTAAAGTTTTGCTGTACCTATCCATGTTTCCCAGTTATTTTCATTTTAATTTATGTACTACATTATTTTTTTACTGGTATGTCATACCACAGAGTGATTTTCCTCACTCTACACCTGTAGAATAATAAAGATTAGGGTAATGGCTGCTAAGTCCTGAAGAGGATGTGCCTTTTGTGACTACAGATCATTCTGCATGAAAACTTGTAGCCCAGCACCTTTATCTCTTTCTGTGCCTCTGCAGCTTAACCTTCTCTTCAATTTTCCCCTCAACTTTCTGCATTTTTCCTCACTTTTCCCTCATACTCCTCTGCCAATACCACAGCAAAAGGGCACTGTTTTCAAGTGCTTCTGGGAAGCCCAGAAGTTGCTTCCACAGCTGCAAATAAAGACCTGCTTGGATGCTGCAGTCCCGGCCTGAAAAACACATGATACAGATAGAGCCCAGCTATTTGACCCACCATTTGACTGGCCTTTGCAGTGGCTTCAAAAGCAAATCTCTGGCTCAGTGGGTGCTACCTTACTCAGATTTTGGTTTCAGTTCTACAGCATTAACAATTCTCTTCTGAACAATCTGGAGTTTTGGCAATGGGTCAAAACATTTTTACATTCTGTCTCAGAAACAGTAGACTCATCTGCATCAAAACTTTAAACAAATACTGACAGGCAAACAGAGGCAAACAGTTAATGGAGAGAATTTTAGACTTGTGCTTATCCATGTTGTAAATTGTAAACAAGCTCTTAAAATGGAAGATGTTAGACAATCTCAGGCAGGTTTTCTGGTGGTCACAGGAATCTCACCAGCCTCTGACATAACCCAGCTATCTCTGCAACAAGTGTGGCAATGAACATAACATGAGGTGGCAGAGACACATAGGGCAGTTTGACTTAGGAATTCAGTGTGCTGACTAAGCCCACAAGAATTTGAGCAGAGGAGCATCCATAAGCAATGCAAAATTACCTAAGATAAGTCCATGAAGGCTAGCACATGAATTATTGCTGGAAGCAAGATAAGATAGAATGTCCATAACAACTCAGCCTTTTGGTTCCAGCCCATCCAATATATAATCTGACTGCTAGACATTCAATCCCAGGCATTCAATGCCTGTGGCATATTTTTGCCTCAAGAAGAATTTTGTGCAAATTCAATTAAAAGTTAACTATATCCATAGCAGTTTGGATCCCATAGTAGACAGAAATCTCCAGGTCACTGGTTCTTCTGCTCTCAGGGCGAAAAAAAGGCTTCCTGAAATGTTCCAGATGCTTATTTGTCAGACCAGTTAGAGAAGGTGGCTTTTAGCTGCCAAATCTCAAGGCTGGAATTAATTTTAGATTCTTCTAGTCCAGAGTATCCCCAAAGCAGATAGTCCATCATGGAAAGCTGGGGTGGAGGAAGACTGAAAGAAGAGAGGTGGCTCCAACACTGCAGTGGACTGGGGAGCAGCCATACTCAACTGCTTGTCGAACAATGTTGAGAGCTACCTGGGGCCAACAGCAGCTCCCACAATTTTTTCATCAAATTTTATCCCCTGTCAGTCAGAAAACACATGACAACTGCCAAAGGGGCACTTTCTCAGATCTGGCTGGCTGACAGCAGGGTGGGAAGAACACACCCTTTTCACTCCCAGCAGCTGTTGTGAGGAGCAGGGGACAAGTGAGAGAGGCTTTTTTTGTCAGAGAAAACTGGCTGCAGAGCCCCAGAAATAGCCACGGCATTGTGCCACCGGGTCTTTGCCACAGTGTTGCATCAATAGGCAGCTCTGTTGAGGCAGTGAGTTCTGCAGTGGCTGGGTGTCACCAACACAGCCAACACCAGTGTGAGCTGACACCATTTTGTGGCTGCCTGGGTCTCCCTCCTCTGATAATGGGGTATCTCTGCAGGCTTTCAAGATTAATTGCACTGTATGTGTACGTGTGTGCACATATCTGCATGCACGTTATTTACCTTGAAGTGGAAATTTTATTTGTTGTAGAAGTAAATGATCATAAAGAGAAAGAAAGGGAGGGTCGAGTGTAGGTAAACTAGGCTAGGAATATTAGGGGTTATCAACAAAACAATCACAGCTGTTAGCAGGGCATCCAAATGGAGAAAAGTCTGCTTTCCCTCCAATTAACATGTTTAGAGCAATTTACAGGCTTGGCATTTTGTTTCAGATCTGATGTCACTGGAAAGATTGAAGTCTACAAACGTTTAAAGGAAAAACGGCAGAAAATATTTCTTAAAATAACCATTAAACTCAAGGACAAAGATCTGGACCCTGAGGCACAGAGCCAAGGACAAAGTCTCTTTAAATAGATGTTAAAGAGGGAGGGGTTCGCTTACAAGAGGACACAGTGCCCTACAGATGGAATTCTTGGCAGATCTCTTGTCATCCTCAGGCGAGCATGGAAACGTTTCAGGAGTAGTGGCCTTTGATATCAGGGGGGAAAAGGAAACAATTTCCATACAGCCAGAAACACCGAGAGCATGCATTATTCTAGCCAGGCCCTCTGAAAGGAGAGCGGTACCGTACCCTTTTCATTGAAGGGCGTGTGCCAAGCCAGAAGGTGGTTGTCTGGTTTTAACTCCCTGCAGCCTTCGATGGTGGCGGGGTCTGGCCGCCTGCCCGAGAGCTTGTCCACAGCATCCACGTAGCGCTTCACCAGCTCCCGGTACAGGTCTTCCAAACACCAGTAATCTGCTCAGAGCAGAGAGGAGAAGGGTGTTGTGTGAAGGCAGAAGAGCAAAAAACCACAGAAAACATGCAAGCAAAGCTCACTGTGCATTTGAGAAATATTCCTGTTTCCATTTCCAATATACCAAGTCATGCTTCTGGTGCCACTGTCAACACATTTTTACACATGACAGTGGGCTGGAGGGCAAATGGTCTTGACTCTCAGTTCTCATCTTTCCCTCCATTCCTTTCCACGTTTAATTCCTTCACTGGAATGATGAAGCATTCTGTTAATCAACAGAAGCTGCTGAGGGCCTTTATTTAAGCTCTGTGGTGTGAAGTCATTAGAGATGATCAACTGTCAGGTGACAGCGTGGCTGCCGTGGGGTCTGGGTAAAGCCAACTGTGCCTGGCTCAGCCCCTGCCTTTACAGATGTGAATCCAATTTAAAAATGAAAGCCTTTTTTTTTTTTTTTTTTTAATTACCACATTACAGAATTACTTTAAGAGGTACGTATGACTAGATACAAAAGCAAATTAGCAACTTCCTTTTTTAAATCTGTATATGTATTTTGTCTAAAATTTGTAGGTCTTTCATGCAGGGATCCAAATATCTTATAGTATCATGAACAGTGAGCTTTTATAAAAAATACTATAAAAATCAGTAAGAATAGTAAATTCCTACTGCCTGAAGGCAGTTTCTAGCACATAATTTTCTCTCTGTAATAAGTTCACTAACAATATCTGTTTATAGATTATTTTTACAAAGTCCTGCAGTCTTGCCTGAGGGGGAACCTTCCCCTGTTAAACATATACTATTTCTTCAGTGTTGCTGCTTCTCTTGGCTGGTGTTGTCTGTCGTTAGTCTTGAAGAGTCCTGCCCTTGATTTGTGTCGAGGAAAACCTTCCACAGGCACCTATTACAGCTGTGTAATCAGTGGGAACAGAGGCCAAAGGGATTTATCCCCATTTATATTTTCTACATACTTAGAGAAACTCCATTTAATACTGGGTGAGTTGCACAGGTTGAATGACACAGCAGGGGAAGTTCTTCTAAAAATTTTGTCAAAGATGATGAATTCTGGAAATCCAGTTTAACTTAGGAGGAAGTTTGTAGTCCCAGAAACGAGATATTCTTAAGTACCAGTTATGAAGGCAGGCAAAAAAGAAGATGAAGGGTAGAACAAAGATTCCTCTTCTTTTGCATAAAATAATACCCTTCCAGTTACACTGGCCATCCCACATATAATCCTAAAGAAACAAGACACTTTCAAGCTGCCAGCTCTTTCCAGATTTAGGAGTCAGGTGTCACAGTTTATACAGATGGGAGCCAGGGCAGGGTTTACTGCCTGGCAGTTCCCGCAGAAAATTTGTCCCCAGAGCCAGAGTCCCTGTGGTCCAGCACCTCCAGGCTGTTCAAGCCCACCATGGTCCCTATGCCTGGAGCCAGACTGCTGTCTCAGCCATCAATCGGACAGGTTCTTTCTTTAGAAATGAGCTCTTATTTTTTTTAACTCATGTGTAAGTAAGAGAGGAAAAGGCTTTCGTCATCACAGTCATAGTTTCCCTGGGTTTGATGATGCTGTCCTCGTTCCTCCCTTATGGGACAGATTCCTCCTGGAAGCAGATGTTTTGTCTGTCCTTCATTGTCAGATCAACCTTTCAGCCAGGGCACACGGTGGATTTGGGGAGCACCAGCTCAGTCTGCAGCAGCGCCCACAGCCCCACTTGCTTGTGGCCATGCCCCTCCTGGGCTCTTCTCCGTGCAGCCGCCGAAATCCCCTCCCCAGGTGAGAGCTGCCTTTGTCTTTAACACAAGCCTGCACCTCACGCTTGGCTGCTGCCCCAGCCTCAGGCTGGGAGCTCCCCCGAGGGCAGTGCCCCGGCAATGACAACGGGACTTCACGGCTTTAAGCCGTGGGCATGTTTGTCCCAGCCCACAAGTATCCCACAATTGCCCGCAGATGAGCGTCCGGGGAATGCTGTGGCCAGCAGGCAGCCAGCCAGGCAAACAGGATGTGCAGGGAGCAGGGCAGTGAACGACAGAGATATTTTTATTGCTTATTTCCCCTCTTTTTTTTTTTTCTTTTTTAAAATTTTTTTAATTTTTGATTTTTTTCTTTTCGGCTGGTAATGTTCCAGTCACCCAATATATTCTTTAAAATCTGTTTCCACAGCAGTAAGGGCAGGTCTCCAGGGCTGGTGGCAGAGGCCTTCAGCCTCACAGACATTCACCTTCTTCAGCTTCACTCTGTTGACGTGGGTGATTTGGCTCCTAGGCTGGGCCATGAGCAAGCCATGGGGCCTTTTTGCATTCCCTGTCTCAGGAGCAGACACTGCTGTGGGCAGGAGTGGTTCTTGTTCCCCTTGTGGGAAGTAGGGAGAAGGACTTGTTTGACCCCGCTCAGCAATGTTGCTGTGAAATGAAGATTTTTTACTAAAATAACCTACTCCATCTTACTGTTTCCTCTCCAGCCCATGAAAGCACCTTTTTAAAATACTTGTCTGATCAGGTCAAAGAAATGAGAGTGTAGGATAAACACAGCCAATGGAAACAGTAGCTTAAATTTTTTCTTTAGAGCAGTTTACAGGCTGCTACACTTGAGAAAAGAATTATTACTTTACTGTTGGTCTAAGTGTCTTGATTACCCAGAAGCTATGATTTTAGAGGTTCAATAAGCAAGAAACATATGATTCGTATTTAATCATAGCCTATATTCAGAAATATGCTAGTCATCTTTTTTCTTGATAGGCTGACATCTTGCCCTTATCTTTAGTGTATTAGCTACCCCTTAAACCATTGGTTAGCTAATAGCCAAGTATGAAGTGTCCTACACACTCTTCAACTGATCTCTGCCTACTAAATTTAGAGCAGATTGGAAGCAGGCAGATAAAGGAGTGAAACACTAGCACAAAGGAAACCTCATTGATACGACTTTAGCTCCATTGTGGGCTTCTGCTACTGGTAGTTATGCGGTGTTACGAGTTGTAATATAAATAAGGAATATTTTTACAGAGATTAAAAAAAAAATAGAGTAATTCTGAAGAGGCAAAATACTGTTGAGAGGTCACTGTCTTCTGGTGTACTTTCTATGATCTTGCCAGTCTCAGAAAGCTCTAGTTTGATGGGTAAGGTGTCGATACAAACACCGTCTTATCTTAAAAAGACTACTCCCACCTTAAAAAACCCCAAATGTTCTATCTCAAACCACTGTAATTTTAGAAGATTATTCCTTAATAATTTCTTAATTATTCCTTAATAACCATTCTGACATATTTCATTAAAAACACAGTATGTTAGGATACTTTTTGGACTAAAGACATGGAGCTCTCCTCATAAAACAAACAGGTTTTTGTAGACACAACACTTTGTCTGAGGGGCAGCAAAGAGGAGACAGCACTAGTGCTTTTAGCCTGGAAGAGGTGCTAAGGTAACTTTACTCCAGCCTGGAGTTCTGGACACAAACATGTAAAAAATGCACTCAGAGGAGCTCTTATCTTTTACAGAAGACTCTCTAGTGGCTATATTATTCCCTGATATATTCCAGCAAACAGAAAATCTACTAGGCAATTACTTTTGTTATGCTGGACATGTGGTATTTTAGTCTTTAAGCTTTAACTAACTCTGTATCTCTAGGGAAAATATGGGGAGAGCCCCTCCACACCAGAAATGAAGTTTCTCAAACTGGTTTCTCACCAGTTTGTGAGATGGTCACAGGATTGTGCTCACAGAGCAGCCAAACTAATGCACATTATCATTCACAGAAGCAGCATTTCTGACACACTTTCTCATGACCTCCCCAGCAACCAGGCTTATTCTAGGAAATGCAGCATCTCGGCAGTTCTGCTCCTCTGCAGACTGCCTTTGCCATTCCCACTGTACCTACCTGTGATGACAGCCTCAGCTGTAGCCATGTGCATGAGCGTGTTGTCACTTACTGGCCACTTGTCGGGAGAGAGCACCAGGTTCTCAAGGCCTCCAATTTCCTTCAGCTCCTGCTGGATTTTTGCACCTAAGGCATTGTTTTCTCTGGAGAAATTGCGATAACCGAGAGCATCCCCTACCCCAGCCAGAATAAGTGCAGCCTTAAATTTATCCATCCCCAAGACACTTTCCACTTTCCTTTTGCCCGAGACAGCCACCGAATCTTGATCTTCCTTTGTTCCTTTGCCTTCAACTCAGCTCCCCTGACACTTTATATCAGCCATTGTGTCACACCAAGAGCTCTCTCTATAAGGCAAGGATTTCCTTTTCTGGCTCTGCAGATGCCATCTCTTGTCTGGGACTCGGCAGAGAGGAAATATTTCATAACCCAGGGATTTTGCAGGGCCTTTGTTCAATGAAACTGTAAGAGCAGACCTGCAAAAGCCTCGTTTCTGCACCCCAGCTTAAAGCAAGCTAGGAGATCCCTAGCTCTACCCAGCCAAAGTAACTCTACACCCAGAAAAACAGATGCCTCCACAGGGGTGCTTATTTATTCAACAACTTGTAAATTAATATTTTTTCTTCTGCCCATTTCTGATCTGCTGAAGTCAGCCCCCTCTCAGGGAGGAGCCAAAAGTAAAGGCTATTATAAAAGCAGTTTTCCAGGATCTGTGCACACTAGAAGGAGGGATTAAAGAGTAAGAAATCTAGTGAAATGCAGATGGCCTCTCCCATTTCTAATTACACCCTACCGAAATATTTTGTTAACAGCTTTCTTGTTCTGTTACACCTAGTACAAGAATGTTCTGCTAATTCCCTGCACCCCTGGATAAACACTGAGCAAAACACCAACTTCAATTCCATGCCTCTTACTCCCTGGCAAAGAGTGACTTTTTCCTAAAGCTGAGGTCAGTCCACACTTGGATTCTGGAAGGAAACTATTTTGAAAGATGTATTGAAATGGCATCCTGTGAGTCTAATAAAATCCTAAAGACTGCCAAATTACTACTGCTTTACAGACAGAAATAGAAATGTCAATATAAACATAAGTAGATAAACAGAAAGCTTTGATTGACTGGACTGTAATTTTGATAACAGATACTGGGGAAAGGTCTTCATTTTCTTTGATCTTTTTCAGAGGGCAATACTGATTGTTATTCAGATGGAAAAGCTCAGCAATGTAAAGGATGCATCATCCTAGCACCCAAGGCAACAAGTTAATAAACAGTTAGTTAATCACGGTCAGAGTTACTGACCTGTGTAGAAATATCTCTGTACTTAATGGAGTTTCAGAAAACAGAGAAGCATTGCCATGCCTGTTCTACTTTAGAAGAAATAAAGTGCCCAAATGGTGAAAGTAGCCCCTGTTAGTGCACTCTTGTTTTAAAGATTGGGATTGGTAAACAGAAATGCTGAAAAGGACACTGAGAGTGTGTTTTCATTGCTAGAAAGTAACAGCTCCACACTGAAAAAGCCAAAAAAAAAAAGAAAAAGAAAAAAAAGAAAGGAGACAATTATGTGTAAGTATCAGTGAGGCACAGCCACCCTGCTCTAGGTTGGGCAGGGAGAACAAGCATCATCTCCCACAACCAGAGCATTTACGCAACACAGAGGTAATCTCAGAGTCACGCCTGCACTGCGCGTTACCTCACGTTCCACATATCTGAAAACAAACACTAAAAATGGAAAACCAAGGCCAGGACAGCTCACAGAACACACCAGGCAGAAGCACTGACGTTGACATCTCTGTTACAGGTCCATCCACCCCTCTGTGGCACACACCTGTTCTCTATTCCTGCATAGCATCACGGTTTGGAGGCACGTGGGAATTTGAACTTGCAAAGCAAGGACAGGAGGAATCACCTGCTGAGGCACTGTGGTGAGCTAGTGAGGGCCTCATCAGATGGAAGGTTCCTTCCTGAAAATGGGCAAAGCTATTCTTAGTTTTCCATTTATCTTTTTCTTCTGAATGTGGCAGGCAGTTGCACTGCCCTTTTGCCTCCCGTGGACTTCACTCTGTTGCAGCACACTCTGCTGCTCGGAACACAGCCCAAATTAGGAATAAAGCTATAATAAAGACCCAGGGAAAATTTCAGAGAAGTTCTATTTTTCAACTCTGTAAAACAGAACATGCAGCAAAGACTGCATTTTTATTTAATTTGTTAATTACACATGATCTCCTTTTCATGTGGTATTTCCAGCTACTGTGAGCTTTCTGGGCAGAGGTAGGCTAGACATACTAAACTACCCCTACTCCCCACAAAAGAGACAATTATTTGTAAAATATCATACCTATGTGTCTTAAACAGAGACAAAAGACAGTAACTCCATGAAGATGGGTAACTATTCACAATAGGAAATAAAAAACCTGAGCAGAGCTGGCAAAACTATTTGGTAAATCATATTAAAATGCAGCTTTGGTGTCTTTTCACTAGTGTACATACGACTGCTTTCAGATGGGGAGAAGCCATAAAAAAAGGACTGGGAAGGCAGGACAGAGAAAAGGCTTGTCTGTGTTGGTGGCAACACACTGTTGTTTCAGCTCAGCTGCATTTGAAACACGAGGTGAGAACATAAAAGCAACCTTTGGCAAAGTGGCTGCTCCTGCCTCCCCCAGCAGATGGATGTGTGTGGATGGTCTCCAGGCTCAGGACAAAACCCAGCCCATTCAAACTACAGCTGAGCTCTGCTCCAAATGGAGCTGGACAGACACTGTGTCCACACAAGCCCTCTGTAAGTTAAAGGAGGATTACACTGCAAGTGCTTCCCCCATGAGTGAGTGAGTGATCCTTTGCCATTCAAAGACACTCAGCAGAGAAATGCTCATGATTCCAAGCTCACCCATCCAAAGGACACAGAGCCATATCCAGGAAAAGTAGGGTTGATACCAGAGGGGTGCCAGACTTCTGTCAGAGCTGCATTTTTACTCTTGAAGGATTTTACTCGAGCATCAGGATCATTCCTTTAAGACACATTCATTGAGATTCAGGAAAAGAATAAACTGGTTTTACTCAATTCTTTAACAATGGAGACGAATTATTTCCAAACAGCTTTACACCACTGCCTTGAAGGAAAAAGAATCCTTTAAGACCACAGGATGGACTTTTTCTTTACTGTCTTGACAGAAAGCTGAGGTCATGACATGAAACCTACAAGGTTTGCTGAACAATAGAGTAGTTCACTGCTTGGAAAAGGAGGCACAAAACCTCTCCCCATGGGAATTGGTCAAGAATATGCACCAAGAAGAGGATGTATCCCAATACTCAATCAAAATGTGAATGCCCTCAAACTTCCCCAGCCCTTCTCATTAAGAGGTGAACATTGCACCCACTTGTCTGAAATACAGTATTTTCTGCATGTGGTTGTAGAGGCAGCTGCAGACCTCTCTGTCAAGAGTTTAGAACAAAAAAGTTAATTTTAGAGGTGTGTCACCTAGTTCTACCCAGCACACTGTAGATAATGAAAAGATCAGAAAACTTGTTTTGCTGGTTCATGGTTGCAAAAACATTACACTTTTTCAGAAGGGCTGTGCCTTTTCGTGAGTGAGATGCTGGTTGGCATCAGCAGAGGGAAGTTACTGGCGATGACACTTCAAAGAAAAGATACTTGCCATGGGGCAAGTATCAGCGCCTGCAGTTTCACTGTCACAGGAAAAAAAAGACAAGACTTGTACAAAACCAAAGCAGCCCATGGTTGGTGAGAGCCCTGGAGAGGGATGGCAGCTGGGAGAAGATAGAGGACAACTTATTGTGACTTAAACTTTCAGCAGAGAATTAATGAAAGGTGAATGCATACCTCTGAAGGTCTTTGCACTGATTTCTGAGCATGCTGCTTCTCCTACAGAGCTCAGAGCCAGGACTGAGCAACACCTTCCTGCAATTACAGCTCCCATTGCCAGTACAAACTAATGACACAAATTGCAGAGTTTGGTGATCAGCAGTGAATACAGTGATACATCCAGTGAATACAGTACTGCAGCTAAACATGTCCAGCCTCTTAAAAGCCTTACAGTGACACAGATGACCAAACCAAAAATTTATTAAGGCCATTTAAAAATTAATGAGTTACATCCTTACCATCTTCTGGCTGATGGAGTAGCAACACAAGAACCTAATAAATGAACCGGAAAACAACAACAAAAAACTCCCACCAGACCAAGACTTCCAAAGCAGAAAGCTGACAAAAACCATACAGACATCTCACATGACTGACTTCAATCCTTTGACAGTCCATTTATTCCTTTTTCCATTGCCAAAAAATATACACACACGCACAGCTTACTCAGCAGCAAATCTCCCAGGTGCATTGAATGAGCAGATGCCTGCAGGTTTGCTCGCCTTGGCATGACACACATGATAAATTACATTTAAATTTAGAATTGGCAAGTACAAATCCCATGGCTCAGTTTCAAACCAAACAACTTGGCACCAAGTTTAAAAATACATACAGCTTATCTGTGAAGTAATACTGTATGCACTGAACAACTTGAAGACATCTGTACCATTTAGGATTATAAATTGAGCAGCCTAGGTGTTACCCACTGTATCAGCTTACTTAAAATGGAAGTCAGAGTACCCTGTAAAGTAGAACTGTGGACAGCAGCAAATGATTAAAATATGTAAGAAACTTGTAAGGTGAAAGCAGTTTATTTGCATTTTTTATGATTGTTCAAGTGTGAAGGTGTTACTCCATGCTATTATGTATGGGAATGTAAAAATCACGTGGTTTAAAATGTGTAGAAGACCAGGAAGAACAAAAGAAAAAGGAAAAGCATAGCAAACCTCAAAAGCTGGCTGACAAGGATCAACTGCTGTCTTTGGAGTATTTTGCCCAGTCTTCCTCTGCTGGAAGTTGTCACCCATGAAGGATCCCCACAGGAATGAGGTTTGAGAGTAAATGTGTAAATATATGTACTAAATCCTGGGCTAAACACCTTCCTTCTTGCTCCGATTAACAAGGAAAAAAACCCTCAACCCACATGCGTTTTTTATGCTCTATTTATTTTAAAAGGTAGAAGGTTCATCAGAATTATTTGATGGAGCTCTCATCATGAGCAAATGTTTCACAAGCTCTAGTGCTATGAAACCTCAGTTACATCACATACCAATAGATTAAGCTACTTCTGGTCATTTATATCTATATATTTTAAGTGGCAATTGTGTGAGTAACAAGCATTCCACTGCTTCTGGCTAGAAAAATGCACTTGATGCTGTGAGATGTTACACATTCTGCAAAGCCTGTGGGACAGATACAGAAATGGCTTGTTTTGGGGAGGAGATAAATCAAACGCAGTAAAAAGAGCGTAACACTACTTCTAGCTCTCCACTGACTTCTGCAGAATACCTGGAGTTACGAACACAAATGCCATTCTAAAAAGCAGCAGTCAGAAAGCAGCAATTTGGCATAAGCTCAGTGGGTAACTGCACAGGAGTACTGCGAGGCAGCAGCAGGCTCAGATGCTGACACCTGGCGGCTGTTTGGCCAGGGCTGACACAAAAAAAAGACAAATATTTATAACAAATCACTCACAGGGCATTTGTAACTTGCTTGCTAGGCTCTTACTACGAGGAAATTCACTAATTTGTTCAAATTTTCCCTCGTCCTGCTTTTCAAACATCATGCACAACTGAAATTCTATCAACTGGAAGAATGAAGGCAGTCTCAGTATGCAGCATGTATACTTGTCCTTGCAGGTTGTGTTGATATAATGAAAGCTAACTGCTTGTATGAAACTCTAAATATTAGAGTTTAAAAGGATATTGTAAGCTTTTCTACCCTGACAACTAAATAACAGAATAGTATGCTGTCATGCAACACTTCAACGATCCAAACAGATATAATTTATATAACTTAATGCACTATTTTCTTAAAAATTCTTGCATCTATTCAGCCTTAAATACAGAAAATATATTAATTGTAGCTGTACATACTCTTTAGCAACTCTTCATTTTAACAAACTTTTACAGTGGCTGTGACAAACTCATTTTGATGAGGTAGCTTTTGCAAGAGCCCTGTGCGAAGACATGCTGAATAGTTTCTGGTAAAACTTTTTTGTGCTTAGACATCGGAAGACACTGATGAGAAACAAAAGACTGACACCTCTGTGCACTTCACAATCAGTGGCTGGCAAAAGGGGAGAAACAAGGGACTGAACAAATTCAGATTTGGTGAAAACTGGTCCACAATTTCACCAGCCTTGAGATCACTGAAACTGCATTAATTTGCTTTTTCTCCCCTTAAATAAAAACGATTGAATGCACAACACACCCACAGGCATGAACACTTACAATCATTAATATAAAGTCTCCTTACCCCTAACTACTTCTCCACCATGGAAGCCAACTAGTTAAGTCTTTGGGCTTATTCACATGTATTTTCCATGAGAAGTGCCAGGAAATGAATTTACAACTATGCTGCATTTAGCTAGAATTTATGATATGCTTCAAGCTACAAATAAAATCCACAGTCCACCAGTTCCTTATTAAAAATAAATAAAACACATAATTGGAGACTAACTGAATTATGATAATCGAACATGAATTATAAAAGCATCTTTGGTTGTTTAATGTCTACTTGAAAAAGGCTACTAAAAAAAGGTGGAGTTCCAACACAGCAAAGAGCAGCAGCCTGTCCTCAGCAATGCTATTGTTACATGTCCAAGCACTTCAAGAAGAAAAATGAGCAAGTCAAATTCATTGGGAGAAAGCAAAAGACTGGATGTAAACACTGTATACATCTAGGATGTCGAAATACAAATTTAAAATTTTGGCAACAAGTTAAAAACAAAAAAGAGCATACTTTCATTTGGTTTTTTTTTACAATTCTATATTAGGACAGATCCACAGAACTAACTTTTATAAAAATACAACATACCGCATAAGTTTTATTTAGGGATTTAATTTATATACCACAAATACTGCTTTTAATATAAGTACAATATAATACAGTTTTACTTATGTAACTGCTGGTGTTCATTTTGGATTATGAACTGAATGGCATGCTGTGCTGTCAAAACTTTAATAAAATGGCCTCTAGTTAAACTTCTCCAAAGTATAAAATCATGCAAAATCTACATCCTATATGATACAACCAGTAAAATAATTGAAGCCAATAGCCTACAAACAGCCTGGACTATCTTCTGAGTTTGTTCTTGAAGTGTCCACACGTCAGTCATCATTTTCTTTAGGCAGAAAGGAGGAATTTCAGTTTTGTCTGCAGAACGTCACCACGACCACTGACACCAGCACCAATGTGCAGTTATCAGCTAACAGATCTTCATTACCCAGTGCAGTTCATTTAGTCCATACTGACAAATCTGGGGTTAGGAAGTTTTATGTTTTCCTCCTGTGACTACTGGTCGTGCATATTCCACAAAGTCATCTATTAGAACAGGCCACGCTCCTACAGAGAAGTCAAGCAATTGAGAAATTAGCCTACCATTAGCAGCAATAAACGGGTGTACTCTATAAATGCAAAGGATTAGAAGCTCATCTTGACATTTCTGGCCTAGTCTAGCTTTAACATGCACATGATAAAATACTTCAAAAAAAAGCACCTAATAAAATTCCACATTTGAATCTCTTGCAGCAATAGTTCTTAAGACAACCAAAATGTATTTAAAGCATAAAACTCCAAGCTACAAATATAAACATTAGCTGATAGCAAAACTATGGCATTCTTATTATAGCCATTCGTATCTTAGGATTTATTTCTGCACACATTCCAAAACAGAATTAGTAACAGAGAGTAAACTGCATTTAGGTTCACCAAAATTTTGTACAAAACATTGTTTCACTGAGAGGTCTGTAGCATAACACATTCAAATAATGTGCTCTATCATGGTGTGACTGTATCTTTATTTCTGTTTTCAAATTACAGCAAACCAGTTAACCTTCTTATCACTACTATTTTGGCAGTAAGTATGACACTGCATTTGCAGGTAAAATTTTAAGGGTAAACAAATTAGGACATGAGGTAATAACGTATTCTCTTGTTCATTTACAGCAGTATTTTAATTCTGCTGTACCAAGTTTTGAAGATATTCAGGTATTGCCTACCTTCTTCATCATAGTTAGACATATCATCTGCAATCATATTTCCAAAGTCTAACAAAAGATTCCAAGTATCTTTTGGAATCGATCTTTTATGATGTTCCTGTACAGAGGAAAAACAGTTTAGTCCAAACTACTTTCAAATTCCCCAGCAGTATTTTATATTGACATATACAGAAATACACTTTTTACAAACATTTCTTCACCTTCTTTATCTTAAAAAACCACTAACCAAAAAAAAAAAAAAACACCCAAACATCGGAAAGAGTCCCAGCTTGTTTCTTTCTTAGGTTGAAATCTTTTAATTTAAATATTTCTTCTGAACTAAACATTCAGGTTAAATATTTCTTCTAAAGTAACACACTTTAATACCAGGTCATAACTTTCAGATTTTATTTCAGTTACATCTATAGATCTGAATTTGGATGTCTTAAAGTGCATTAATGCAGTTAAAACACAAAATGTTTTCAGAAGTCCTCCTGATGAAACTGGCACATAATTCAGTGATTCAAATAAGTATACTGCCTAAAAATTTAGAAAAAAATTACAGAAAAATATTTCAAAAAGTGTACACCTTTTCTATTAAGCAATGGGGGGCAAAAATGCAGTCTCCTAAACCACAGCTAAAAAAAAAAAAACTGAAAAAGAAAATAAAGATAGATTATGTATTATGTAACTTTGTTTTTTGTAATTATATAGACATGCAAATGTAGAAACATGGATGAGAGAATTGGGTCTTTTACAAGAATATTTTTGAATTTCTAGGGTTTAATTTATGCATCTTTACTCCACTGCCCACAGAACTGCACTACTAATAAGAAAACTGTCAAGATCAATTCACAACTATTAGCCAAAAAATTAACCAAAGTGATTACTGAGGCAAGACATTTTGCTGAAAATGGAAAGTCTCTAGGGTTAAATTCTAGTATGACTGATTTAAAAAGACCAATTTTATGCATTGGTACTACAAAAGGCAGAGCATGGTAAAATACATGGTTGACAACAATCACATCTGTCTTGAGAATTAGCAGCACCAGTTCCATCTACAATCATGGTTTCCTTTCATGCAGGAACTTTCCTAAGTAGGAGGATCCAGGATTAAGCAAGCAGAATACTCTGTCACTTTGCTGCATAATTTTGCACTCTTCTCAATTAGAAAATCATAAAGAGAAGATTTATTTTGGCTTGATTTGAGACTATTTTATATCAGTTTTCAAAAAGGAAAAAGTTTGAATGAAGTATAGAGATATTCTATCTTTTTGTTATTGGAAGCACACAGCCAACAAAAGCCAGACTACTGTGCAGTAAGATAGGCAGTAAGGAATAAAGCACATACTTACCAACAAAAATTTATTCCACAGATCTAAAAATTTAAACCTTCCTGACAACACTAAATTCCAGTAAGCAATCGCCATTTCTAGATCTGCAAGAGATAAAGCAACATGTAAATATTACAGCACATTATAAGCAATAAACCCCTTATGGTTAAACTATTAATGCTACATCTAGTATATTATGATACAAATGAAGAAAATTCTTTTAAAAGCATTTTAAAAGCTATAAGGAATTGTTTTCTACTCTCCCTGACCCAAAAGGTAGAAGACAAGCAGTATTTTTGTCACCATCCACCAGTGCCAGATCAAAGCTACTTTCCATCTACAGAAACAGAACAAAATACTTATTTATAACTGTCTGTAAATCAAAAAGGAAAAAATATACACACCTGCACAAACATAGCAAATATTGATAAAACATAAACATTTAAATCCACAGATGTCAACTCCTCTTAATTTATCACATTTTGGACACAGTTGACTTTGAAGGGAATTTAAGGACATGAGGGGATGAAAAAAGTCATTGTCTGTGGCATTATGATTCTACAGAACACCTTACAGCAATAATTCTCTTCAAAAAACTTCAAAAAATCTTAACAGTTTCTAAATTTCACTGTGAAGTAACAGGCTTTGATCCCATTTTCTCAGGCTTCTTTATGAAGACTCAACCTCTCCAAGCAAACCTTGGAAATCTATCACGTGACAACTTTAAGCAAAATGCACTTTGAAGAAATAGCACCTTAATAGTTGAAGAGTTTATGCTTCTGATGGAAATATTTCTTGGAAAAAGGAAGAAAATACAGCTACGGAAACAAAGATGGTTAAAGGTGCCAGAAAAGAAGAGGTAAAAGGGAGAGAGAGCACTTCCTTGATTTTTGTCAAAGTCAGTATTATGTTAAGGCGAACTTGATTATTGTAAAGTTGTATTTAACACAATGCATGTGAAATGCTGGCTTAAGCTGATACTTGAGGGACACTAGATATGTGTCTACCAATGAATTCTCCCACACAAAAGACACATAAGTTATTTGCCATAACGTATGAAAAAAGCATATCCCACTGAGGATGCTGCTCTGTAGTGGATGCAACAGGTCCACACTGGAGCTGCTCTTCCCAATAGGCACAAGGAGGAAAGTTCTGATCTTGGTGAAATTTGCTAAAGGGAAAAAAAAAAGTCCATCTTCCTCATCTGGTTCACTGTAATCCCACAAAGCCATCAACTAACACAAGTGTTATTTGAACACAAGGACTAGACGGGACTGGAACTTTTGGTAGTGGTGCCAGTTTGTGCAGTCTTAAAGTAGATGAGAAACCAGGGCCTTCAGGTTTGCCACAATCTCAGGGAACGTGGCTACACTTCTGTTTGAAGACAATTCCCTGCCTAGGTTGAAAAATCTGGCACCAGAGGACAAAAAAGAAGATTTTTCTGCTTTAAAGGGAAGACCTAGTTACAAAGGTCAAATTCTACATTAACAGGCTGACAGTAGTATCAATAAACAGTAATGCTATGGAGACTGTATCTGCTACAATTAGTGCTGCACTGATAGATATTAAAAAAAAAAAGAGAAAAGCCCTTATGCCATCAGAGTTCTGCATCCCCACAGGAAGATGCTTTTACAAGGCAACAATTCCTTAGGCAGTCTTAGGAATACCTATTTCAATGTTGTATAGATATGAAATATGTTACAATAGAAATCAAACTACAACTATAAAATATGCTGGGTTTTTTGTACCAAAATATATGCTACCCACATTACAGAGTAAAAATGTAAATTTTATAAAGAGAAAATGACAGATGTATGGATCTCAGAAAACACCTAGACAAGGACCAGTTTAAAAGAGACTTGACTGCTAACATCCATGTTCATATCCAAAGCATAAAATTGATAAATGGTTAAAGAACATAATAAAAAACCCCACATCATATACTGTAGACTATACAGTAGTTTGAGCTTTCCTTTCAACTCAAAAATATTTTAGGATTTGATTAAATGCAGATCTTGTTAAGAAAGAAAAAAATCATTATTAGATTGCTGCATGAAAAAAAATAAGAATCAAAATAAGCTCCTCATGTCTTTGCTAGGATTTTGCACCAGGGCAACAAAGTCACTGCACATTAGAAACCCAGGAAGTGTGAAAACAGAAGAGAAATCAACAGATAGCAAAGAATAGGCTAGAGAGCAGGATTTCTGAGGAACATAAAATAGAGTTCATATAGACCTGCTGTGCCGAAACCACCCTCTGAGACTGCAGCACTCACTTGACATCCTCTGCCAAGCAGAGCTTTCTCTCAGTCTGCCCCACCAAAAAGACCTGTTCGTGCACTCATGCTTAAAACTGTCAGAATATTATCACTAATTCACCTGTGATATTACACCAATAGAATACTACTACTGATTCACACTGTGTTGAAATTGATACAGAGGTAAGAACAATGCAAACTGGTGTCAATATGTCTCAACAACAGGACTATTACACTGCCTGACCAATAAGCATCAGGTGAATACTTGCAAGATTCACTGAGTTAGTAAATTCCTTGTTTCTTCATTTCTGAATGATTTTTAAGTCTTCCTTGGCCTCCAAATTGCTAAGAACACAGACACAAGAATTAGTTTCTTCTTTCCTAATCAGCAAAATAACAAGAAAATATTATCAAGATTAAACCTAAAAACACTTAATTGAATTGCCAAGAGCTTAGAGAAAAATAGCCTGCAGTTGCAACTGGAAGCTCCTCCACAGAAGATAGACAGAAGGGAAAAAAACAAGGGGGATGATACAAATACAGATCATGGCTAAATTCAGAATTCAGCTGAGCTGGATCCACTCATCCCTGCAAAGACATAAGCAAAGAGCTTCCCAATGCCCTGTGCTAGGTGACAGACAATGCACAGTGTCAGGCTTAAGTGCCTGTGGTGGACAGAGAGGAATGGGAAAGCACAGCACATTGATTTCAGAGGAGCACTGCAGGAACCACTGCAGGAATTGAGCAGGATCTGGCTGTGCTCATTAGCTCTGCCTCAGCATCTGCCACACTGAACCAGCCTGATTCCACGCAGAACCTTTCATGTTTATCATCTTAAGCATTAATTGCACAAAAACTGCATGAAAGATTAACTGCTTTGGAATGCAAGTTAGACTTTGGAGATGGCTGAACACCAGTTTGAGTGCAGCCTAATGAACCTGACTGTAGCCAGTTCAAAAATCCTTTTGCCTCTGTGAATCTCTCCAGGTACAATTCAGATTAACTACAACAGATGACTTAAAGTTGACTGCTTATACATTTCCCAAACAAGGTCCAAAACATGAGTAAAAGAATCAATGAGGCATTAGTAGAACTGGCAGTTATGCTACACTTTTACTGATCTCTACTGACCTCTTCTATACCAAGTTTGTCTTAAACTGCTGGCATTTTCAACACGGAAAATGTGAACAAAAATAAAGCAAGAACCATACACACAGACCAAGATCACTGGAACACCTAAAATACAGCATTCACAGACCTCTTTAAAAATAAATGTAAAATACATTTTTCATTTATAGACCTCCCTTAGCTTCTTCCATGCACTCACTCCTACCAATATAGCCTGTGCATCTAATTCTTCACTGAAAGGAGAGGACAGCTTGATAACTAGGTTGGGGGGAAGAGGGGGGGTAAAAAAAAGAAAACAAAATAGAAAGAAAAAAATATCCTTCCCTAATGTCTAAAGATCTCTTCAAAGATTCTTGAGATACTTGTATGATAAAAACCAAAGTTGATGTTGCTTCAATTAAAAAGAGTACTGTATACTCATCTGCTTATAGGAGAGGAAACCTCCTTGAAGTCCACATACCGGATGCAAAGATAGTCATTCTTCTGGTCTTGAGGTAATATTTGATTCAAGTCTGAATGCCCTCCTCATCTTTCATCTCTTGCTTGATCCCAGGCAACTGGCAGAGAGAAGGAAGCACAACCTTTTGAGCCAGCAAGCAGACGAAGGGATCACAAAGAAGTGATGAAGGACCAAAGCGGCTTTTTGTTTCCATGTCGGAAGGTGAAGACCATGAAAGAATGCATTAAGCTCCTCCCTGGGGCTGAAACAAACTGTAACAAACTCCTGAGCATGTCTTTTTGGGGCTCAAAGGGAGACCCAGTAAGAGAATCACAGGTTCAAAAAATGAAAAAAAAAAAAAAAAAAAAGCACTAAGGTCTTGTTTTGAGCTTCACAGTGCCCTTAGAAATCTGAACTGTTCTCTAGACAACATGACAAAAGACCTATAATCATGTTTTTTAGTACACTTACCAACAAGAGCTAGGATACAAAGTTTCACTCAAACTGCAGTGGAAAAACTAAACCTTGGGAGTAGAAGGCAAGGCAAGATAAACCTCTCCAAATCTGCACCATGCAAAAATTAAAGATTTATTGTACTATATACAGTAGTAAGAACATGAGAAAGCAGATTAAAGACAGAATCAGTTATCCATAATAATAATTTCTGAAGTCTCCTGGCAAACCAGATAAACTGTACCTTCAAAATATAAAGACAAAATGCAGCTCAAGTTTAATATATCTAAATATTATGTATGCCAGGTCCAACATGCAGCCATTGAGATGAAACTGCTGTGTTGAAAACCTTGCTATGTTTCTTTTTCCTTAATTCTGTCCACCACTTAGAGAGTCACAGTCTTAACAGTTATAAGCATCCATTATCTTCTTTGATAATGATCAAATCTATTCAGATGTATTTGGAAGACACTTGACAGTTGGGAGCTGAGTAACATTAATCAGAAGATTGTTTTCTGGTTAAAGATCATCATGGCAGATCTTGCGCACTGAGCTTTTGCCTCCCGCATCTCCCTCCTTGCACAAGGTATCACCTTGGGGGACTGCTACTGCTCTCACTTCTTTAAACAGCACGTGTCCAGACCAAAGCATTGTACTTGATAACACTCAGCTAACAAAAGTAAATGCAAACATTCGAGTTGGATGAGACTATAGCAACAGAAGTCCTGCAGATACAAAGAGAAACAAAAACTCCCTACTGTCACCACATGAACTGTGGAAAAGACACTCCTATAAAAGGCAGTCCTATTTCTAGGAATGAGCACTGGTGTGCTGAATTCTGTGTCTATTTTAGGGAATGACAGAACAGATGTAACTTAGTTTATTGGAGAGGATTCTTCCCATCTAATTACATAAAGGCAGAATTTCTTGCATTGGTTTTGAGGGGAACTGGAGAAGAAGAAAAAATTAAAGAGCAAGGGAATACAGGTTTTTCCAAAAATAAATAAAACACAAAACTACACACACACTCCTATCCTCCAAGACTACTTTTCTGGAGCAAAATCCCCACTGAATTATGAAGACAGCTGTGTCAGGTATCACCAAACTTCTTCTATCACCAAAAAGCTTCTAAGGGCTTCTGTCCCTTCCCACTCCCCATCTTACAAATGGCAGCTGGTATGATAAAAGATACTGTGTCCTGCTGATAATAACTCCGGAAACAAAAGAAGTCTGAGACACATGGACATTTTTTCCAAGCTATGCTCCAAGCAAAAAGATTCAATGAAAACTGACAGTTATTTCAGAAAAAAACTTTTAGAAATTCAGTCTTCAAGCACTGCTGCCCAAAGTGAAGCCAGGTAACGGTGAAATTCACCTCAGTATGCTGAAGCAATCTCAAACTGCTTCCTACCATGTTTGAAGCTTCCTAAAGGTCAAAGAAGCTCTGGAAGAACCTCAGGCACTCCCTGCCAAACTGGGAGAAAGTAACTCATCCAAGCGGGTCAGTCCTGTATCTAACAATGTCCAACTTAAGTAACTCAGATGACACAACAAAGAAAACTTCCATTAAATTTGTAACTTAGACGAAACCTGAAAAAAAGTGTAACATAATAGAAGAAAGGATTAGTATTCAAAATTACTTCGATAAATTGGAAAATCTCTTGTAAGTAACTAAGAAAGATTTCATTCAAGAGAAGTGCAAAGTCATACTGTTAGTGGGAGTAATCAACTGCAGAAATACAAGATCAGACTTAACTGGGTACATTGCTGTACTGCAGAAACCCAATAGCAAAACAGATTGCAAACTGCAGACAGTATCAAACTTAAGCAAACTCAAAAGGATGCAAAACAAGAAGCAAAATATCTAAGATACATGGAAGGTATCTGGCTTGTTTGGGTACTACAAGACAAGAGAAAATTAGATCAATTTGATTGCAAAGGAAAAGAGAATTGGAAGACAAAATTCCAGTATCAGAGAGCTAGAAGATAAAATTTATCAGGGTAGTTGGCTTTACACAATTCGGAGATTAAGGGGAGACACATACATAATCACCAAATAGGTAAAACATTGTTACTCACTCTAAGGAAATGTATTCTGTATATTTACTTTGGCTAGTTAAAGTATTAAACTGGAAAATTCAGAAACAGAGATTTAAGTTATATGCTAGAAAAAGAAAAAAAATCTACCAACAAGCAAACATGGACAAAGATGTATGAAACCTGCCATCAAAAATTTAAGAATCCTCCTATTTTATGAAGGAAATGGCCCTCAAACTTGTTTAGCCAGAGGACCAGTACAAATCAGACCTCAAATCTTACTGATAGCTATTGAAACTGAAAAGGCAAGTTAGTATATATTGTAGCATACTACAGAGCATTTGGTTGGAAAAGCATGTGCAAAGAATGGTTTTGGTAGATGTTGATCCTGTCTAGCACAAGGGAATACACTATATAAGTATTTCTCTACCTTTGAAATTTAAAGACCACCTGGCATATTAAAAAGGAACCCATAAACTACTATTTCCTGGTGTTTTTCAGAGGAGAGGGGACAATAAATAAAGTATTAATTGTTGCATATCACTTCTTAAAACAGCAGATGAAGATTTTAAAAAAAGCAATCTGAAATGATGGAGCAATGAACATGACTCATAACCAAAGCATTGCTGCTTGAACATTTTACAGATATTTCACCCATTTCTTATGGTTTCAATATGCTAAGATAACAAACAAGAAAAAACCATGAAAAATAATTGTGTAAGTCAGTCTGCTATCACAGACACATTTCTGGTGAGCTCTATTCGCAAGAGTTATTTCTGTCAAAAAAAAGATGGCCTATCACTTAACCTGAAGGATCCAACAGAAGGAGTTTAATTGCATCTTCTTTTATAAAAGGTTTCTATTAACAATCTGCTAAGAATATGAATTCCTCATTTGTCACTGGCACTATCTCAAACTTGCTTAGTTTTCAGATAGGTGCATTTATAGGTCATATGCAAGAATCAAACAACATTCTTTTAGCCTACAGATCAGTCTCCTAACCAATGATCAGACCTGGTGATTTAAGCTCCCAGCCTAATAAGAAAAAGCACAGAATACTTCAGATCCTAGAAAAATCACATTAAAATATTCTGCAACTGAAATTTAGGAAAGAATTCCTAGACTATTTCCATGTCATTAATTAAAACCATTCACTTTTATCCTTTACTTGACAAAAACTTATGGACCTCTCAGTCTCCAAGTCACAATTCACAAGAAGGACTTTAAGGCAAGCAGCTTGGGCAAGAGCTAAGCAGCATCCTACACTGGCTGGCTGTCATCTAATGTGCATCTGGGGAAGGAGGAGAGGTCATCCCTGTAAGATGACCTAGACAGGGCTAAGCACAGATTTGTACCAGCACAGTTGGCAACAAATCTAATTATTCATTCTGTTTAACTATCTGGACTTAATGAAAGTAAAGGCTCCAAAGTGAGTAAGACAGAAACAGACTTTGTACATGGCTGGTATCAATTCCCACATCTCCTTGACAATAGGTCACACAGTCATTGGACACAAGTATCAAACAACCCTGGAGACAGGGAGCAAAGATGGACAGTTTCTCATTCCAGGAGAAAATATGTAAATGTACACAGAGAAGAGGATGTGAAATAATAAAAAAAACAGTTAAACCTGTATTAGATGTAACTGAAAAAACTAGAATTCTCAGCTCATACACATAATCCAGTAAAGTAACTGGGGGGATTTTCTTCCTTGCTTACAACTGCTTATACTGCTTCCTTCTGTGGTTATTACAAACACCTACCTGTAAACTTCCTTTTTTTCCTTCATCTCTTTGCTCCACTATGATGGATAATCCCTATAAAGATTCTAACTCCAAACCTATACAGTGTTAATTTTTATTTGGGTTAGCTATCACTGGCCTTAATCACTCAAAAATGTCACATTAATCCGTATGTTTGCCATATGCTTCTACTCAACCTATGGTGAGCCAAGAAACATGGTGTGTCTCCACAGAGGTAAGAAAAGTGCTTATATTTCTTCACTATGTAGAATCATCTTCGCAAAACTGGAAGAAGTCCGATGAAAAATGTCACTAATATTCTGCCATGTAAGAACTAAGTATTAGAAATTAAGAGACTAGAAATATTACCAAAATTACTAAAATTCCTGAAAACTGAAATCAGCAACAGTTCCCATCAATTCATTCTACAGTTTAAGTTTTACTTCAGTTTTTGCACTTCTTACTTTCTCTTGCTAATAGTTCAACTCTTAGTGCAAGAAGGAACTTTGGTACTTTCTGGAATAAAACCTTTCTTACACAACAGAGAAGACAAGACTTATAGATTAAAGGACCCCCAATACTGAATAAAAAGAAGTAATGGAAAACAAGTAAGTTTCCTCCTCATGTCAAATAAACAGTACATTCAGTTCCAAATCTAGGCTGGGCTGTCTCCCCTCCTCCACTCTTCATACAGGCTTAGGTGAAAAGCTTTTGAAATGCACGACCCAAGTTCATGAGTTTCATGTTGGAACTGACCCAAATATAACAGGAAGCTATTTGTAATACTTCTTTAGGTACCCCATAAATTCCAGCCTCAGCTGCAACTGACTTACCTTTTCTGCAATTTGAAAGTACTAAGCTTTGTTAATGAAGACTAGCTAAGGGACTAGAACTCCAACCAACCTCACAGAGCCACTACAAGACTTCTTCATTTTTGTGTCAGTAAAAGTGGCACGTGAGCCATAAAAGAGTGATAAATGAAATGAAAAATGAAACCACTGGAGAAAAAAAAAAAGAAAAATATAAACTGGCTAAAAGTTGTCCATAGTTTAAAAAAAAAAAAAAACGTCACCAGGAAAGGCAAGAGAGATTATTCAAAGTAATGAATGTGAAACAGACACTCCTGGTTGATGTCTAAATTGATATTCTGTTCTTCCAACTGCTCTTGAGAAAAACACCTATCAGCCTTCCAAGTAACTTAGACACAGATTTAAAGTGGTTATGCTAAAAAAGAAAAAAAACCCCAAACCCTACAAAAGCCAACAAGCCACTTCCTCTCACCCACAGTGCAAAGAACAGCGATGGTACAGTGCTAGTCTATATACAAAACACTAATTCTTTCCTACACAGTATCTTCTGAAAGTGGACATACATTTGAAGAGTGGTTTTCATCTTACTATTTTTTTCTACTCACAAACTAGAGATTTTTGATTTGAAGGAAAAAGAAAAGGAATTTGATTAATGTATCAGTTTTACTCCAGCAATACAAGGCATGGATTGGGATAAATCTCAAACTTGATGAAGAATAATAGTTTCATGCTTTATAAACTATGCCTACTTTTACTCACTAGTTTTAAACCAAGTCTGTAATACCCATTTTCTAGACTTTACATAAAAATTGAACTATAACTGAAAATTTTTAGAAGAACAGTAACCTTTGCCCAGTTTTCTCCCTCTTCCTAAGGTGATAGGAACATCTTGTTTCAGTAGTTCTTAACACACTGGGCTCACTAGCTCAGTATTTAAAAAAAATTAAAATTTGACAGGTCTCAAAGAACTGCAGGAACTTCTTTTGACAAGAGGTAAGAGAATGTCAGCACTGGCAGAAACCCCATTAAATTATCTGTACCAAGGGGACATTCAGAAGAGATTAAATGAAAGAAGATGGGAAAGAAGTCAGTGAAAGAAATCAATAATGAATTTACTATACAATTGCCAATGAGAATATTGTAGTACTGGAAGCATTTGGAAGACTTCACTGACTGCAGACATTTTCCCAGTTTTTTCTACTTACCTAGACCTTTTTGTCCAGGGTTTTTAGCAAAGTTAAAGGTAAACTGATAAAAATCTTTGAACTTTGCTGGATCCTTTAGCTCTTGTTCCAGTCTTGGCAATAGAGCTTTTAGTTTTTCTGTGGTATCACACCTGTTCAAAAGAGATTACATTATTTGCATATATTTAAAATTTTCTTTCTACTTTCCCCCACACATTTTTTATGGTTTAGTTTAAGAGCAAAACAAAACAGTGGTTAAGATAAAAACAGACAGCATTCTGAAAAGTATAAATGCTCATGTGCCTTTACTAAAGAATTTTAAGTGGAACATTGTAGACAAGCATCCATTAAGTACACAATGCAAACAGGATTCAGCAGTTTAACCTCTTTTCTGTCTATGAATTTCTGAACAGATGCTGCTCTGTTCTTAAAGCATACCCAAACCTCACTGAACTCTGTTATTCCTTCCCCTAAGACATATGTAAAACAAGTGCGTGACGTTTTGCTTTAATCTAGATACAGATCGCTTATTCCCTGCTCTCCTGAATAAAGAGCTTCACACTACATTTTTACAGTTCATCTTAACATTTGAGGACTTTCCAACTAGATGAACTATTATTTGCAGTCCTTCTCCCCCCATCACAGAACACTTGAGAATAAAACCGAGGAACAAAATGAGCCTTGAATGATAGCCTGAAGGCTGGCAAACTATTTAACAGCCTGGCACAGGTGACCTGAGACAGAATCAAGTTACTGAAATTCTAACAGAAACACATCCCTGAATAACAGCACCAAAGCATTTTCAGTCAAAACACCTGAGCTGACAAGACACACTTTTAAAAGGGAAAGTGTTTCTGCAACAACAAAGCATCAAATGAATATTCAAGATTTACAGGATATTACCAATATCTTGAATTGTACCTAGAAACTCAAAGTGAAGCAAACAGGATTAGAAAGAAGCAGCTATCACAACTAACATTGTGTATTTGAAAGTTCTCTGTAGTTAAATATTTGGTTTTATTCTAAAGATTCAAGAAAAATTCTATTAAAGGATGGGTATCTATAACAACATCCATAGAACACAAATGCAGTTTTAACTGTCTTGCATGGTACAGATAAATATAAGAACCTTTCTGGCCTCCAGCAGTACCTGATGGAAAAAAGAAAGAATTCTGCCAACAGTCTTTCACTGAGAAGTTCAGTTTCACTGGGACTTGACATAGTCAACAAATATACCTTCCCATATGCATCCTACAGATGCTATGTGATCTAAGCCCCAGGGAATTTCTTTCCATTCGAATGCTCACTTGTGTTCATTGCTAAAAAGCACACACACTGTGCCTCTAAGTATGTAACAAAATCATTCCAAACTCTCAGTAAGTGCTGTGGCAAGAGTGCAAAATCACATTAGGCTCCCAAGAACAGCTGTTGTTCCAAGAATAAGTGGTTTAGCAAAACCTTTAAAATCACTTTTATGAAAAAAAAATAAATGCTGGCAACCTTTAATACAATAGCCTGAGCACCTAATTTCTGTCCATGGTTAGAAAATCGTAATTATTCTTGTAATTTCTACCCAATGGGACAAAATAAAGCAGTGAACTTCAGATAGTATCGAAAGTTATTTCATCACAATTTCCTAAAATGGAAAGCTTAAAAAGAAATCAGTAACTGATTTGGGCAGTAACATCAGACTGCTACAACCTCTGCTCAAGAAACAACTACCACATTTCCAAAAAGTTTGTCTGTCTTAGAAATGTATTGATAAGGTGCCATTCTAAGATCAAATGAAATTGGTTAGCTATAAAAAACATAAACAAGAAATAAACTGTACTTGCATACCCATTTAATGCAATCTGTTAAAAAACAAGTCATTTTGACATCTCTAAATATTAGAAACGCTGCTCATCTTGTAAGGAAAAGTTATATACAAAGTATTATTTTATGAAGATAAATGTTTGACTTCATTGGTAAACAGAGGCAATGTTCAAAGTTTATTACTCAGAACAGCTCCACAATCCAGAAAGGAAATTTTTATCAGTTACATCACAGTCAAACTAATATTTTCCACTACCAATATCCTCATTTTTATTTCAATTCCTCATAGATATTTTGTACAAATGAAGTATCTAGGATAAAAGAGAGAAAAGTATGGGTGGTAAAATGGATAAAAAGAAAGGTTCATTTGCTGGTGGCAAGGTAAAGTGAAAGAATGGAAGGTTCTTTTCTGTTTTCCTATTTCTTTTCTGCTTCAACATTGAAATTTTTTTCCCTTTATACATCTCCAGTGACTTCCACTTTTTAACAGCAGGAGGTCCAACTCAAATCCTTAACACAAATATGCATATGCTTACTATGAACTACATAAAAAGATACATGAATCCATCTGACTCCCTTGCTGTACAGGCAGAAACTGTTTTGCTTCCTCACTACCTGTGGTCATTAAGGCTTTGCAGTAAAGCACCAATTCAAGGAAGACACTACAGGCATTCTGCACCTGTTAAGCTTGGCACTAGCCTCAACAGCTTTTTAAAGCTTCACACAATTTAACCGAAAATGCTTTGAACAGAAACACGGTTCAGGCTTTACATTATAAACTATGCACAAGTGGATACTTACCCCAACTCTGTCATGCCATCAATAAATTCCTTTTTACTGAATTCACACTGAGTAGCTGCCCTGAATTTCCATGCCACAACCAGAACACTGATACTGGCTGGGTCCAGGCTTAAATCATCACAGAACAGCTGAATCCCATCAATGCCAATTTTATTTTCATCTTGTGGGTCTGCAATTCAAAATACAAATAGAAGATTTATAATTATTTATGAAACATTAACAAATAATCATCTGACAGCTCTGATGTGCTGCATAATACAGGTATTCATTTTTCATAACCTTCACAAATGTTTCCACTTGAACTCTAGATAATTTTAAAAGAGAATCAGCGAACAGATTAAGTATTCTGTAAATCTATAGAGAAATGGGTTTGCAACTCTTCCTGAACTTATCCGCTAATGTCAACAAAATAGTTTTGCTTTCCCCTCCACAATCCTCTATAAAAGATTTCAATTAACTCAGGAGATGCTGCCTACACTTAGAAACAGTAAGGGTGATAAATAAATCAAAATGTACAACATATTTATATTGGGCAGTGTGTATTAAGCTTTAAAAAATAAAACAACCCAAAATCAAGTCCAACAAAAACACACCAACCACATAAGACCACACAATTTTTTTTTCCCTTATAGTGACACATAGGTATCCAGTGTTAAAGACCACATTTAAACGTCTTTGGGGTTTAATTATAAGTCAGGAAAATCACCAAAATATTGTCCAAACAATGCCGTAGCATAACAGAGTCTTAAGCTAATTAATAGAACTTAGTACAAGTGAAACATTGTATTTCCCCAGTAGTACCTTTTTGAATGTTGGAAGCATTCTTCCTAACTACAGTAAATGCCTTACAATAATTCTGTAACAAAATTCTCTCAAAAGAAAACCCCCGAACAACCAACCCCCTGCATGTAAACGTAAATAACTGGAAAAGAAAAAAACAAATGTAAACAAAAGAAAATAAAACCCACACCTCTGGTTTTCAAAGCTTGAGACTTTATAAACCACAAAACTATCTTTCCCAGCTTTTGAGAGGAAGACATTTCAGCATCATAAGTTGCGCCATGTAGAAAAGCATCACTTGAGTAGATTGAATACTAAGTTCTTGAACTGCTACAATTTTCAAACATGCTATTTTTAAGTCCTGATCCAACAAGTTGATAAAAAAAATCAAGCCTAGATAAAACTTTCTGAATTTTATTTTATTTCTTAAGCTAAGATCTCTTCTACTTTCCAGCCAATACTACAGTGAAAGAAATGGTTAATTCCAGAGAGGAAGTTAACTTGGCAAACAGAGTTACATCCATTAAACAAAGAATTACACCCATGGTATAATTCAGGGACCTTTGATCCCAAATAACAAGTAAATACATCCATTCAACTAGTTCTAAGACATGTAAAACGTATTTCTTGTGTATTTGGGTAGTAACTGAAGGCAAGATGTGCACTGTCTTGAAATCAGTGGGAAAATTCTGGTGGATTTCAACAAGGACTTTTCATCCCTAACATATTTCACATCATCCAGTCAAGTAGTAACAAAAACCCAATCGTTGTTTCAACAGAGTTGCTGAATAAACACATAGGAAAATTAAGAAAAAACAGCACAGGAAAAGACATTTCAGGTTTCAAGTATAGTGCACTATTCTCTAGGCCTTGTAGAACAAAGGAATCCCTTACTGTTGAGGGGCCAGTGACTCAGGTTTAAGCCAGATATGAATAAAGGAAAGGTGCTCAACCAAAACTTTTATAGTCTTCTGTCAAATCTTGTGAAAGTTTTTAATGTTTACACCTTCAGTGTTTAAGTGCCAGAACTGCAAAGGTGTGCTGCTAACTAAAACACTGACATAAACTGGCTAGATTTGCTTTCACAAAACTCAGATGGTGCAGTTTGCCACTGCTATAAATTTACAAATAAAATGGAACAACTGTGATAATCTTCTTGTTTTAGATATTCTTAATAGCATTTATGATTTTGAATATATATTTTTGACTGAGCAGTCACCAAGACTGACATTCAAGGAGCAAACAAAAGACGTATATGCTATATATATATACATATATATGTATATATACACATATGCATATATAAACCAAAACATGGTTCTCTGACTTTTGTCTCTTGCTTTTTGTTTTCAGGAAGAAATGCTACAGCATTGCTGCCTCTTTCTCCCTACACAACTCATTATCACACAATAATGAAGTATTAAAGAACCCCTATATTTAAAATAGAACAGATTACGTAGAGAGGAACAAAAATGGTGGAAACAGTAACATAAAAACAAGATAAAGTGTACCTAAAGCATGCCATATATTTCAGTAAGAAAAGTACATAAAATCACAGCTGAGTAGTGGTTAGGAGTTCATGTTTTAAAACATGAGATGTATGGATTTCAACAGGAGTTTGCACTGATTCCAGCCTGCACTGCTCCACCATGACACTCATGTTAGATGGCCACAGTTCAGCAAACACTGTCACCTGGATCACGTACATCCTTATATTTAAATGCCTATCTTTTATTTTTTTTCTTTTTAACAATGAGGCAAAAAAAAACTTGGAAAAGAAGCAACTCTGCCTTTAATCCACTTTCCTGTGGTTCTCCCTTCAAGCCTCTCTGAAAAGGCACATCACTTTTGCTGTAATATGCCAGCATGAAGGAATTAAACAGAGATGTAGTTTCTAGTTTTTGAGTTTTCTTATTTGACTGTTTTGTCACACTCCTAGCTGTAATGTTATCTGAAACATTTTTGATTTTAATGTACAGAAATATTACAGTCTCTAAACAGAATTAATTTCCCTAAATGTTAGCATAAGAACAATATGCACTATTTTGTCATGGAAAGACCATCACACACATTTAAGAGCAGCTACTGGCAAAAAATCACAGAAGTTGTATAATAAACTTTGCTACCATATTTGACAGCTGGCACCTTTTCCTCACTCTAAGGTTAATCTCCTACTTTTAAAATCAACAGAAATCTATACAGAAGTTATGTACAGATCATCAAGAGCACTTAAAACCCTTTTTCATTCTTATTACTGTAAACACAAAGTGAGAAGAAAAGGTAGTGAGCTTTACTTAAAACTCCTTAAAAATGGTAGAGGGAAAAGCAGAAAAACTTCTCACACAACATAATTTAGAAAAAAAAAAAAACAAAATCCACAACAACAACTCCAAGCCCACCAACCAAAAACTCCCCAAAAAACCTAAACCTTACCTTTGTATCGATTATACAATTGTTCTAATTTCTTCTTGTCTACTGAATTTTTCATGGATTCTTTGTAGTACAAGTCTGGATTCTGGAAGTAGTTGTCTGTTGCCACTTCTAGTTTCCATTCATTCTGTGTTAAGCAGTATATTGCAGTCCTTTCACCAGCCTGGGTAAATGCCATAAACTGGCGCACCTTGTCCTTCTGGGACGATTTAAGCTTATGCTTTGGGATGCAAAAGAAGCAGGAAAGCCAATGAAGCTAATCCAGAAGTTTGTTTCAGCATTCTACTACTAATGCCTATCTTTTAAAGGTTTTAGTTTTCTTGTTGATGACAACTTTCACTTCAGAATTACAGGAAGACAAAGCCTTGTTCTTCTGCAGTTAAATAGCATTTTCTTCTGAAAATTGAAATGACAGCATCTATATACACATTTTTAGGAGCACATATTCTGTCAGCAACAAACTTGTATTTCTGCTTTATTGCTCGTGTGACTATGCTGACGTTTTTTCTGTTCTGTAACAGCAGTAAACACAACTTTCATCATATTACAATATGGTTATCTTCTTAAAGATATGCCTAGTGGTTATAAAAAAAAGAAATTAAAAAGGCACAACTTACAGATTCTAAAATTCTGTATAAGTCCTTCAGACATGGAGAAAAAATACCCAAGAGTTTTCCTAGTATTTTCTTAGCAACAATTAAGAGTACAAAGTTTAATATTTAAAGTCAACAGCTGAAAACGGCAGAAGCATTTCTCACATTATTATAAAACATTGCCATCAGAAGACGTAAGGCACAAATAAAATAGATGAAGCAGACATATCCGAGACTGCTGAATGTTACAATGAGACTATAGGATCGTTATAAATGTGATCTAAAACTTTAATTGAACTCTGAAAAATGTGTTTATACTACTAATACATTAAACAACAAAAAAGCCTGCTGCAGTGGACTACAGGAACTAATATGACGTTTCTCTCAATTGCAGCAACCACATTTACACAATATCCCTAAACTTCTGGAACACCCAAGAGGTAGGAATGGGCATTTTACAGGGAGAAATTTTGCTAGTAACATATTTCAACATTATTCCTTACATGAAGTCAGAAGCAGATGGAGATAGCTTAAATCAAACTCTGTTTTTTATTATATCCTGTACTTTCCAATTTTGTTAAGCCATACTTAACACATGTTCACAACAATTAAGCTGAGAAATTTGTATAAATTCCTCACTACAGCTTAAATCATGAGGTATAATGGAAAATTTACGGGTCTCTTGAAAGAGAGCTGAATCCTTATCCAGTGAGCAGTAAACACGGGACCATCTTTCAGTTTACTTTTTATCTCTTGTATCCATATGGACGATGACATCTCGACTATAGATGGTCCTGAGGCAAGAAACACATCAAGTAAACAAGATAAGGATTTTAGTCTTTCCTACAAGATTTTTCAATTTAATATAAGAAGGAATGTGCCGGGTTTCTTTTTATACAAGAAATGAGCACAGAGGGAGGAAAAAACGTGCAAAAAACCCCTATTACATACTTTGGTAAGTAAATAACCAATAATCCTTTGGCTGCAAGCTCCAATCTGCCTCCAAATTTTCATGAAGGGGAATCTCTGCACGTAGATCTTCCTCATTTACATAAACTTCTTCTGGGCAACAAACTTAGCGATAATCACTTCAAAACAGAGGACTCTGCCAACAACGCCAAAGCAAACCCCATGTCCTCTTTCAAGCCTAGTTAACGTCAGGCACTTAGGGACATTTTCTAGCTTCGAAATGAAACATTGAATTATTTGAAGCGATTAGAAACACACACTGGGCTCTCCAGCCCACTACCCTGCCACGTAGCACGGTTCCCACGGCTCACCCGCGGCCGGTGCCCTGCGGCGGGAGCGGCACCCGCGCACCTTCCCGCGGGGCCGGGGCGGCTCCGGAGCGCCTGTCCCCAGCACGACCCCTCGCTGATGGCACCCGAACAGGGACGCGCACCTCGCATCCACGCACAGCTCAGTCACCCTTCTGGAGCTCTCTCCCAGCGCAAATGACACGGTACAGCACCAGGGAAGCGCTGAAGCTGCTACAGAGGCACCAAGAGAGCCCTTCCTTCCCAAAACAGCCCCGGTCGACCCCACCACCCCGGCCCGGCAAGGGAATTTGTACCGCACCTCTGCCACCGCTTCAGGCTGCACCTGCCGCGTCCCGCGGCGGGAAGGGGCCGGTGGGAGCTCCGGTGACCTGCCCCGCCAGCCCCAATCCCAAAAAAGGGAAAGGTACGCGCTGCGCCAGCTGCCTGCGCTCGAAATACCCGCGGCGGGGCCCGGCCCCCTCCCTTCCCCCGCCGCCCCCGGTGACCTTCCCCGCTCCCGGCCCGGCGGAGGAGGCGGCGGGAGAGCGACTCCGCACGGGGGGTGCGCGTCCCCGTGTCCCCGCGCCGCTCGTCCCCTCGCCTGCCGCCTCCCCGGCAGGGCAACGGGGCTCGGCGCGGCGGGAGGTGCGAGGTCACCCGGCTCGCCAGCCCGG
>VZTZ01014191.1:0-22865 GCA_013400955.1 Drymodes brunneopygia
TTTGCTCTAGATTTCTTAAAAAAGAATTCGTGAGAGGTCGTTAATCAGGATGGTGCTTTCAACTGCCTCTAACTTTCTGTTATTTGATTTTAGACAAAACCCCCTTATTCAGTCTTAAACCATTCTTTTCCTGTGTAAATATTTAACAAAAACTTCTTTGAGCAGCAGCAAAGCTGGGTGACCCTCTCTGCCTTCTTGTCGGCTTCTTTTACTTAACAAGGGCTATGCGTAGTCCGGCATCTAAAAATAGCAACTTGTGTACCAGGGCCCCTGAGGGAGGCATGAAAAATGTATGGAACTAGGTACGTGTGCAGAGGAGAAGATACTTATTTGTGTCTGTGCAGTCAGGTCTTTTAAAAACTGAGAATATGGGGGCAATTCCCAAACTTTTGTTGACTGGTAAGTTAAGACACTAAGCTCCAAAAATCAGACCTTATCAATAATATTATTAAATTAATAAGATGTGATGCTCATCAAGAGGAAGAAGCGACTAGCTGGATTTTGTGCTTGTAAATGGTTTGAGTTAGATTCTATCTGTAAGATTGTGCTTTCAGCTGTCCCTAGAAATGGTGTCTTATGGAACAGACCCTGATCCTTATAAAATTCTTGGGATATCCTTAATGAAATAAGTCAGATGGTGAATTATTTTAGTTACAATTTAAGAACTCCATATGAAGGACATTCAGTTCACTGTTATGTGTTATGTTATGTTATGTGAATGTTAGCACATTCAGGTGCTAACTTATTGATGACTTTGAGCAGCTTTCACAATCAGTGCCATTTTTCAGACTCCTTAGCATCAAGTGAAATAGTTGTTACCTTAAAGCTTCTTAGTTTTCTGCAAGCAAGTTTCAATCCCTGTTGCACAAACGAGTGCGGTCTTGCTTTGCAGGTGTTTCACAATGTGCAGTGATAGATACTCAACAGTCCATTTCACAATTCACTGTTGCAGATTTAAACAGCCACCCTGGAGATGAGGGTGTAGCTGGTAGGGAAATACAGTGGAAGGGAGTTTCAACCTCTCTGAGCGTTTCTCTCCCTGCAGGATGTGAGAGGAGAGGCTCTGCCCAACTCCCTGTTTTCCCTGCACACAGTGCTTGACTGATGTGTGCAGAGCTTTAGGGGAAGCTTTTGGTTGTGTCTCATTCTCTAGCTGAATCACTTATTCAGGGATTTATCATCTTCAGCACTTCAGATCCGTGGTGAAGGTTTTCTGGCCTTGTTCTCAATTCTGGACGCTACCCATGTAGGAAATAAAGCATGGCACTTGTTAACCTGAAAAGTAATGTTAACGTGTGAAAATACACCAGCTTGCTTGTGAGCTAACTTGTGATCGTGACAGCTCAAGTGAAATGTGCAGCCTGAACTCAGAGCATGTTTTGTTTNGTTTTCCCTGCACACAGTGCTTGGCTGATGTGTGCAGAGCTTTGGGGGAAGCTTTTGGTTCTCTCGTTCTTTAGCTGAATCACTTATTCAGGGATTTATCATCTTCAGCACTTCAGATCCATGGTGAAGGTTTTCTGGCCTTGTTCTCAATTCTGGACGCTACCCTTGTATGAAATAAAGCATGGCACTTGTTAACCTGAAAAGTAATGTTAAGAATGTGTGAAAATATACCAGCTTGCTTGTGAGAACTTGTGATCATGACAGCTCAAGTGAAATGTGCAGCCTGAAATCAGAGCATGTTTTGTTTTCTTGTATGGCTATTTGTAAAGTGCTTCTGAAGGGTTACTGCACTGAAGAGCGGCTCAGAGAACAGTCTGATGCAAGTGTCCTAATCCTGTCGGTACTTCCCAGGAGTACTGTGCTCCAACGTGTACGGCTTTTTCTTTTCCTATTTGCCATGTAATGTTTCCAAGTATCCATCCTAAATTTTCTCTAGTAAAAAAACTAGCTGTCTGCCTTCAGTCGTCAGCCCTACTCATAGCTTGTAATCTAGAAGACTTCTGTCAGCATATCCCTTCAGCCTGTGCTTTGTTGGACTAAGCAAACGATGCTCTTCCAGAGCAGCCCAGGAGAAGTGGGATTTCTGACCCTCTTTAGGCTCGGCAGCTCACACTGTGTTTGAGGGAGCTGTAACTCCTTCAGAGACCTTGCAGCTCTTGGTGAGTCAGGGAGGCTCTCTAGTATTTTTTACATGGGCTATTGCTATTAACATACTCTAAAATCATTCCTGCTTCTTGGACAGCATAAAGGAATGAACTATACTCTGCTGTTTTCTACAGTTTTTCTGGTGCTTGATTACTTCTTTCAGGTGTTTACATTTGCATATTATGTTACTCAGTAGGACTGCTCAACACTTACTGCATTAAGTGCTCCTTTTCGCACTCTCTTGTCAGAAGAGTAGAGGGAGCGCAACTGCTCAGAGCCCAGGTGTCCAGAGTCCCAGTTCTGCTGTGTCCTTGCTGATGGACTTCAGCCCTTCCCTTCTGCCAGCACACTAAATGTATGTGTGGGCACCACAAGCCTCAGCATCAACCAAGCTCCTAATCTACAGCCCTGCAGTTTGATTCAGAATATGAACAGACTTTGCCATGTTTAACTGCAGGAGCAGAGAGATGTATATGGAGGAGGGTTAAATGCTGTAGTATGGCTTCTCTACCTGCAAAAAACCCCCAAAAACCAGCTAATGGTCAGTGGAGGACAGATGTTTGCATTAAGGTGAAAAGAATACCCATCTCTGATAAACAGCCTGAGAGGGAAATGCTTGACGATTTATTAGCCTGGGGGTGAATAGCTGTGTTATTTTAAGCTAGCTCATTCTCCCAATCTTCTGTGTGTTTTAAAGTAGGAATACTTGTAATGGACACTGGTTACTTTAAACTAGAGAACTTATATGAGGATGTAATCTAGAGTAATATCTTGCTCCAGTTTCTTTGGTTTGCTCTTTTGGCCAGTGTGCTTCCCTCCCTTTGGGAAGATTACCTGGGAGGTGCCCTGGTGACAGCTAGGAAAGGCATTGTGTAGTAGTGGTGAGCACAGAAGTGTCTTCAGCAAGGCAATCCCAGCTGGAATTGTGCTGGCTGTTAGTGCCAGTTGGGTAAATGCAGTCCTGTGTAAGGACCAAGTAAGCTGGTAGGAGGCCCTGGGGGTCTGAGGGCAGAGCTGAGAGTGTCCTTTGGGAAAACTACAGTAGTTCTCCACCTCGGAATTGTTTTTTGGTAGGTGGGTGAAACACTTTGTTCTTTGTCTTGTGAATATATTAATTCCTAATCCACAGGGTGAGGATGACCATCTCTGCTATGGAAGGGAGATCAGTAAGAAAGTATCTTTCCTGATTATTCTAACAGAAATGCCAAATGCGATTCTTTAGGCCTGTATATGAATACAAATGTGGGATACACACTGTAACTAGTAGGTAAAGCACCAATGTATTGGGCTTGCATGGTTTCATCACTTAGCTAAATTGCTGCTTCTAGCTTCAGATGACTTCTGGTGCTCATTTACTGATAAGTTTTAGAAAACCTGGATTCTTAGAGAAAAGCAAAAAATTTTTTAAATTGAGTATATTAATATCTGAAAATGCTAGAATTAGGGAAATTCAAGTTCCTTCCCCTGTAGTACATTTAATTGCATGAAAGAATTCTACCTTAAATCTGCTATTTTTTGACTCCTGATTTAACCTTAAAATAATGTATTGTTTTTCAAATCTGCAAATCCCAGATTCCTGGAATTAAAGTCTAGAGCAGTGCACCATCACCCACTGGGTGAGTCATTAGCGGTGCTGAAATCCTGTTCCACAATATGTGTCTCCAGCTAACATGGGAAGAGAGCTATATGCAAAATTTCCTACTGAGCTTCTAATTCACTCCATTGCCCTGAGCAGCAGATGGTGACACCTAAAAGCCTGGGGTTTGGTTGTAGATTTTGAAAGAAACCTCTTGGTTAGCAGTTCTTAAAACTGGAGTTGAGATGTCCAGAAGCTGAGCCTCAGGGATAATAGTGCCTGTCCCATTGTTTCTTATACTTCTTTTCCCATTTTTGTTACCTTCCCTGCTTCTTTCTCTCCTGAGGGTTTGCTGGTATTTCTCTCATGATTCAGTTGCTTGTCAGTTGTGGGAGACAGCTGGGTGGCTCAGGTTCAGGCATGTGTGCAGCACTTACTGTCTGGTTGACTGTACAGATTTTGTTTTGGTTGCATGTTTTTTTCTGGTTTTTACACCTCCCTTCTATTTTCTTCTCTTAAGCAATTGTGAGCTACATGTTCTAGAAGGGTATATTCTATCAGTCATGCCAGAGGGACAGCTGTACCTCCACTTCTTGAGGAGCTCTGTGCTTACTGGACAAGGAAGAGCAGACTTGAGGAGCTCAGCTCTAGGGGCTGTTAATCGCAACAATTTTTGCATATGATTTTTGTGTATGTTAGAAGGCTACCATAGAAGCAGAAAGGGAGAAAAGCTGTGAGAGAAGGGGAATGGGAGGTGATAAGCTCAATGGGACAAAGGTTTTTGTTGCTGGGGGGAGGAAATTTTTGTGCAGAGATGAAAGGGTCTGGTCTCTTTACAAGATATCTAGTCCCTGCTTTTAGATGGAGAGGTTGTGGATGTGTGTGAGGATGCATATAGATACGGAAAGCAGAAGGCAGATCACTATCTCTAATTCTGCAGCTGCTGCTGCCCAACCAACACTTGTTTATGCTTGCATGCTGCTCTTCTCTGTACTCTACTGCACCACTGGATCCTTGTTCCAACAAGGCCTGCTTTCACATTCTTCGTCTGTGACTGGCTGATCTCTTTCTCTGGGATTCTTATCCTGTCAGCAAAGATGCTTAATCTATAAACTTGTTATTCTCCATTATTTTGCATAAAGGTGGGGTGCTTGAAAGAAGTGTATATGCCCAGTATTCCTGCTGTCTCAGTCCCATCTGCCAAAGAGCTCTCCATCCCCAGAGTGTGGATTCAGTATGGCTCATGAGTCAGATCTCTAACAGGGGAGAGGAGCAGCAAGGATAGGGCAGTAGAGGGTCACTGCATTGCTGGAAGAAGCTGCTACCCTGTCTGTAGTTGAACAAGGGATTAGAGTTAGGATGTCTTGCAGTTTGTTCCTGCCCTCAGTTGTCCTGCATGTCCAACCCAGTGTTTGCATGGCATGGCAGAAAGGGATGTGTACTCCTGTCAACTTACAGGCATGCTTAAAGGCAAGTTACCTGTCCTGATACAAACTATTTACCTCAGTCTTTTTGTCCTGGTAGACCCAGATCTACAGCAAAACTTTTGGGGCTCTGGAACTTTGTGTTTGTTCCTAGATTTTGATCTAGAACACTCCATTTGGTGGGCTGGTTCTTTACCTTGGATATTCAATCTTATCTCCAGAGCCTTGTTCATGTTCCTTTGCACTGGAATCAGTGACACTTTGCTGACAGTTTCGCATGGTGTCAGTTTATAAATGACATGTCTTTGGTTACAAGAGTGAGTGTGTGTTTTTACATCATGGCTTTCTGATGAAAAACTTTGGTGTGGAGAGAGAAGGTAGATGGAGAACTCGTCTTTCTCTTTTCCTCCTTGTGCTAGCACTGATGTTGATCTGTTTGTGTGGTGATCTGGTTAAGGAATGTGCCCTGCAGAGAATTAGTCACTTGAGGCTATTTATGCTCCGTAGACTGCTTTGTTCATATGAATTCCGGTGCTGGTGCAACAGAAGGGAAACTTGGCAGTGCTATGGAACTGTATGTTGAAGATACAGTTGAGCCCAGTGGTCAACTGGAGTTGTTCTGAGACCAGGCTGCTGCCTGGGAGCTCTTGCTGCTTCTTTTATGTTGTCTCAGTCGATGCATGGTGGTGTTGTTGGTGAGGTCTTCTTATGTGGCTGACCTCTAACTCTGCAAGGAAGGCCAGCTGGGTCAGCTTCCTGAGCTGCCTGAAAAGCAGTTGGCAATCAGACGCTGAGGAAGCAGGTAGGCATGGATGGTTGGGTGGTGTTCTGCTGCTAAACCAGCTGAAACTGAATCTAAACTGCAGGAAGAGCCTGTTGTCAGTTCTCTTGCTTGGTCCCATCTTGATGGGCTGTTCTGAAGTCTTGTTTTGTTTGGTTCTTTGTGGGTCAAGATGGGGTGCCATGTACCTCTTGTGTGTTTGAGAGGATTGTTTATGAGTTGCAGAGTATGATTTTGGAAGTCCCTGCTAACAGCTTTTAACTAGTTCATTTCCTTTTCAAAGACTACGATAATGATGTTGTATTGGTTTGATAGCTAGGGTATAAATTTTAAGAAATAAACGTCTTTGTCATTCCTTCTACAATAGTTTATAGTATTCTGTTCTTCCTGTGACCTTGTCCTTGGGGACAGACAGGTTGTGCTTGGCTGTATTTCAAACTCTTACTCTGGTAACCAAATTCCTGTTGTTTTACAGTGTTTGAAAATGGTGGGGTGGGAGTCTTTGTAAGCCAAGAACTTTTAGTAAAATGAAAGAGGTGGATTTTCCATCTGCCAGCCATGCAGAATTTTGGTAGCATCTCATCCTAGCTGGATTTGTCACTTAGTTGCTGTTGCTGGTGTTGCTGGTTGTGGTTAAATCAAAGTGTAGAATTTCCGACGTGAAACATTGCCTTGGCAACGTGTGAAAATAATGCATTTGTTCAGAAAAATGTTAGTGTGACATTCCAGCATAGACTAGCTTGTTTCAGTCGCTGTTGATAACCTTTGGATTGAAACTTTGTTTCTTGTGTACTAACCTAGAATTAGTCTCCTCAAACTGACTTTCAGCACGAGTTCTTTACAAAGTGAGGAAGCAGATTTGATAAATAATACGCATATTGCTTTGAAATACTCTTTTGTGTATAAGTTGGTTTATATTTACCTTTTAAAGCTTTACTTTGGGGGGAATTAGTACTATGGGATGCATGTAAGCTAGGATGCGGATCAAAACTTTCAATGCCCAGTATGGTACTATATGCAAATATTCTTACTAGCTGTGGATTTTCTGCAGTCTGAAGTTTGCCGTTACTCCTAAGTCTTGGAGCAGTGATCATGTTCTTAAAAAGCTTTTCTTCTTTCTCTCCTTCTCTTTCTTAATGTGTATTAGTTTGTTTGACGTGAGCTACTTCCTCTAGCCACAATGGCTATGTTCGGCAGGAATGATGCACCTAAATTCACTGCTGTGACAGTTTGCATGTGCTGTGGGCTGCTTGGCCTCTAACCAGGCCATGCTGTGCCCCAGCTGGCTCATGTTTGTCCTGTGCATGTGTCCTGGTGATGGTGGGGCAGCAGTGTTTTAGTGAAGATGCACTGCCTGTCTGAATGTGTGGTAAGAAAGGTTTATAGGACCTGAAGGTGAGCAGCAGAAATGCTGGAGCAGGTCCCATTGGCAGGGTGGGAGCTTTGTTCAATTTTGAGGGCTCTTTTGAGAGAGAGACTAGAAGGACCTGTGGATAATAAAGGTGTTTTGTCAGTCTGGTTCTGATCAGTGGACTAAAGGTACCAAGATCAGTCTATGCAGATGTGGTAAGAACAACCTCCATTGCTCTTTCTGGTGTCTGACTTCTAAAGGAGGGTTTTCTCTTGGACCAGAGAGAGAAGTGCAATAGCTGGCCCCCAGTCCCACTCAGAGAGGAGCTGGGGAAGCACTAGTGAAAACCTTTTCTGCTGTGGAACCTATAAAGTTTTCTAAACCAACGAGTCCTTGAGAAGTTGGGATAGGAGGGTTGCAAGAATGGGATGTCAAAAAAGGAAGGAAAGCAGCAAGTAGAAGAGAGATGGAGCAGGAGGTACCTGAAGTCAAACAGGGAGCCAGAGGGGTACAACCTATTGAGCATGCTGCTTTCTGGAGTGTCCTGGCGATTGGTGGGGACTGTTCTCCCTTTAGAGCATTGCATCTGTGGGTAGGGGATGTTGCTGAAAATTGCTCTGAGCTACCTTTTTTCTGAGCCAGGGCTGCTGGTCTGCTTGCTTGGGACAAGCTGAAGAGTCCTGTCCCCCTTGCTTGAGTGGACTCTGTAAATGAAAAGGGCATTGGGGACATTGCAGTGAAGACCTTGGAAGGAGGTTGTGGTGGAACTTGACAGGGGAGTGCTGCATTCTTGGTTTAACTCTCCATAGGAGTCTCCACTTCGTCAGGGACAAGGTGCTTGTTAAAGGCAAGGTGAACAGTGCGATGTCTGTGCCGGTGTTCCCTGATGGAGCCAGGGCTCAGTGGGACCTGAAATCCATGTGTGGTTGCGGGCTGGCCCAGAGGTCCTTCCCTCTGCCGGGCGTGTGTGCCCTGCTGCCTTGTGTCTGGGACAGGAGCACGCAGGGCTGCTAGCCACGGGCTAAGGATCCTGTGTGAAGGCCTCTGTGGAGACCCGTCGGGGCAGGCGGCAGCGAGGGATGCGGGGAATGCTGTCGGCTGGCCCTCAGCTCAGCTTGGCCGGGCCGGGCGCCGGTGCTGTTGGAAGCCNTGGTGCCGTCACTGCGGCGGCTCCCGCGCCGTTACCTAACCGGTGACATAACGCGCTCCCTCCGCTTCTCTTAAGAAGCGCCTGGGACCGTCACGGGGGCCGGCTCGCAGACCCTGCGGGGCGGTGGTGGGGCCAGCCAGTGTGAGCACTGCCGGGAGCGCATGGCTCCCCCCCGCATTACCGCTCCTCCCGGGGCGTCCTGGCTTCCCGCCCAGAGGGGCGGCGGGCTGCCCCGTCCGAGAGCTGGGCTGCGGCNCGCCGTGACGCGGGCGTGCTGGGATCCGTGTCCGGGAATAGGACGTGCTCCTGGCACGCCGGGCCGGGCCCCACGCGTGGGCGCGGAGCAGCGGCTGCAGGGCGCCGGCGNGCGCTCCGTGGGAGCCGCCATCCCGGGGCCGCCTCGCGTGACAGGGATGCTGCCAGGGACACTGGCTGGTCCACGTGCGGCCGGGGGGGCCCGGGCAGCCTGCGCCAGCCCATGCGGTGCCCGCAGGCGCTTCCTCTGCCTCCCTGCTCTGCCAGGGAGAAGAAAGTGCACCGAATCAATCGTAGCTGAAACATTTAAGGAGGCTTGATGGGAGTCTCGTTTCCATGGGAAAATCTGGGGAGTTTTCCACCGGAGGAAATATTGCAAGTTTTCAAGGGCTTGGAGTGAAATATAGAAGGCATCGGTGGGCGTTTCTTTTTTTAGAAACGGGAATATGCACATTTTCGCTAAAACTGTATATATATATTTAGGGTCAAAAAATACGGAATGGTGTTGAGATTTGCTCGGTTTCCGGCACGGCACGGTTGCCTTTGAGCTCTGCGCGACNCTATTTCAAAACAGTGCCGATACAAATAAAACAGTCGAGGATTTCTAGAGCGCTTTAACGTAAGAATCTCCGTAATTCTTTATGGTAATTTATCGAGGGCATTTCTCATGAGACAACTGTTGCCTTCTAAGTTGATTAACTTGAGCGTGTTAACATTATTCATCTCTTCCCCCCCCCCNGGGAAAATCTGGGGAGTTTTCCACCGGAGGAAATATTGCAAGTTTTCAAGGGCTTGGAGTGAAATATAGAAGGCATCGGTGGGCGTTTCTTTTTTTAGAAACGGGAATATGCACATTTTCGCTAAAACTGTATATATATATTTAGGGTCAAAAAATACGGAATGGTGTTGAGATTTGCTCGGTTTCCGGCACGGCACGGTTGCCTATGAGCTCTGCGCGACCCCCTTTTTTTATGAATGGTGGGCTGTGCTCGATTGAGCAGCCGGGCGCGCTCGGCGCTGCGGGCAGAGGGCGCTGCCGGGAGCGCTCCGTGCGGACACAGGCGCATCCTGCTCGGCGAGGCGCGGCTCGGGCTGCGCTGCCCAGCGGCTCCGCGCCTGCGGGGCGCCAAAGCGACACAATCGGGGCACTTCCCGTTTAAACAAAATTCCCCTTCCGTGTCGCCTTCCAATGCAAAGGCTAGAATGCAAAACGTGGGCTTAAGAAGCAGCGTACTGCGGAGTACCTCTCACTTGTTTAATGGCTTTTCAACAACTTTAATTTCTGGGGGTTGTTGTTGTTTGTATGAACCATCTATTTGCGTAGATTGTTTCTCATAATTAGGTAACTTTCAAGGATAGTAGAAATTTAAATTCTTCTAGTGCTACTTCTCTACATTTTTAAGGCTTGCCTTTATGGGATCTCGACAGCTGAATAAAGGCTTGCCAGCTATGGCATCTTTTATCTGTGCTTGTCTTTGCATCTTTTTACAAAACATTATCTATTAAGTATACTTCTGAAGCCATCTTTGCCTCTAGCAAGCCATGAGAAACTATTTTCAGTACATCTGAGAGTGCTCCACTTTTTAACAGAAATAAAGGTGTTTTTTAGAGTTAGGGATTACAAAAGGTTTAGAGCCGTTCCTAGCATAGCATAAACATGCTTACGAGCTTCTTGTGGATCTTGGTGTATGTGCAGTCATGCTTCAACCTGCGACAGGGGACGCCCTGAGGGGTGTTTCCCTCTCACCCCAAAAGAGCTACTGTAGCACTTGATTCAAGTAAGATTGCACAGATTCTTCATTCCAAAGTGGCAAGGGAGAAGGAAGGAAGGAAGGGTCGTATTTGATGTTGGTTTGTGTCTTGGATAGCAACAGGCAGCTTAAATGGTCCAGTCCACCTTTTTTTGTCCTTGGGAACTGATGATTTCGGTGACCTGAAATTTTGGATGTCTCCAGTCATGAGAATAGAAGAATAACATTCTACTAGAAGATCCAATATTGTTTCTAAACAAGATGATATTGGTTCTTACTTAATGTGAACGAATTTGCTAATTAGCTCATGTGTCTTCTTATTCTAAACCCTTCCATTTTATTATCCATTTTAAGTGCTGGATACTTTTACCTGTAGTGGTCACATTAGTTTCAGTCTGCATTTTTCCTAGACAAGCTGCCCACAGATGTAATAAGGATTGTGAATGTCCTACAGTCCCACAGTTCTGCATCCTCAAGTGAGGAGCAGTGGACTGGGTGAAATGGGAGCAGCTCTTTCAGCCTCCTATGACGCTAAGGTTTCTTAATTCTGTATCTAACATGACACATATGATGTGGCTGCTGTGCTCTTACTTCGTCTCAGTAAAACCATGAAGAGCTGACTATGGACACTGGTCTGTTCTTCTGGCTTGCCATTACTCCTGCTGTGCAGGAGTGGAGCTGATGTGTGTTTGTACACTTGTTTTCTGCTGTATATGCATTGAAGGGCCTGAACTTGCATTCTGCAGTTGTTTTCCTCCTGATACCTTCACAAAGCCTTGTAAAATTCCCAGTGTGATGTTTCCTATCCTGCTGTTTAGGGGCATCAGATATGGAAGTCTCTGTGCTTCAAGTTCCTTACTTTGGAGCAGGTTACATGTTTGGGCATGAGTTTTGTTGCCACTTCAGCTGTTCTGCAGAATCCTTATTTTCATACCTCTGTGTCCCTAGAGCTAATGCTACCTTCTCAGTGTACAGCTTGTTTTAATGTTGCTTCTAGCCAAAATGAATAAAATATCACTGGGTGTCTTCCTGCTCTATTGCTGTTCTACTTCTGAGCAGTCAGGATCTCTAAGGGAGAGAGAGCTTCTGAATGAAATCTCTCCAAGTCTCACCTCTTTGCAATTAGATTCTGTTTTCCCAGATAGCCTGGAGTTCCTACAAATTCTGCTGATATTGGCTTCCCCATGCTTGTGTTGGAAGGGGAGGAAGTGAATACATTTTGTGGATGGTGGGGAGGCAGACCTTTATCACACAAGAAGTTTTGTCAAGCTTTCCTACTTCTGTTTTTCTTGTGTGGTACACGGCATGATGAGAACTCACAGAAAGGGAAGATCTTGGAAATGTCCTTACACAAAGCAAATGCTTTTGCTGTTCCCAGAGCCGTCTTTATACTTGCCCTCTAATACCACAACGTATTAGTGCACTATGGGAGCTGAGGTGTAAAACTTGGGAACATGATACACATACAGGAATTTCTCCTGAGCCCTAAATGCTGGCCATGACTGAGAAATGGATGGTATGAAATAGGAGGTAAGAGCTCTTATACGCCCCCTGCCTATATTAATAGGCAAAGGACTCAAACTCTGCAGGGCAGCAGGTCGGGCTCATGGATTTATATAACACACACATAATGTATTTTTTCTATGACCACACATTCAAGATATAAAGGCTTTTTTAGAGCTGTTGCATAGTGTCCCCTCCCACAGTCTCCTGGAGGTAAGAAGTTAAACAAAAGTAGTTTCTTGGGTAGTTCTGATTTTGGGATTAACTCTGGGAGGGAGCAGATGGAATTAGAATTTAAAAGGGGTCAGTGCAAAACTTACCAGTAAGCTTGACTCTGTTACATGGAGGTCCACATTGCTATTGCAAAACATAAAAGATCTACAGATCCAAAGGGCTGGAAAATCCCTCTTCTATTTTAAAAACAATTTTAAAAAGCCCTAGCATTTCTGGAACTCTTCTTGTTTTTTAGAATTTTTAGCTGTTGAAACAGTCACTTAGCAGAAATGTGTCTTAACAGTTGTCTGTTAGACACAAGAACATCTAAAAAGATCTCCAAGAATGGAAACAGCTTGGGGAAGGATTAGATGTATTAGCTTTGTAAGCTTTTCGAAGTCTTCACAAAAATTCATCAAGGAAGCCAAGCTGCTTTGTATTTCAATAGAAAACCAAGAGGTCAAAAAAATCTCTGTACAGTGTTGTGTAACTTTCTTGTCATATACAGTGCAGGGCAGGTGTTTTTGCTGACGAATGTATAGATACAGATTTTCACATGTAAAATCTGTCTCTTTCTTGGAAGATGAAACTTAAAAAGGAGTGACTTGTGTGGGTAGTTGGCTGGTGCAGAGAATGGGAAGGTGACAGTGCTGGGATATTGGGTATCTTGAAACACGTTTTAGTATGGCTTAGGCTCTTAAATTAAAGGTTCTGGGAGAGCCCTTGCAGCTATTGCATCACTTGCTAAAAATAGCAGCTGTACTGCATAAGGCAGCCTGTCTGCAGTGTGGATAGTCTTGAGAAATTAGTGCTTCTTGTGAATGATGTTCAGTCGTTTTTACTTCTCAGCTAAGCACGTTTTTAATCTGAACTGTGATAGAGAATGAAGCAAAAGGTTTTATTTTCTGTCTCTGGGGGTGGGGTGAGTTTCAAAATAGCATTGTCCACAGTTCTGTCTGTAGCATGATTTTAAAAATACATTTTTAAGCTTACTGAAATAACAGTTTAAAGGCACTGATAAATATGTTCTTATATTGTAATTGTCAGGGGAAGGGAAGAAAAAAATTGCTTTGTGCACCATGAGATATTCTGCTGTTCTCATCAATCACTTAAAATTTAGCAGGGTTTTTTTTTAATGGCAGTTACACAATGCAAGTGAAGTATAATGCTAATCTGAAATCTTACTAAAAAAACAGCCCACAAACCCCAAATCCCTTCTCTTGAAAATAGAATATATGTTATACAGTGCTTTTTTTCCTTCTCTTATTTTGAAATCTTAGTCAAGAATCACCAGCAAAAGAGTGTGTTTGTATTCCAGTGGTGTTGCTGAACCAGACAGGTCTGCAGCACAGCATTTTATTTTTAGACTCTAGGTTGCCATTTTTATCCTGTAAAAAATATTCATCAGCGTCTGGGTGACAGGCCATCAATTTTTTTAAATGTGTCAGATCACGTTTTTCCGCATCTCTCTATTTCTCCTTTTATGTCCTGCTATATACATTTCTTTTTGGGGGGAAAGGGAGAGGGGGAATGAGGGTATGGATTTTAATTCATGCATTAGATTTTTCAATTCACAGATCTTTAGCGTCACACGGTTCATTCATCTTCTGTGCTCGGTTGCTTGCGCAGCTTTGCTTATTGTCTGCAGAGGGTGAACTGCTCTGGTGCAAGCAGCAAAGGCATGGGATGGGCAAAACCAGCCTCCTGCCAGACTGGTCACCTCAGCTGCCCTCTCTGCTTGCCCCAAAATATCCCCACATGGCAGTGCTGTGGAGAAAGAGTTTCATGTATGGTTTTGGAGTGCTGGTCAGGTGTAAAATTACTTCCTGGAGAAGCTATTCAAGGTCTCTTTGCAATAAATGTATACAGGCCAGCTGACTTCTAACAATAGAAGATGGGAGATCTCTTCTGGTGTGGAATATTGAGAATTGTTTAGTGCCTGGTAGGAGATGCTCGAAGCCACACAGTTTTTGAGGCAGTAATTCACTAAGTATCAATCTGCAGCACAAATTCCATGGCAGGAGTGCCACGTTGCAGTTGCTTTCTGGGGTGCTGGACTTCAAAACCTCCATAGTGCTGCTGTCCTGTTTATGTGTAGAAAACCTGAGGCTTTCTTAAAGAATTGCTCCTTGTGTCCTTGAAGCACTTCTAGGTTGTCAGGGAACTGTTGTCATCAGAGCAATTGGTACAGCTGATCGCCCCTCCCTTTTTCCCCCGAACTCACACATGGGAATCTTCCTGTAATGGTGACAGGAGCTTGCTTTTGAGTGGCTCTTCACTGCTTTTGGTGGTGATGGAGAAGAGTTGTTGCTTGTGGGAGGTGGAAGCCAGGAACAACTTGCTGCTGGAGCCAAGTTAGCTCGTGACTCAAGGGTGCCTCACCCACGAGGGTGATGGATCGGTTTCATAGTGGTCTGACTATGCTTACTAAGATTTTATCTGAATCATGTGATCTCAAATGCTAGAAGGGAGCTGAGAGAAACAAGAGAAAAGGGTGAATACACTCTATTAGTAGCTGAAGGTCTAAGTCAACTCTGTCCTGATTAGTTTTGTTTATAATTTTAAAAGCTTTTATAGTCTTCGGAGCACTGGTACCCAAGATGGCTTGTTGGAGCAGGGCCAAACTTAAGTGTTATGATAAGTAATAGTAGATATTCCCAATTGGAAGAGCAATAACATTTTTAGGATGATGGGTTACTGATAGTTTTGGAGTTAGAAGTGGAAATTTAGTATGCTTAAATTATATTTCCACACATGCTAAGCCTGCTTTAAGGGGGAGAAAATGGATTGGATTTTGATCATATTTGGAGAGACACTGTAGGTTGAGACCTTCCTAAGGAAGGTTCTTGGGAACAGTTGTGCACATTTGTGTATGGGAAGATAATATACTGAGCTTGTGGCGTGACTTGTGTAACCTCCTCAAATGTGTGTAATTAAAAAGTTGCTTATCAAAGATATACTTTATCAGTCATATTTCTGCTGCATGAGATAATATAGCACTATGCCTTTCTCAGGGTTAAAATTTGGTTTTGCTTCTGCACAGCTAAGTAGCTGTCCTGATTTATATCATCCCTTCCTAAATATGGAACATGTTAGTTTTTGCGTATCAGAATTTGGAAGCCCTAAGGAAGTGGCTTTGTGGAAGAATGTAAAGTGGTAGGTGATATTCCAGAAGCAATTAAGTAGCCTATGTGTTTGATTTCCTTTATCTCTTTTGACTATGATGGGTTTGAAACCACATTGTAAATAAATGGTTAAGGATTGGAGACTGGACCTAAAATATTGTAAAGGGTAATGATATCTGGATTGAAGGAGTGTTACAGGAAGAAGTAGGTGAGGCAGCAGTCCTCGGCTTTCCTTCTCGGGGGCTGTGCTGCAAGGAAGTTTGTTGGGTGAGTGCAAGGCTGGATGAATGTATGACTCTTAAGCATTCCTTAGCTTTTCAGGAGTCCAGAAGGCTCCATATAGAGGCACCCGGTGGTTCTGGGTGAGCTACAAGTCTGGATGGACTTCTCAGGTGAAAACTGGTAGACTGTGTTGTGAGAATATATTCCTGAGAGTCTCCATACTCATCTGTGCTTCCCAGTTGGTCTATTTTTGATATTTTGTTGATGCAGTGAAATTCTACTCTGTAACTTGCATTTGAAACAAAGATTTTAATTCTAGGAGTAGGGAAGGAACATGGTTTTTCTAATATGGGGAATATAGTTAGTTTGGTATTTTAAATATACTTAATTTTTAAAATTAAATTTGCCATCTGCAAATTTGTAGTCCAAGAGGATTCTGATAGAGCCTCCCATCAAAGGATTTTCTAAATATCTAATATTATAAATTTTGTTATATCCATTAGATTTACCTGTTTAGTGATGTATAAAATAACTTGAAATCCACAACATGAATTTAAAGGACAGAGAGAAAGTTAAGCAGTGTGACCAGTGTCATTGCTTGCCATGATCAAGAGGTAGTGGAGAAAGCACCAAATCCCAAATTAGCAGATGAATTTCAAAAACAACAGACAATGATACTGTCCCATGGAGGTTGTAGTTCAGCTGAGTGGCTTCCTGTTACAGTCTGTATCACATGCTGAAGATTTACATGGATTTAAAAAAAAGTTACTCTAAAATACCTTAGAGCTGTGTCTCATGTGAATTTGTCCAAAATCACCAGCTGTAGTCCACTAAATTGCAGAGCTGCAAGCTGGAGACAGGAGGAGCATCCTGGAGAGGATACTTGACTTGTCAAAGTCTCCCCTCAGTACCTCTTGCTACCAGAGACCGAATCTTGGGTTGACTGGATCTCCCTTCTGAGCTGGAAGATCTGTTCTTGTGATCAAATGGTTATACTGTGTGAGAGCTTGTCCACTCCGTGTTGGCTTTTCCCCCCTCACTTCCAGTACAAATAGTTGTATATGTGCAAAGGCAAAGGAACAGGTGAATCCTAACATGAATTTTTTTCCTAATAACCTGATACATTGGTTGTGCCATGCTCATACAGAATGATGCGTTATGCTTGAAATATACCCAAGCCTTCATTTAAAAATTTCTTCAAGACTGTGTTTTGTATAACTCTAAATAGTTCAGGTCATAGTCGTGAAACTGTGAAAGGTCAAACAGTGTTTCAAAGGTGCAGAGAAAAGGTTGTATTTAGCACTGCACCAATTTCATGCCCACGGTCTGATCTTTAAAAAGCCATCACAAGGTGCTGTTGGGTTTTTTCATGCCCCAAATGGAGACTGGTGTCCTCAGTGTGAATAGGGAGGTGCTTGAGTAAGACATTTGAGGTATGCCAGGAGGATAAGGGATTCAAGAGGGAACCCCTTCCTAGTTCTGATGCTTCATGGAACCAGAGTCCCTGCTCTGTTAGGACCACTGTGCATTTGACTCTCATATAGTTTTTGTTTCCTATCTCTAATTTCACCTAGCCTCTTTCTCATGGAGAGATGAACAGACACCCCCTGGAAGTCAAATTGTGTGTTGAGATGGTGTGGGAAGAAGGATAATTTCTGTGATGCCCTCTGACAACCTGAGGAAGTATAGAACGATGCAGTTGACTGAATGTATCGTAAACAATAAACAAGTTATAGTCAGGCTTATTTGTTTCCCATTTTCAGTCTGATCCATTAAATGGATTGTAATGAACAGATGCTTGGTGCAAGTTTGTAGCTCTGTTTCCAGTTACTCTGGCTTGGCCACCATCTCCATGCTCTTCTGGCAGCTCAGGTTCCTTACCCTTATTCTGCTCTTCAGAGGCAGAAATAGGGTTTTTTTTCTGGCTTTGAGATATAGTTATTTCCAGTTGGTCACAAATAACCAACTTATATTGTCCTTCCCAGTGTTAGCCTAAACTTTTCCGGTGATTACCCTACGGGAGCTTATGAAGAGGAAACAAAACCCTTTTAAATTCGTCTCCCAGAACAGCTAACTCTTAATCATCTTAGCAGCCCTTTTTTAAAATTCTTTTTTTGTGGCTGTTCCCATTTAAATTACTTAATGTATTATTGTTTCCTATTACTATAGGAAGCACCTCAGTGCTTATATAAGTTGTCTTTATAGCTGCGTCAGAAGGACAATTTACAGACAATTTTATATGCAGACACTGCACCCCTGATACCTTTTTTCCATTTCCTTACAATGGTCACCTCACCTCTAAACAAAGTTGGTCTCAAGTGCATATCTTGTCATCTGGTATCTCCGTGTCACTGTGTCATGTCTGGCAATATTATGTTTTATTCCTGTGGTCTGTAGACCCATGTAATTCTTTGCAGTGTGGCACTGTGATCCTTTTCAGGAGCTAGGTTGTCTGTGAAGTTCATAAAGCATTTTCTTCTTTGTGTAGTGGCCACTAGTAACAGTGCTGAACAGGATTTGTGCTTAGATCAGTCCCTGAGGAGTGTAAGTAGTCATTTGCTTTTATCCTGATAAAGTTCTGGTTTTGGTCTGAACCATTGTAGCTGCCTCCCTGGGCAGTCCCTGATGATATTCTAAGATGCTTATGTTTCCTCATACAAAATTATTTTTTTTTGCCTTGTAGGTCTGGAGCAGTATTCTTGTCTAAACTGATCATACCTTTTATAAGTTTGACACAGTTTGCCTTTTGATTAAAAATGGATCTAGTGCTGCATTTTATACCTGTCTCTACTTTTCCTATGCTCACAATTATTCTGACACCTTGCATAGCTTTGACTTGAAATGAAAATGCCCAGAGCTTGCCAAAGATCACTTGTATCCTCTTCTATTTGCAAGTGTTGGTTCTTTGTTGCCACGTCGCTAACTGAAATTTATTTTTCTGCCTGCCACAAATACTTGGTGAAAGAGGAAAAAAAAAATCTCAAATTTCTTTTAGTGACTTCTGATGTAGAGTCTTCTTTCAGCATTGCTGGCTCTAAACCTAGAGGCCCTTCTTCTGGCTGCTTAGTTCCTTCTCAGAAAAGTGACTTATCTATGCATGTTTCCAGTGGCAAACACACTGAAAGCCTTCACATGGTGCCAGTCCTGAGCTATCTGATCTTTAAAATGTTCGTGTTGTATTCACCCCTTCCTAGAGGCACGAAGAGCCAGAAATGGTGATTTGAATGACCTCTATGCATGTGTTTTTTTGGCCTGGTCGTGCTTGCCGTGACAGTCAGCATCTGTCACGTATTTCACAGCGATGAACAAATGAGAGGTTGTTTTTGCTGAATATTAATGCTATGCAGTAACTCTTACTGTAGTGTCTTACAGAGCACAAGGCAGCTGTAGCCTTTGCAAATGCTTAACTCGAACTGGCTTGAGCAGGTGATCTGAACAACTTCCTTGCTACTGCAGAAAGTTTAATTCGGGGCAATCTTGGTTTCATCTGACATTTTCTGGGTCAAAAGGCTTGAAAGCAGCAAAGGATGGGGTTGGGGGCTTCTGAACAGGGTAACAGAATTCCCCCCTCTGCTCCCAGACTCCCATGTCCATAATGCAGCAGCCCTTGACTAACAGGAAAAAAAGACCTCACAGCAAAGGCTGGAGTTTGAGTGCATAAAAGACAAGCAGCCTGAACTGGGAGAGCTCCCATACAGCCAACTGGAACAGGAATTGCTTAAGCATTGAGTGTGACTTCCATGGATTCTTCAGAAAGCTTTTCTTGTAGGGATTTCTAGATTGCTCCTAGTTACCAAATCTAGAGAATTTTGAGAGTGCACTTCCCAAAACACTTCCTTGCTGTAGTTCTGGGTGAAATGGGAACTTGTCAGTGCCGCAATATTTATAGAATATTTTTCTACCCACAATCCTAGCTCCTAGACACAAGCTGTTACCAAGTGTTTGGTTTTGGGAATTGAACCTTTTTCGGTAGACTGTCTTTTCAAAGCCTGACCATTAGGTGGTTAGCTCCTCTGTGCAGAAAAAAAAACCACCTCTATATGAAAAATAAAATATACAGAACTTCTAGGATTTCAGCTCAGGTACAGATCTTTCTGATGAGGCTTCCTATTTCAGCAGTTAAATTGAGAATAGATGTGAAGTTCATCTTATTTTTTCACAGAGTTTTCTGTTTTTATTTAATAAAAATGCGGGGAATTGCTGCTGTCTTATTAACTTGGAGCCAGCATGCTTATCTTCTTTGTTCTTTGTTAAATATGAGCTGGCATGTGTTAGACTGCGTTAGCGTTCACTCTTTGGGACTTCAGTGGTTTCTAAATTTGGCATTGCTAAGCCGGTGCCCTGTTTGCTTGAATCAATTGGGGCTGCTATTTTTAGCAACAAAAGGGAATTGAAATAGCAATTTTCTTTCCATGTAATGGATCCCCAAGAGGAATACTGATGCAAGCTCTCTGTCATCCTGTATTCTCCCCCTCCCCAAAAGCACTCAGACGAAAGGCAGCTGTCATGGTTTGCGGCTGTATTAATCTTTAATCAGTCGAGTGTTTTCTGCATTCAGGTGTTCAGGGAAAAAAAGGGTCACGACTAAGATCTGCCTGGAATAACTAAGCACTCATGCATGGTCTGTGCAGTCAGAATTTGTGGATAATAGCAGGGATAGACAGAGCAGCTAAAAATAGTATATGCTTCCAGTGTTTCTCCAGTCTATTTTTGATGCTTGATTTTGATAAGGTTGATTGGAGTCTTACTAAAAATAGCCATTCCTAGCAAGCTGAGGACAAAAAGTAGAATATTTTTAACCAGCACAGACTAAAGTACTTTTGTTGGCTGAAGATAATCTAGAAGCTTGGTATTGGTCAAATGCCAGTGATTTACATAAATCTGTAATAAATGAAGCACTGCTTGATGCCAAGCAGGGATAGTCTCTTCTCCCCTTGCCAGCTTTTGTTTTCCCCAGGAGCTGTCACATTCTTAATATAGCCTCTGTGTTTCGTAGCAGAAGAATCTCGACTCTTCAGTTATTTATGGACTGTACTTTAAACCTGTGCTAAGGTTAGCTGTGCTGTGAAGTTTCTCTCAACTGTACTGCTTTAGCAAGACACATAGGGTCCTAGTCTATGCTGATATGTGCTGCAGCTGCGTACTGTGCTGTGACAGACCCTCACTCATATCTGGGTTCAGCCTTGCAGGACAGGGATGGCTCTTCTGTGTGAATGGAGGATGTTGCAGACAGACTAGCTCTGCAGTGGCCATTTTGACAACAAATTTGAACACTTCTCAGGGGATCAGAGTTGTAGCTAAGCTACTGTCCTTGAAATCTGTTAGCTTAGTTTTTTGACAGAAGGGTATAGATGTTCCCAAATTGCTGGACCCACATCTGTCTAGGGAGAATAACATTGCCAGTGGCCTGAGTTCTCCCTCCTAGGTAATGACATACATGAGTGCATCTGCAGTACTCTGAAAGATTGCTTAAAAACTCAGGTTTTTCTGAATGAAAACAGGAAAATGGCTGAACCAAAATGAATTTGTAGTTTGAAGAGACTAGTAGGGAACATGCATAATAGTTGCTAGCTTCATTGTACAGGTAGTCAAAGCACTGCAAGGAGTATGCCTGGTGCTGTTTGCTGGAGGCAATATGGATAAGAGTATTGTGCTTTATCTCCATTAGGCATCTCAAAAGTTCATTTTGCTGTGGAAAACGTGTGTTTGTATCTGAAGGCAGGCTTGATCTCTTTAAGCTTTTTTTTTTTTCACTGTAGTCTAACCTTGAGTTGGGGAGTCACGAATCTATAATCTTGTTTCAGCGTGATTGCTCTGCAGAACTGCAGTAGAATTTTCTATGCTTGCTGTTGCTCCCCCTCCCGGTGTCAACACTGGTCCTTGCTCCCATCGTGAGACGAGATGATTTCTACATGCCTGCCTCATGCTTTACTGCACCACTCTTGGCTTTTATTTTAAGATGTCCTGGCTGCATGAGAAGCAGGTAAAAATGTTCTCTCTTGGCCTTGAATGCTCACTTCAGTCACAAAACAGACTGTCAATGGCTGCTGGGTTCTGCTTTAGCCTGGCTCTGGAATGGCAGTCCCTTTTTTATGAGCAAGGAGTATACCTCTATTCTACTTCTTAGGAGGTGGTGGATGTTTTTCGGTGACTTCTTATTTGGCAACACAGTGGCTGTTACTTCTCATAAGCAGAAAGAACATGTGAGTTCCCCACACTGTTGGTGGTACTTTTTCTCTCATGTTGAGCCATGGGCTGTGGAATTCCTGAAGAATGCAAGTGCTTTTGTAAACATTTGTGTATTTACCCCTATGTAAAGCTTCTGCAGAAATGTCTACATTTTTATCCCCTAAACTACCACTGATCATTTTAATCCTCTAGACTAAAGCCACTGTCTGGTTGCATGTGTTCCATAGGCTTGGCCTATGGCTTTTTTAATAATAGGAAGGCTGTTCCCTTTTAGTGCAAGATGACACATCTCACTGACTGGTGAGGTTTTCTGACTTTTTTTGCCAAGGGTTGTCCTGAGTTTGGTACTGACCAGGAAATGCTGCCAATGCTTATGAACCACGTCATACCTGTTGTATATGTGACAAAAGCTGTGAAGCACTAGGAGATGGGCTGGCTGGGTGGTATTAAGGTGTGGAGAATTAGTGAGTTGTCTGTCAATGACTATTCTAGTAGTAGAGGCTACTCTGACTCTGTGGTGGGTGCCTGTGTAGCTGTATCTTAAAGATATAACTGTAAGAGGTCAAAGATGTGTAGTTAAACTCAAAGTGGGAGTTGAAAAGTCTGTGTGAAAGGGGGCTGTGTTTTTTTTTCTTTCTTCTCTCCCCACAACCACATGGGAAGCAAAATTCTGGCACAACCATTAGGACAAAGATGCTATACTGTCCTGAGGTGAAGATTTTTGTGATTTGGGGAAATGATTACATGATTAAGGATAATACTGTAATAAAAAAAAAAATTAACTACTGATTAGCAGACTTGTGCTGATGACTTGTATATATACAATGGTAACTGAAATATCTACAGCCTACATATGGCATAACCTCCTCCAGCAGTGTGAGCAGATGATACCCCATACTGCTCTCATTGTTTGGAAACCTTGATACTACATTGGTAGTTTCTTTTGCACCCTATCACTGCATCCAAAGCAGGGGTGGGTTCATTCATTTATACTAACATGGTATACACTAGTGACTAGCATGAATCACTATTTTAGTTTCACCTTTCCGACTTCTCGTCTACCACTTCGAACTACATAGGGATTCTTGGAATATAAGACTATTGATGCAAAATTGAAACGAAAGCCAAAACTAGAGAATGAGACCATACATACGTCTGCCACCCTNATATAAGACTATTGATGCAAAACTGAAACAAAAGCCAAAACTAGAGAATGAGACCATACATACGTCTG
>VZTZ01014201.1:3789-26303 GCA_013400955.1 Drymodes brunneopygia
TTTATATTTTAAAATTTTTTTTAAATTTTTTTTTCAGGGCTTTATGGATGGATCCCTTTATAGAGGGATGAGCTGGGGAGAAAGGGATCTTCTTTTCCTTGCCCTCCCAAGAGGCTGGGAAATTCCTCCCTCAGCACTTCTCAACCATCCTTGTCCTGGGCTCTCACCCTGATGGTGAACCAGGAGTTAAAACCTGTGTGGGTTGGAGATTTTGAACATTGGATTTGTGGGCTCCACCAGCAGAGGCTGAAAGGGAGCCTGATCCCAGCTTGTGGATTGTGTTTGCTCCACAGGATCTGCACTGATTCTTCCATGAATCACTTGGCTGCAGGAAAAGCTGCTTTTACTAATTTATTTATTTATTATTGTGGCCTTTCAGTGCTTGAAGGGGGCCTTTAAGAAAGGTGGGGACAAACCTTGCAACAGGATGAGATGGTTTTAAACTAAAAGAGTCAATTTAGATTAAAAACAAGAAGGAAGTTTTTCCTTGTGAGGCTGACAAACACTGACACAGGCTGTCCAGAGAAGCTGTGGCTGCCCCATCTCTGGAAACATTGAAGGTCAGCTTGGATGGGGCTCTGATGCAGCTGAAGATGTCCCTGCCTGTGGCAGGGGGACTGGACTTGATGACCTTTAAAGGTCACCTGTCAGCCAGGTACCCATTTTCAGAGATTTTCCAAAATCCACTAAAGCATTTTGAAAACCTTCCCCGACTTGAATTTCTCAGTGCTGCTCCTCAAGGAATTTCTCAGTTTGGGGTCCTGCTTTGCCCCCATCACACACCTTGATCTGAACTGACAAACACATCAGTTCCAAGCTCATTTTAAACTCCAGTCTCTCAAACCTCTTCTTTTCTTTCCAAAATAAACTGAAACGCCTTCACCTCTGTGATTCCTTGAGATGCTGTGTCCTGCCTCACCGCACATTGCACCAGCAATCTTCTTCTCAGCTGCAAACACCACTGTCAGTGATTTTTTGTATCATCAGCTGAGTCCCTGGCAGAAATGTGAAGGCCACAAGCTCCCTGTGTTATTTCAGCATTGGTTTTGGCCAGGAAAGCCAAGGAGCAAAGCCCTGATCCATCCCTTCCCGTGCTGGGGCTGGAGAATGACCCAGGAATTTCGGGCAGGCAGCACCACACGAGATTCCTGCACCAAGTGAAACACTCAGCTTCCCTTCCTCCTCCTCCTCCTCACACCCACTCACCCTCAGTTTATTTAAGCCTCCAGAGAACCAACCAGGAGAGAGAGAAAAAAATAAATTATCTCTGAGCCAACGTGGAAAAAGGCAAGGGCTTGTGGCCAGAGAGTTTGCAGAGGGGTGAGGATGTGGTTGGGACCACGCTGGGGGTGCAAACGGCCTCTCCACCTCTTATCTCAGCCAGGCAGAGCCATCACAACTCTCCCACACGCCAGCCCAGCAGGGTCTGAAACACGAAAACGGCCTCAGACTTAAAAGGGAATTCTTGATTTACCCTGCTGCGAGATGTTTTTAATTCAAGGTTGCAGCCAGAGCTCGTAACCGACGTGGAGAAGACGCGAAGCCTCGTTGTGGGTTCAAAAGCCTCTGAAATTTGGATGGGCTGCTCAGCAAAGTGGTGCTGTTTAGTGTAATTAAATTGGGTGGGATTAAATTTCTGGAGAGATGGCCTCACTCAAAAGGGCTCAGTGACCCTCCAGTTGAACCCTGGATTTCCTACAGAGAGCAGGAAGGTCTTGGGGGTCTCAAACCTCTGGAATCCTGGGAACGTCCAGCACCACAAAAATAACAACAGCTGAGTGACCACAGGGAAGGGTTCAATGCTGTCTCCAGCTTCAATGTGCACCAAAAAAAATGGGGGAAAAAAAGCAAATTATTCCACAGCTTTGGAGCCACTCTGAGCCGTTTGGTGAATTTGAACCTCCATAATTGGTGCTATCAAACATCACAGGGGGAGTGTGCAATAATACACTCAGTTCAAAAAAAAAAAAAAACAACCTCACAAAACCTATTCCTGGCTGGAATATGGAGGGAGGAATATAATCCCAGCCCACTCTGAAGCACTTTTTCATCAAGGCGAGGTTTTCTTGCTCTCACAAGCCTCTGTTTCCGTTCCGATGCGATTTTAAAATTTAAAAAAAAAACAACCATATAATCTAAACTGTTATAGCAATTTTTCATGTGTTTGAAAACCACAATGAGCAAATATTTTAGGAACAGTTGCTCTGAGAGAAAAAAAAAAAGCTGTGGGGGGAAAAAAAAAGAAAAAGCAAGGATTTTCTTCAGGGGGAAAAAACGCCTCTTCTGCCAAAGCCCATGTTTGGCCTTTTTCTTGAAAAAAAGGAGGGGAAAAAGACACATTTCAGTAAAAGCTGAACATTCCAAAGGGTGTGAAATGAGCTGGCGTGAGCATTAGCCTTGTTCTGACTCTTTCAGAGTCTCAGCTCACCTCCCAGCTCTGTTTCTTTTCAGCTCAGGAGACGGAGGAAACGATTTGTACGGAATGATTGCTCGCAGAAAGGCCACCGGCAATTTGTAAATGCTAATCAGGTTGTACCTGCCAATCATGCCTTATTTTCAGGAGGATCTGTGGTTTGCAAACGCTCAGAGTCAGAGCAGGGGATCTATTCATAGCCATGAGCCAAAATAGATGTATTTTCTCTGGTCAGAGGCATCACAAAAGCATCCTCCTTAAAATTATGCAACCGCTCGCTATTAGCGGTGATTCACGGATGCCAGCCGGAATAAAGACATAAATAGATAAAGCTGATCTCTGGGACGTTCCTGAGTCATCTGGAAACCAACCTTGGCTTTTGGGGGGACAGGATGACCCAGCTTTTCCCTCTGCTGGCTGTAGTACTGTGAAAATTGGATGTGTGTTTGTGTCTGGGCCTGGCACCAGCTGTAAAACAGAATTTGGTAACCTGGCACGGCCAGAATTGATACCGAGGCAAGAATTGATATCAAAGCAGGAATTGATATCAAAGCAAGAATTAATATCAAGGCAAAAATTGATACCGAGGCAAGAATTGATATCAAGACAAGAATTTATACCAAGGCAAGAATTATTACCAAGGCAAGAATTTATAGCAAGGCAAGAATTAATACCAAGGCAAGAATTTATACCAAGGCAAGAATTGATATCAAAGCAAGAATTAATACCAAGGCAAGAATTAATACTGAGACAAGAATTAATACCAAGGCAAGAATTGATACCAAGGCAAGAATTAATGCCAAGGCAAGAATTGATATCAAGGCAAGAATTAGTATCAAGACAAGAATTAATACTGAGGCAAGAATTTATACCGAGGCAAGAATTTATATCAAGGCAAGAATTAATATCAAGGCAAAATTTGATACTGAAGCAAGAATTAATATCAAGGTGGAAATTGATACCAAAGCAAGAATTGATACCAAGGCAAGAATTGATATCAGGGCAAGAATTAATACCAAGAAAAGAATTAATATCAAGACAAGAATTGGTACCAAGGCAAGAATTAATATTAAAGCAAGAATTAATATCAAGGCAGAACAGCTCAAATCCTCCAACTCATCCCTTCTTTCCAGGCTGATTTTGTGTTTCAGTTGAGTCACATTGAAGGGACCCCATTTACGACAGCAGCTCCTTCTGAGCACCAGCTCAAAACCTTGGGAAGTGCTCAGCACTTCAGAAAGGGGAAATTATTGAATCCTTCTGAGCTGCTGATGGCACCAGCTCAGCTCTGTGCAGTTCAGTGCTGGGAGAAAGGGATGCTCCTGATGGCAGCAGGACACGAGGGTTGTTGTTGCTCTGAGCGTGGAGCAGAGCTCACACTCAGCTTGGTGCTCCCAAAGCTGGGAACTTCCTGCATTTCCTTGCTTCCCTCCCTCTTTGAAAGAGGAGAATTCTGCCAAAGGCTTGGGAGAGGAGGCTTGGGGAGAGATGAGCAGGATCTGCTTGGGATCACCACGCCTCAGGCTTGTGCAGAGCAGCAGACAGAGCCAGGGGTAAGGTCTGGGAAAGCTGCGGGTGGATTTGATCCTTTTTCTTGCTGAGCTGAGAAATCCAGGGCTCAGCCACGGACCAGAACAGGGAAAAAGCGACCTGAGGATCACCCAGCTGCCTCCCTGACTCAGAAAATCACTGCAGAGTGAGGGAATAGCAACAGACTGCCCAGGGAAGTGCTGGGAACACATCCCTGCAAGTGTCTGAGCGTGGATGTGGCACTGGGGGACAGGGTGGTGCTGGCTCAGGGGTTGGACTCGATGGTCTCAGGTCTTTCCCACCCTGAGTGAATTTCTGATTTCATGGAACTGCTTCAGCAGGGCTGGTTTGGGAAAGCTGCCAGCCAAGCCTTTCCCTGGAGCAGTTTCACCCTGGCAGAAATGCCAAGGAAAATGTCGGCAGCGCGGGAAGCCAAAAGCCTGGGGAGACCCCCCCTCCATCCTGCTACTGGTGCTTGTCTGTGTCCTCATCCATCACAGGGGCTCTGGGAGAGGTGAAAGTGAATTTATTCAGCCATATAAATTGCTGATTTTCCCATGAGCTGAAGGAGCAAGGAGCCGGGTATTTTTGGAGCTGCTGGAGCGAGGTATCAGCTGCTCGTGCGTGTCTGAGAGCAGCTTTTAAATGAACTTTTTAAGCCCAAAACTTTTAAGTTTTTGCTGCTTTACAGAGCACAGCCTCAAGTTGTGACTGGAAGTGAGTTTTTCGCTTTACTGGACTACAAAAAGGCCAAGTTTTGGGATGGGAATCTCAGCCACAACAGCAAGAGTTGAGTTCATGCTCCACATCACCAGCCAGGGACAAATAGCACCTCCCTTTAGCCTGGCCTGGTCCATCGTGGGGTCTCAAAGAAGATTGCAAATAAAAGTCTTGGAAGCTTCCTGGAAAGCTTGGCTGTGGCTGGAGCCCCTCTTGACCAAGCACTTGGTCTCTTCTGGAGTGGGATAAATTCACAGTTGGAAGAGATCTCTGAGAAAGGTGCACACAAGCAAATTAGGGATGAAAAATTTCCCTATTCCCAAAATAGGGATGAAAAATTTCCCTGGTTGTGGAGGAGCTGACACAAAGTCAGATTTTTCCATCAGTGCCCCAAGCCTCTGTTTTCCCCTCATTTTTCTTCCTGCTCTCCCCTCTGGGTCCTGCTGAAGCTGCCTTTCCTCCTGGGCTCTGGTTCCCAGCATGGAGCTCCCTCACAGCCACCTCCACCTCCCAGCTGCTCCTCTCAGCTCCTTGGTCCTTGTTCCTTCAGATTTCCTGACCCAAAAGGCCCCTCCTTTCTCTGAGAGAGGAATTTTCACACCACATCCATCCCAGCCTTACTTCTGCCCCAGTCCTGCTTTTCTCTCTAGTGGTGATGCTTGAAGTTCCTCACCCCACTCAAACCAGTGCCCAAAAAATGTCCCTGCTGCTCGTGGAAATCAAGAAAATGTGAGATTTGCATCAAAACTGCTGGGTGAAAGCCGGTAAATTCAGAGTTTGTGGTGAAGTTTAGGCTGGAAAATGTGTTTGTGGTGGTGTCTGAGAGGGGTGGATGGAAATCTTCATCAGGGACCACACAACTGGCTAAAGGATTGTTGTACCAGCTCAGAATTCACATTTCACCCAGGATCCCAAGTGTTTAAAATTATCTGCAAGGAGAGAAGAGGGAAGGGGATGAAATTGGGCATCCAGCTTAATTCTTAGCTGGAAAAACCAACAGAAATCCAGGTTGCTGGGACCCAGACACAAAACCTGGACACAAAACACTCCCCTGGTGACCACACAGACTTTTACCAAACCACAGCCTCCCCCCTTTTTGTGGCTCCTGAATCCACAGGATGTTTTTCCAGGCCTTTTCTCCTTCCATCCCATCACCAACCACCAGTCCCAGATAAATCTCTGCTCCCCACCACATCAGACTTTCCCTGGGAAAGGAGAGCAGGCAGGACCCACCTCTCAGACAACCAGGGAGGGAGACAAAAATAAGGGAGGGGACACCTCTTTTTTTGTTGTTGCTGTTTTTGCTTATCTAGAAAGTGGCAGGAAGACTTTTTGCCTCCCAAAGCATGAGTCTGATCTGAGTCAGGATGAGCCAGCTCTTCTCTCCCCTCCAGGCCTGTCTTTACCTGTCAGCTGGATTTTGCCTGTTCCAGTGCAAAGTTGGCCTCTGAGGGTTTGAGTATTCAAACAAGAACACAATAAAAGCAACAACAAACAGAGCCAGCCACGTCTCAGACAACCAATGCTACAGGGAGGGAGATGGAAATAGAGGAGGGAACCTTTTCTTGCTCATCTGGAAAGATTTATTTATGGCTGTGCGAGAGCAGGGCCCTGACTCCAGCCAGCCAGAGGTTAAAACCAGATGTTTCTCCCAGTTTTGGGTTGACCACACCAGTTTTGCCAAATTTGTGAAGAACTTTTGCAACACCAAGTGCTGAAGGGCAGTGCCTTGCTCTGTGTGTTCACCCCCAGGGTTTGGGCACATCCCTGGGCACTCAACACCAGCCTGAAACGGTGGAGAAGAAGGAGAATCTGTGGGATGAAGGAGAAACATCTTTGGGACACTTTGGGTTACACCATGGGTGTTACAGACAAACAGGCCTGGAAGGCCTGGAATGGGCCTTTTTTTAGGCCTGGAGGTGACCATGAAACACATCCAGGTCACCTGAGATGGGCTGGGGGAAAGTGTTATGGGTTTGTAGTTTTCTGGACCAGTTGTGTGAGAATATTGTGGTTTATGAGCTTATCTATTATTACTATAATAGGGAATATCTAAGCAATACTCCAAGTAATTGGGGGACACTCTAAGATGCATCTTTCCTGTTTATATGAGGTTTTGTCCTGTTTGTGCACTGGTTTTTAAGGAATTTTCACTGCACAATAAAGATCTTTGCACTTCTCCATCTTGTACAAANATGGAAATAAATACCACTGGAGGGGTTTTGTGGGTTTTTTCACTTCTCAGCCATGGACTTGTTGGAAGGAAGCCATGGAGATGCTCCAAGNAAAGTCCATGCCCTTAAAGTGAATACCACAGGACAGCTTCTCACCCATGGAAGAGGCTCTGGAGAGTCCTGGGCTGCTGTATTTGGGCTCCACTGCCTGGGTCCTGCAGTGCTGGGCACTGCCAGGGGCTCTGCACACCAAGGGGACACAAACCCTGAGGAAAAAAAAGCAGAGTCACCATCCAGAGGGGCTTCTGTCCTGCACCACCAACACCCACATTTATGGAATCACAGCCTCAGAGAATGGTTTGGGATGGGAGAGATCTCAAAGCTCATCCAGTTCCACCCCTGCCATGGGCAGGGGCACCTCCCACTATCCCAGGCTGCTCCAAGCCCCATCCAACCTGGCCTTGGGCACTGCCAGGGATCCAGGGGCAGCCACAGCTTCTCTGGGCACCCTGTGCCAGGGCCTTCTGACCCTCACAGGGAAGAATTCCTTCCCAATATCCCTTTGTTCCCTGCCCTTCTTCAACCTAAGACCATCCCCCAGTTCAGCCCATTCCCCTTTTTAATCTCCTTTCAAAAGCTGCAACCCAGTGTGGCTCTTTCTGTTGCCCCAGCTAAGAATCCAGAATTTCAATCACAACTCCTGCTCCCTGGGTGCTGTTTTCCCACAGAACACGACAAATTATTTCCTCCAGCCCTCAAGGGGCTCACCCAGAGATGCTGGGGATATGAAACATTTATTGGGATGGAGGTAAGGACCAAAAAAAAAAAAAAAAACCAACAAAAAAACCTTTTGAGCAATTATGTCTCGGCACAGATTTATGGATTGGTGTCTCCCACACCCTGCCAATCACACCGTGCTGTCTCCAGTTCCTGCAGAGTTCCTTGCACTCCCTGAGCACAAAAATAAGCACCAAAGTCAACTCCAATAATGAGCAGTCACAGAGAGTGGGTTCAGCTCTCCAAACACAGCCCTGGAAAGGCTCTGGGCTCTCCCAGCTGACCTCCAGCACTGTCACCATCACAGGGAGAGCTTCCTGCAAATCCTTTGTGGCTGAGGTGGCTCAGGGACCCCAGGTCTTCTCCAATGACACCCCTAGTGCCCTAATAAATAAAAAAAAAAAATTTATTTCCTAAATGGAAATAAATACCACTGGAGGGGTTTTGTGGGTTTTTTCACTTCTCAGCCATGGACTTGTTGGAAGGAAGCCATGGAGATGCTCCAAGGGCTGGAGCTCCTCTGCTCTGGAGCCAGGCTGGGAGAGCTGGGGGTGCTCACCTGGAGAAGGGAAGGCTCCAGGGAGAGCTCAGAGCCCCTGGCAGGGCCTGAAGGGGCTCCAGGAGAACTGGAGAGGGACTGGGGACAAGGCCTGGAGGGACAGGACACAGGGAATGGCTTCAAACTGAGAGAGGGCAGGGTTAGATGGGATTTTGGGAAGGAATTCTTCTCTGGGAGGGTGGAGAGGGGCTGGGCTGGAATTCCCAGATTTTCTGTGGCTGCCCCTGGATCCCTGGCAGTGTCCAAGGACAGGTTGGACAGTGGGGCTTGGAGGAGCCTGGGACAGTGGGAGGTGTCCCTGGCCATGGCAGGGATGGAACAAGATCATCCTTCAGGTCCCTTCCAACCCAAACCATTCCAGGATTCCATGGTAAGATCACACCAGGAGGGCTCTTCAGCCACCATCACAAATCCTTCATTGCTTTTGGGTTGAAAATGCATCGTTTTGTGCCCAACAGAAAAAAACAAACCTGTTTTCCCTACTGGATTCCTCTTTGAGACAACTCCCCTTGCATCAAAAGTGGGGCTCAAGAGAGCACAGGCAGAGGAGCTGCTGCAGTTTTGGGCAGGAACCCTCTGCCCCATTCCAAGCATTTTACCATGGATGTCTCCACTGCTGCCTCACCCCACTGCCAGCAAAGCCAAACCCACATTTCCTGGGCACAGCTTGGGACACACATCAGAAATCCAACAAATTGTCCTTTTTTTCACTCCATGGACCACCACAGGGGCAGAAGCTCAGAGAGATGCATTTTCCAGGCTGGCATTTCTTGTTAGGCAAAGCGAGCCCTCCAAACACCCAGATGTGCTCAGAGGAGCCTGAGGTGACACCCAGGGATGTCCCCCAGTGATATTTTCAGGCTGAATGACTTCACTGTTTAATTCCTGGCCTTTTCCACACCTTGCACTGAACTTGGGACAAAGTTTGGGTTAAATTCTCAATTACTGCTGCTCCCCCTGAGGATTTGGGATGCCCTGATCTCCCGACACTCACAGACACTCTGTGTCCACCTCAGGGACTCCCATCTATTATCCTTTTTAACCCTCCCATCTATTATCTTTTTTCTTTTCTCTATTATCCTTTTTTTTTCCCCTTTCCTCTCCATGCTCTCCTCCAACGACCCCAAATTCCCTGCTCTTCCAGAGGCACAAACCCTTCCCCAGACAAAACCTCAGTTTGGAGATCTGCTGGCTCTGTTTCCAACCCCAACACAGATTCCAAACCCACAGACCCGTGGGGATTTGAGCAGATTTGAGACTGGCCCGTTTTGTGCTGTTTTCAACGGCGAATCCAGCCAGAAAACCAGGGAAGATGGGAAATTAAGACCAAAGAGCAAAGTGTGGCCCTCAGCAGCCTCTGTTTTGGGTGTGATGGATGCTGTGTTTGCACAGATCAACGATCCATGGAACCACAGCACAAATTCATTACAAGCAACGCGTGATTTTAACTGCGAACTTCACTCCTTTGGGTCTTCGTTTCCCATGAATATTCTCGACAAAACACACACATTTCAGGCTTCTCCCTCCCTGCCTTGGCCATCCTTATCACTCCAGCTCTGTGAAAACAATTCACCAGCTCATTTTTGGGGCTGGAACAAAAGCCCAGCCCGGTCCTTTGGGCAGTATTTCACAGGAACAGTTAAATCATCTTAACTGCTCCTGCTTCCCTGAATAAAAGATCGCGGCGCTTTTGCTTTCATCTCCCCACAAGGGCAGAGGGAGAACCCTCCAGCTCATCCTGTGAACACAACACACACTCCCACCGAGAATCCCCTTATTCCTTTTTACATTTCAAAAGGCAGCTATTGTGCAAAAAAACGCATCTTGAAAGCCCCGGAGCACTGAGTGGTTTTTTTGGCTTTATTTTCCCTTCCCAGCACCTCAGTGGATTTCAGCTGTCACCTTCAGCTGGGGTTTGGGCATAATAGGTTTGGATGCTTGGGTTTGGTTTGGAGTTTTTTGGGTTTTTTTTTGTTTGTTTGTTGGTTTTTTTTCTCTCTTTTTTTTGTTTTGTTTTGTTTTTTTTTTTTTTGTTGTTGTTGTTGTTGTTTTTGTTGTTTTTTCTTGTTTTTTTCTTTTTTTTTCTAGCAGCCCAAATCTTTGCTTTTTGAGCTTTGGCGTGTCTGGGATTCACCTCCCGGGCTTTTTTCAGGTAGGGTCAACAGCACAGGATTTTCCTCCATTCCAGATGGAGATTTGAAACTCTGTCCCAAATCTCCTGAGGCATTTTGCCCACCTGAGCCCAGTCTTGGTGTCACCTGGACTTGCTGAGCCACGTTTGTGGTGGCTCAGAGCACTGTGCCCACATTCTCACTATCAAATTCAGCACCACCTCATGAACATTTTTATTTTTGCATTTGTATTCCACCAGCTTCTGGATTTTAGCTCCAGCCTGGCCTCGTGCAGCCTCCTCCCAATCCACCATCAAGATTTCTTTCTCTGGGGAAATGCTGGACCCCTCCTCCTTCCTCTCCATCACCACCTGAGTGCATTTTGTGTTGTTTAACCTCCCTTTTTGAACCCCAGCCCTCAAGCTCTGCTCCATCCCAAACTGGCTTTGAGAACAGCTGTTCATAAAAGCTGGAAGCTGAAGCTGCAGGAAGGATTTGTCCTTGGAGGAGATTTCTGCAGAGGTCCCATGAGAAACCCATCACTGCAGGAGAGACATCAAACTCCTCCACGGCAGCCAGAGGTCCTGGGGGACCTGCACACTCCCAAAAAGCCAAGACAAAGGGTCACAGGAAGCTCTGAGTGGCTCTAAAAGCCCCAGGCTCTGTGCAGAAAGCTGAATTTTTAATATCCAGCACCAGCCCTGGGGCTGCCTGAGCCCACTCAGTGCAGGGGGGGTTGCAGAGCAAATGTCTTTCCAGAAAACAAAATNTTTTCTTTTTTTTTTTTATATATTTTTTTAATTTTATATTTTTTAATTTTATAATTTTTTTATTTTATATTTTTCCAGAGGGCGTTCTGAGAGTCTTTTAAAACAAAGCAAGCTAAAAAAAAAAAAAAAAANAATAAAATTCTTTACATTCCCCAAAGCCAAGGTGGTGAACGAGCTCTGCTGGTGCCCATCTCCTGTCTCTGTTAAAAATACAGATTTTTTTATGAGTGCAACCACGTATCTGCAAGGGCTTCCATGAGGATTAGGGATGGAAAGGAAAAAAGGGAATGATGTGAATTTCTCGTGTTGGGTCGGCTTTGTTGTGCACCTCGGGAACACCAGGAAAATCTGGGGTGGCTCCATCCATGGCTGACACCTCCCAAGGCCCAGCTCTGCACAGAATCAAGGAATCATGGAATTATTTAGGTTGGAAAAAAGCCTCCAAGGTCACCAAATCCAATCTGTGACCAATCCCCACCTTGTCACCAGCCCAGGGCACCGAGTGCCACCTCCAGGGGCTCCTTGGACACCTCCAGGGATGGGGACTCCAAACCTCCCTGGGCAGCTCCAATGCCTGACCAACCCATGGAGAAATTCTTCCTGATGTCCAAAATCCTTCCTGATGCCCAAAATTCATCCTGATGCCCAAAATTCATCCTGATGCCCAAAATTCTCTCTGATGCCCAAATGTGTTGCTTCTTCTGTCTAAATGTTTTTATCAGAGCTGTGCCTATAAACACACTTGAAAAAAAATCAAGAAAATAATTGATCATTTGTGACCCTGAGAAAGCACACTTGGAAAAAAATAAAGAAAATAATTGATCATTTGCGACCCTGAGAAAGAAGTCCTTAAAAAGCACCTGGGATCTAAAGATNTTTCATGCAAGACTGCTAAAATGTTTCAGTTGTCAAAATGTTTCAGCCTGTGCATCTTTCCAGCTGAATTGATGGGTGAATTAAGAGGAATTCAGGGAATGTTTCTGACAACCAGATGAGCTCTTTGGGTTGCATCTCCCACTGCCCTGGCTCCACAGAGGGAGGGTCAGGTTCTGCTCCACCACAAATCTGAGCTGCTGCTGTGACAAATGCAGCTGTTTTTTGGGTGAGATGAGACAAGGCTTGGCTCTCATCATTCCAGTGTGGGATTTCTGCCCTTTGGTGCATTTATTTGTCAGTGTTGACAGCGAGTCTGCAACCAGCAAAGCTCAGAGCAGGGAATGGGGCACCCCGAAGGAGCTGGGGCTGTGTGTGATGGATGAAAGGGTGGAAAATGTCCAAACCAGCACAGTGGGTGATGAGAACAACCAGAGCCTGAGCTCTGCCTGCTCAGCCAGAGATGCTGGAGCTCCAGAGATGCTGAACTCCAACCCCCAGAAAAATTCAGCCTGGGGAAGAGAAGGATTTAGGGAAACCTTCCAGGGCCTAAAGGGGCTCTAGGAGAGCTGGAGAGGGACTGGGGACAAGGGATGGCGTGACAGGACACAGGGAATGGCTTCCCACTGCCAGAGAGTGAAATGGGATATTGGGAAGGAATTGTTCCCTAGGAGGGTGGGGAGGCCCTGGAATGGAATTCCCAGATTTTCTGTGGCTGCCCCTGGATCCCTGGCAGTGTCCAAGGCCAGGCTGGACAGGGCTTGGAGCAGCCTGGGATAGTGGGAAATGTCCCTGCCCATGGAAGGAGGTGGGATTGGATGATCTTTCCATCCCAAACCATTCTGTGATTCTCTCTTCCCTTGATGGGTTTCACAGGGAAATATTTGCCCCGACCCCTGCTTGGTGCAAAGGAACTCAGGAACTAAAATTCGTAACTTCTTGAAACCAAAAGTTACAAACTCTTCTGTTTATCCTTCATTATAATCTCCCTCCCATCTATTTATCCTTTTTCTTTTCTCTATTTTCCCTGTTTTTTCCCTTTCCCCTCCATGCTCTCCTCCACTGACCCCAATTCCCTGCTCTTCCAGAGGCACAAACCCCTCCCCAGACAAAATCTCAGTTTGGAGATCTGCTGGTTCTATTTCAAACCCCAACATTAACCCTAAAACCTGTTTGGTTTCTTTCCCACATGGTTTAACAGAAGGTCCTACCTCTCCCTACTAACCTTGACCAGCAGAAAGAGATCTTAAAATGGGAAAAATCAGGAATTCTACATGCTGCTGCCAAAGTTGAGCAATTCAAGACGAAAGCACTGAAATTCTCATCCTCCTCCACCCCCAAATCTCACCATAAAACTTAAAGGGACATTTCAGGCCTGGAAGAGCCTCTGTGTGACCAGGCAGCAGCTGAAAAACCAAGGGAAAGTGCCAGGATCTCCTGGTTTTATTTGCACCATCATTCCCAGCTGCCATCCCACCTCTCCAGCGCTGGATTTCTGCACGGCCAAGCCAAAACCATCCTTTTCCCGTTTAAAAAAAAAAAAAAAAAAAAAAAAAAAAAAGGACTTGATTACATTAAAAGACCCTTTGAGGATGGAGACTCCCTGGGCAGGAGGGAGCCAGAATTCCCGGGCTCCTCTCTAATCACCGAGCAGAGCTAAATCGAGGTTTTCCAGCCTCTTGGAGGGATTTGTAGGCGAGGCACCGGAGAGGCTCCGGAGGCTGCTGTTGAATTCCGATGCCGTTCATCCATTATGGATGAAGAGGTTTTATGTAAGAGCCTTTCCCCGGCGTTCATCCGAGGCCAGGCTGGCCCGGGCTGCGCAGGGAAAGGCACAGGGAACAAGAAGAGGGACAAGGGACACGGAGCTGGGATTGCTGCTTCTCTCCCGACAGCTGGGAGCACTCAAAAAAACAACACAAAAACGCCTCCAGCACTTCCTAAAACCTTGTCCTGCCTGCCAGGTACATCCTCCTGTGTGAAAAATGCATCAAGCCTCTGTTTGAACATGGATTGGGCTGTGTTTTTTTTGGATGCAAGAACACTTCTCTCTGTCAGCTTTGCACCTGGTGGAGAGAGGGGACTTTGGGTGGAAATATTTCCCTGCCATCCTCCTGGATGATGCTCTGAGCACACCTCCCCTGTGGCTGGTGAGGCAGCCAAGCCTTGCTTGCTCTGCTCTCTTTAAACAGGAGGATTAATTAAACCGGAGAGCTAATGAACTGTTAGATCTGTCCACAGACAAGGTGGGGGAAACGAACCCCAGCTAATTAGCAAAGGTATTATTAGTAAAACAACCCGGCTCAGAACCTGCCTGGGGGGGGGGATAATCTCTGGCTGTCCCTCAGCTCAGCCCTACAAAGCTCGTTAGAGTGATTTTGGACATTTCTTTTTATTTTCTCCTCTTGACTCTGCCATCCAGCACGGAGGATTTCCACAGTGTTTGCTCATCCTCCTGCAGGGACATCAAACAGACAAGGGGATGTTGGCCATGTCCTGCCTGTGTTTGCAGAGCCCACAGGGCCTGGCTGCTGGAAAAGCTGGAGTATTTCTGTGTCTCCATTATTTTGGATAGGGCATGGGAAGCGTTCAAAGCCCTGGAAGGGTCTTCTTGCTGTCCACAAGTCCCTGACAGGAGGGGGCTCAGGGGGAATTTGGGCTCTGCTCGCAGGGAACAGGGACAGGAGGAGAGGGAACGGCCTCAGGCTGGGCCAGGGGAGGGTTAGATTGGATATTAAGGGAAATTTCTTTATGGAAAGGTGGGATATTGGGAAAATTTCTTCACCAAAAGGGTGTCCAGCCCTGGCACAGCTGCCCAGGACAGTGGTGGAGTCCCCATCCCTGAAGGGATTTAAAAGCCATGTGGATGTGGCACTTGGGGACAGGGCTCAGTGGTGGCTTTGGCAGTGCTGGGGGAATGGTTGGACTCAATGATTTTGGAGCTCTTTTCCAAACCAAATAATTCTTTGGTTCTACACTGGGCCACAGAGAGAAGAGGCCACAATTTTTAACAGATCAAAGCCCTTCACAGTCAAAGTGCCTCAAAGCCAGCAGGACATCTCATCATTCTTTTTAAAAAAAAAGCCCAGAATTGGTACAAACACACAGGACAGGGGTGTCACTGCTCCCTGAGGAGCCCCATCATAGCTGGGCCAGATCAGAGAGACTTCACACTCTCCTCGTGCAAAATAATCCCCATCTCCAGCCTCCCTTCCTGTGACACCCACACAGGAACCAGCCCTTTCCAGCCCCTGTCCATCCCATTTCCATGGGAAGTGCCATTACTCCAGGAGAAGCTGCCCCTCAGTGAGTTTGTCCTGTGCTCTGTGTCTGCTCCCTCCTGTTGCTCTAATTTTTCTAGAGTGCTGTGTTTATAGTTGGTAGCAAAAGTTCTCATAGATTTCGTGTAAATGTTTCTATAACCGGCCAAGGATTGTTTTGTACTTTGGGTGTTGTTTTTCATTCTTCTTTCTGGGCTGGAGAATGTGATGGGCTGTGTTTCTCACCTATGGAATTGAAGAGGGGGTAACCTCCTTGTCCAATCCATAACTGTCTGTAAAAAGGTATAAATATAAGAATAAAGAGAGGCTGGGTCTCTTTTTGCTCTCTGCCTGGCCTTGGTGGCTGAGCTCCTGAGCTGCCTGATTGTTTCGTGTCTGACAGAGTGACACCCTCCTGTCCCCACTGTCACTCTGAGCACTGCTGCAGATCCAAACACCTCCACTGTGCTCAGCAGCAGCTGCACCTTTGCCTTCCCTTCTCCCCCCAGAGGTTTCACTGCTTGCAGAAGTTCTCCACGGGTAGAACTGTGTCAATTTGCATCGCCTTCCACTCGATGTGAGGCTCCCAGAGTGGAGTATTCCCAAAATACGTGGCACTCACTGAAGCAGGAGTGAAGCAGAGACATGGCAGAACAGCTCCTGTGCTTTCCAGGATTTCTTCACAAATTTCACCAAGACTGCAAATGAAAGAATTGAGGATGAAACCTCAGCCAGGGGAGAAAGTGACTGCTCATTTCTCCTCCTCGGCTGCTCCTCCCATGAGTTGTTTTGTCTTTGCCCTGGGATTTCCTGTATTTTCCTGTACACAGGAATTTCCTGGACAAACCTATAGGTTTGGCTACGCCTCCTGCAGATTCCAGGAGAGCCTGTTTATATCCACTGGGACATCCAAAAACTCAGCTGGAGCTTTAAACCCCCTCAGCTAAGCTGAGTTTATCTCAACATCCCCCTGACCCCTCTGGATGGATAAACCTGACTCAAGACTTTTGCTGTCTGAAAACCATCCTGAAAGCAAAATACTTTATCCATCCCAAGGGAATTTGGGGGAGCAGGAGCTGAAGGATCAAACTGCCAAAGGGAAGGGATTGATCCCCCTGCTGCCAGGCTGCAGGCACAGGAGAACAGGCAGCAGGGATCCTTGCAATCCCCTGCTCCTGGATTTTGCTCTTATCTCAGTATCTGCTCTTCTTTCCCCCCACAGTGGCACCAGGACCAGCCTGAGATGGGAGGTGAGCTTCCTTCAGACCCATTCCAGGAAAATCTAACTTCTATCAGATAAAAAGAGAAGGTGGGGAGCTTTGGGATGAGCTGCAGGACGTGAGATGGGTGGAGGCAGGGCCAAGGTGGTGACAGGAATTAAATCACAGAATTCCAGAATGGTTTGGGTTGGAAAGGACCTTCAAGACATTCCAGTTCCAAGGCTCCTCTCCCTGGGCAGGGACACCTTCCCCTATCCCAGGTGGTTCCAGCCTGGCCTTGGACACTTCCAGGGATCCAGGGGCAGCCACAGCAAATCTGGGAAATCCATTCCAGGGCTTCACCACCCTGACAGACAGGAATTCCATCCCAATATCCCATCTAAACCTTTTCTCTTCCAGTTGAAACCCAGGTTAACTTCTAGACAGGACAGGGCCATGGTAAACATGAGAGATAATATCACTGTGTGAACCTTTTCACCTCCAAGTGTGGAGCCTGCAATGAATAAATAAATCTCCTTTTATTCCATGAACATGGAGCCATCCTCCACCTTTGGAGGGAGTTTCCAGCAACAGCGCCAGCACTTAAAAATTAAATAATAAAAAAATTTCAAATGGACTTTTAAGATTAACATTTAATTAAAATTACCGTTTTAAAAATTAAAATAGACATTAAGGTTTCAAGAGTGGCAAGCCAGGGACACAAATGACCACGATCCAGGTGCAATTAAGCCACTGATCTTAATTTTGGGTTGGAGGAGGCTCAGGTCCCCACTGGAGCACTGTTAGAAGGAGGCAGCTGGCAAGAGAGACAGGTATTTTTTCTCCCTGTCACGAAGCCAGCGAGTCTCCTCTTCCACAGCAATTATTTGCCTCAGATGCCTAAAAATACAATGCTCTGGGATTTGGAAAACTTTCATTTTTTAAAACAAAGTGAAGGCTTTGAACTCTTTTGTCGTGAAGCGAGTCGGAGCTTTGTGTGGATTTTATCTCAGCTCCATCCCAAAGCCTGCCACAAACCCTGCTTCAGCTTTTAGTTTCTTATGGATTGTTTTAGGCAACCCCATCACTCTGGAGGTGTTAAACTCGAGTTTTTGTTAACCTTGGCTTTGCCGCATCCCGGGCACAGGTGATGGGGGGGGGAGGGGAGGCAGCGCGGAGCCCCCGCGTTAATTAAGCGTTAATTAAACGCCACATCTCGCTGCGCTCGCAGACAGTCTCCGCTTGTCACCGAAAATATCCCGGTGGCAGCAGCTGCAGAGCCCGATTTAGCTCCAGGCGTGCCTGCAGCCCACACTGGGTGCTCTCCTGCTGGGTGCTGACAGCAGGGCTAATAATGATCACTAATCTCTGCTTTATTATCATTTCATCTTTTTTTTTCCCCCCGGTTCCCAAGGGAAGGAGAGCGGTCCGTGCCACTCCCCCCTCTCCTGCTCCTCCTCTCCTCTGCTTTCATCTTTGCCACCTGTTGGCCAGTTCTCAGTGGAATGGAGGGGAAATATCCAGCAAAGGGATGATCTTGAGGAGATTTAAGAGCCCTTCCAGGCATCTCCACTCACAGGGGATGGATCACCACGAGCCAGACTCCGGTGTGTGAAGAGCGTTCATGTTTCTCGTGTTCCCCGGGGGAAGATTTGCATTTTCCTCCTCAAAAGCCTCTCCAGCGATCACAGAATGAGAAAATCGTAAGAGTCATGGAATGGTTTGGGTAGGAAGAGACTTTGAAAGCTCATTTTGTTGCACTCCCCTTCCATGGGCAGGGACACAGCCCGGGTTGCTCCAAGCCTTGCCCAACCTGGCCTGGAATGTTCCCAGAGATGGGAACTTCTCTGGGCAACCTGCACCGATGTTTTTACATCCTCACTGTTAAATATTTCATCCTAGCATCTCATCTAAATCTCTCCTCTTTTTAGTTTAAAACCATCAGCCTTTCTCCTTTTGCTACAGACCCAAAAATCTGTCCCCATCTTTCCTGGCAATGTTAAAAGGCCACCCTTCCTCTGCCTCCACGGGTACCACGTGTCCCCAGCCTGTGCCACCAAGGAGGGAGGGGCGGCCCCAGGTTTGTTTTCCAGCGTTGTTTGGAGATCCCAAAGGCTCGGATGTGTGAGTCATCCCCGGCTCCAAACCCACCCGTGCCATTTCTGCAGCTCTTCCCGGCGAGTTTGCTCGGCTGCCTCCCGCCCCGCCGCTCCCAGGCATGTGCTCTGCAGTCTGTGGGAGGAAAAGACTTGCTCAGCTCCTCCCGGGTTTGCCCTGAACTCCTCAAGAAGCTGGGGAAGGGATGAAAAGGAGCTTTGCTCCCTGCCAGCAGAGGGGATTTGACCTGGCACTAAACCCAGCGCCTGCAGAACAGTGGCTGGAGAGGAGAGAAAGGACGGAGAGGAAACGCGCGAGTCCCTTCTGCATCCCGGGCTCCCGGGGAGGAAATCCAGTGCCAATGAATTATACAAATGCTTATGCAATTACAAGGAGCTACAGTCAGTCCTCCTGCAGCCAAAAATAGCTGTGTGCACCAGCAAAGGGCCTGCCTGCCTTCACATCTCGTTAGGAGCAGAAAACACTCCGGGGCTGCTGAGTGGGAGAAGATTCAGACAGAATGAAATATCCCTGGCTGGGAGTGCTGGAGGGCAGTGAGGCACAGGGGTGGGACACACAGCTGGCCCCACGTGTCCTTCCCAGTGGGGGTCTTGGAATCATGGAATGGTTTTGGGGAGGAAAGGTCCTCTAAGACCAATTAGTCCAACCCCTGCCATGGGCAGGGACACCTCCCACTGTCCCAGGTAGCTCCAAGCCCTGTCCAACCTGGCCTTGGGCACTTCCAGGGATCCAGGGGCAGCCACAGCTTCCCTGGGCACCCTGTGCCAGGGCCTCATCAACTTTAAATTCATCACTGGATGATCTTTAATGTCCCTTCCAACCCAATCCATCCTGGGATCCTATGAGAGATGGCCCTGAAGTTCTCCCCTAAGCATCCCCATTCCCAAGTGGGAGAGGGTTGGAAAATTGACCACACCCAGCAATCAGACCTGTGGCAAAGGGGACAGGATTGCCATGGGACAGGACTGAGCACAGCTGGCTTTTGGGGCAGAAAGATGTGGAGGTTTATCCTAAATCCTCAAACTGGGGTTTGGAGCCACCCAGGCTGTGTGCTGGCCAGGGCATGGGGAGGAGCCTGCAGGAGAAGGGAAGCAGAAGGTGCCATCTGGGCTTGGCAGAGACGCTCCTGAGATCCCAGCTCTTGGCAAATCCCAGCGCTGTCGAGGCCTTCCAGGATAAAGCAGCAACAGCCCAAAGATGCCAACTCAGCTGCACTTGGCCCAAGGTGCAGGGAGGGCTGGGAGGGGGCCAGGAGTGCTCTGGGAGGCCCTGGAAGTCACTTGGAGATGTTAAATCCTTCCTGGCATCACTGCTGCCAAGGGGGAGGGGGATGGCTGAGAGTCCCAGGAATGCCACCGTGGCAGGAAGATGATGAGGGGGGAAGATGCCAAGGTGGTACACACCATTCCTGAAAAATTTTGTGGAAAAGAAGGTGGAAAGACAAGTGATCAGCAAGCTGGTCTTCTTCTGGTGGTCCGTCCAAGGGTGGGAAATATCCCAGGGACACACCTGCATCCAGAGAGGCTGAAAATCAATGATTAAAAAATTGCCATTGGAGATGGCAGCTGGGCCTGGATGTGCAATCAGAGCTGGAAAACCCCACCTTTCCCACCTGTGTCACACCTGGCAGCCTCCCAGATTCCTGAGGGCACCTCAGGTGGCTTCTGGCACAGTGATCAGGCCACCCAACCACAGCCCTGCACTGTGTGTGGGTGGCTCAACTTTGGCAAAACCCCACGCTGGTGATGGTGACACTGAGAGGAATCACCCTGTCCCCAGAGCCAACAGCAAAGAGGGACCACCAAGATTCCTGGGATTCATGGCACAGTCCAAGGGCGGTCACTCAGTGCAGGATTTCCCATCTCAGCTTGTCTGGGAGCAGCACAGAGGCTCCAAGCCCTGTGTCTGGGGCTGTGTTTACAATTTGGGAGAGGGAGGTGTTGCACGCAGCAGGATCTCTCCAGCCCGCCAGGGAATTGATGTCAAAGTTTTGCTCACGGAAAAAAAAAAAAAAAACCACCACATTTTGGGGTAGATAATGTTCCTGCTGACGAGCCAGATGTCAAAACACGGCAGGATAATGTTACTGAAAGCCTCAGCTGCTCTGGAAGGGGAGTGAAGAGATGATTGTTCCTTCGTTAGGCATCAAAATTTGATGGCATATGGCTATGAGGGAAAGGCTCAGGAATGCTTAAAACAAAACAGGGCTGAAAGTTGCCCGGGATGTCAGCTGGGAGATTCCTGGGAGAGGCTGACCACGTTTGGTCTCTGCTCAGAGGCAGGAGATGGGCAGGGCTGCTGAGAGCTCTGCACACCTCTGCCAGGAGCTGATCCACCACAGACGGGGCCAGACAGCAGAATTGGGGAATCCTTCAGGCTGGAAAAGCCCTCTGAGATCACCCAGACCAATCACAACGTCCCCAAGTGTCACATCCACATGGCTTTTGAACCCCTCCAGGGATGGGGACTCCACCACTGCTCTGGACAGATGTGTCAGGGGTGGACAACCTTTTAAGTGAAGAAATGTCGCTCTGTCAGACACGAAACAATCAGGCAGCTCAGGAGCTCAGCCACCAAGGCCAGGCAGAAAGCAAAAAGAGACCCAGCCTCTCTTTATTCTTATATTTATACCTTTTTACAGACAGTTATGGATTGGACAAGGAGGTTGCCACCTCTGAAATTCCACAGGTGACAAACACAGCCCATCACATTCTCCAGCCCAGAAAGAAGAATGAAAAACAACACCCAAAGTACAAAACAATCCTTGGCCGGTTATAGAAACATGGATTGTTTACACAAAATCTGTGAGAACCTTTGCTACCAACTCTAAACACAGCACTCTAGAAAAATCAGGGCAACAAAGAAATTCTTCCTAATGCTCAACTTAAACCTCCCCTGTCCAAGCAAAGATCTGGCTAAACCCATGCTGGGCAGAAGCCCCCAGTGAGTGGCTTCAGGACCATGTAAGAGCTGCAAGGTTTGGGACAGTGACAAAGCAAAGTTTGGGACAGTGACAAGCAGCCAGGACACGCCACTGTGGTCACTCCCTGGAGCTGCCACAGCAGAACTCTTTCAGCCCCTTTCTTGTCCTGTCCCCTGGGCTCCTGAATGTCCCCAAGGGAGGTTGATGAGCAGCTTTGCTCATAGGAGGTCCCAGGGTGACTCTGGAAGATGAATTGGATGAACACTGATTTTTTTTTTTCTTCCTGATATCTAATCTAAATCCTCCCTCTGTCAGTGGGAAGCCATTCCCTCTTGTCCTGTCACTCCCTGTCCTTGCCCAAAGTCCCTCTCCAGCTCTCTCGGAGTCCCTTTAGGTATTGGAAGGACCAACAGCAGCTCAGTCAAAGGAGTGACTGATTTTGTGACACCTCTGTGACCTGGGCCTGTGCCAGAGCTGCTGTGCTGGGAGCACCAGAGAGCTGTGAATCATCAGCTGGATCATATCTTGTGCTGTCCTGCCAAGGTTGTAAGGAAGTGAGAATCCTGAAAAACATAAAAATGAGAAGCTTTGGGTCGGTTGTTGGTTCCTTTTTCCTGAACAAGTGTTGTGCTACTGAACTTTAATTTTCCATGCATAGAATCATGGAATGGTTTGGTTTGGGTTGGAAGGGACGTTAAAAACTGCCCATTTCCATTATCCCAGGTGGCTCCAAGCCCTGTCCAGCCTGGCCTTGGACACTTCCAGCAACACTCAGCAAGGATTTCACAGGGGAAGGTCTCCCATGCCCTTTGCTTATCAAACCTGTGTGCAAACCCAAACACAGAGGGGGCTGCAAGCTGATGGGAATTTATGGGAACGGAGGGAATTCCCTGCCTGGTTTGGCAGGGAGAATCCTTGGCTCTGTGCAAATTCAAAGGCCTGGAAAGGCCAAATCTGCTGCACAAGGTCTGTTTCCCTCTCGTGCTGCTCCGAGCCTGGAGTCTGACCATGCTGGATGGACCATGCCAGGATAACACTGGACAGATGGACAGAAACCTGCTGAGTCTTGCCCAAAAAAACAGGCAGA
>VZTZ01014206.1:0-101976 GCA_013400955.1 Drymodes brunneopygia
GGATGGAGAGGGTTCCCGAGAGGGGCTGGAGATCAGGCGGGAGGGGGACGAGATGTTTTGGGGGAACTTGCGTTGGAGATGCCGGGGGGGTGGGTCCGAGGGGGGGCTGTCCGCAGGGGCAGTTTTGGGAGGCACGCGTGGCTCTAGGTGCTGGCGTAGCCGTGTACCCGCACACACACGTACGCAGCCGAAACGCGTTTCAGAGGCACCTTCGCTCGCTGCTACCTCTTCACTTTAATTTTCTGTGCGTGCCGCTGAGATAAGGGAGCCTTTTCCTAAGAATCAGGGAGGTGACAGTGAGCAATGGATGCTCTGAAATTGCCCGTGGTGACTATTTAAAACTGAGCTTCTGCGTGTGTCGTGTGTGTGTAAAATGAAAGATATTTGGAAGAGAGGGGGGTGGGGAAAGGGACACAAATCATTTTAATACGCCTTAATGATCAGCTCATGTTACTGTGGTAGGAACATCAGAGAAAATTAATCCTACCATTATGAGTAAAACACTGCTCCGGTACGAGAGTTTTCAGCTGCATGTACCTTCCTAATAATACACACAATTTTATTTATTTTTACATGCAAACACCGCTAGTAATTAGCCGTGTGATTATACTTGTGCATTTCATTGCGGCTTTAACTGATGTCATTCTGCATTATTCAACCATATGAAAACAATTTTCAATTAAGATAATGGCACGCCTTGAAATTATGCAAATGCCGGCCGTATTGTGTAGAATAATTATGACAAATGTAAAGCAGGTAAAAAGTTTCCTAATGCAGTTGTGTTTTACACCCCGGTGATGTCATTTCCCCTCTGGCCTAAGTTAGTCATTCATTAGCAGAGTAGCAGCAGCAGCAGCAGCAACAGCAACAGCTCTGAGTGATACTTCTCTGGCAGGGAGCCTACAGAAACCGGCACTGAGAGCCAGGGCCTAGAGAGGGCAACATAACACTCCCATTAAGAAATGTACTTTGTTTTCACTTACTCCATTAACTTGTTTATAGATATAGGAATGATTTTTTTATGTTCGATTTTTAGTAGTTTGGAACGATCCAAACTGTGCTTGGGGACATGCAGGCAGTAGAGGGACTGAAGGCTGGGTGCTGGCTGGGTGGGGGTCACCGCTCTCGTTGGGGTGCAGGGGCTGCTGTTTGCCCTTGGCACCCCGAGGTCCCGGTCCCATGGGTAAATGACATCCATATTGGTCCCCAAAGGGGCAGCAGGGCCGCCTCTGCTTGCGGGGCCTCTGAACTCTGCACTGGGCTCCTTCTGTTGGAGGAGATGTGGCTCTCAAGTCAGATGTGGCTTATGGCCATCAGAGGGGACCTTACTTGTGGTGTGGGACTGCTGATGGGATAAAACAGCTTGTCTTGCATTCAGGTGGTGGGAATGGAGTGAGCCAGTGCTGAAGCATGTACTGCAAATCTGCAGTGTCCGAGACAAAGAGTGACGGGGGCACTTGCTGTCACTGGAATTGCTGGTGAGGGGAGCAAGTGCCTGAATCGCAGGCTTGTGATCGAGCTCACCAGAGATTTAGGCACAGTCTCTAGCAGCTACTTGCGCTAGCGGCAGCTGGCTGCCTGTTTTCCCTAATAGCAGCACTGACACTGTGACAATATTCAGCTCGTGGTTGTGAGGAGAGAGGAGAATCAAAGAGGGATGGAATGCTTCTGTTACTCAGAAATTTCTGATGGTGTATTTTATCTGATTGCCAAATGTTTGAGCTAATCAGCAATAAGTGTAAATATATGTCTTTTTATAGCTAGCTGAATTCATCATCCAGATTTAAATATAACCCTGACTGCTGCTGAAACCGGATGTTTCCATGTGCTGTGCAGATCAGGGGAGGTTCGAGCCCAGGTGTGCTTCCGCCGCAGTTCCCTTCTCTCCACCTGAGGCTCAGCATCCCTATCACCACAGCGGGGAAACTCCCTTTCAATGCCAGGAGCTGGCCAGAGATTGTTTCCCAGGGAGTCTCAGCGGATGGTGAACATGGGATGGGGCTGTTCACATGCAGCAGGTGTGGGTGCTTCTGGCCCTGATGCTCATTGCATCCCAAGGAGGCATGCATGGAGAGGCTGGGACCAGCTCTGGCATCACGCTCAGACCAGGGGTCTTGCTGCACAGGAGCAGTGGAGACACTTCTGTAAGGGCAACAGTGCTAGGTGAACCAGAAGAGTTTAGTGCTACTTCGCTGAAAACTTTGTTGCTGCTTTTAAAACACAGCTGCCTGGGCAGGCTGCTTCCCTCCTCACCGTCAAGTCCAGACACTGCAGCAGGTGCAACACTGGCCAGAGAGCGAGAGCAGCCTTCTCTCTCTTCCCTCCAGTAGGGAAGAAGTGTTTCCTCTGCATCCCTACAGGGTCATTGCCAAAACTGTGTCTTTTGCTGGAGGTCACCACCTTCCCTTGACTTTCTCATTCACTCTGGTCTGGCACGATTCCCTGTGTCACCTTCTGCATGGGTTGGGAAGACCTCCTTGATGGCAGGTGCCTCACACGGGTCAGAACAGGATGCTTGGGGGCCTAGGAAGATCCAGAGGGAGTCTTTAAGGGCAGGCACCCTGTTGTGTTTGAAACAGTTTCATAGGGTGCATGTGGAAAGCAACGCCCCAGCTTTGCTCACGCCGGAATGTGAGAGGCTGTGTGCTGTCTGAAAGCGCCTGCCCAGTCCCCTTGTGCAGTGCCCTGGTCCTGTAGCATTCAGGGGGCATGAGGTGGGCTCACCCTCCAGCCCACAGGATCTTGGCCAAACCCTCCTCCAGCTCATTTGCTGCTCTCTGCTCCAAGGGGTGGTGTGGGGTTGTGGAATGACTGACCTTTGCCGAAGCAGTCGCAGAGCTTGTTAGTGCCTTGTGCTTTCATGTTTTTAAAGGTGTTGGCATTAATCAGACTAGGCTTAAAAAGATATTTCAAAGTTGATACTCATTAAATCCAGGAATGATATTTGATATGATGCATACAATTCCTAAAAAACCCTAAACAAGCAACTAATTCATTTTGCATGGTATGACATTCCCTGCATTGCCCTGCTTCCATTGAGCTGGACTGTCAGTGGGGATCTGCCTTTGGTTCATTCATCAGCAGCAGAATTTACTATGAACTCACGTTGATTTCATCTCTTCTCCCAAACTGGGGATCTGATGCAATGCTTTTCGCCTTACAAATAATCCTTACTCATGCAAGTAATTTACATGAGTAAGCATTGCTCATACAGAGGAGAGGAGAGAGCTAGTTTCCTGTAATTATTTCCCTGGAAGTATTTTGCATTTTCAGTCTAATTGGGGGAAAGGAAAAAAAAAAAGTCACTCCATAAATGTATGTAATTTATAATTGCAAAAGAGATTCTTCCAGAAAGTTAAGGGAGGCAGTGTGTTTGTTCTCTCTTCATTTTGGGACATATGCTGACAACATCCTTCAAAAGCCTGGTTCATTTTGTAGGGGCTCCCCAGGTGTGGGGGTCCTACCCCAGTGCAGAAAGGTAGCACAGACTGGCCCAGGCATAGTGTCTTATATCAACAGTGCTTTATGGCCACCCCCCTAGAAAAATGTGCTGCCTCCTTTGCACAGTAATAGTTTTTGGTTTTTTTACAGACGTAGGAATCTGTACACTCGTATTTGAAATGAGAATAGCCCCGTTTTAGTCTCCACAGTGTGTACCTTATGCTTGTATCTGTTAACACAACACTGGTAACGGCAACACATTTCAAACATGCAGATTGTGATTATTAAAGGGTGCTTTAAAAATCATGCTAATAGCATCAATCTCCAATGTACACTTGCTCAAATTAATTCAGCTTTGGAAATCAGGCACAGTGTAATAGCAGTGTTAGAGAAATGGCATTTGTCATAAAATATCGTGGGTTTGGTAATTGCATATCCACTCTGTATATTTTTATCTCTGTCACCACCAGTAGCATATGCTGGCAAAGGAAGGAGAGGGCAATGATATTACTCAGAGAAGCCACATGTTGCTAGCCATTAGCTAGCAATGTGGAATATCTGGTCATTTAACGCAGATTCCTTTCAAAACAAAAAACAACAACAAAAAAACCCACAAAAAACCAATTTTATTTTATTTCCTTTCTCCTTTCCCTCCTCTTCCCTGTGCGTTCAGACTGTAAAATACACCCACTGCTTTCCAGAGTTGCTGTTCCCAGTCTGATCAGTGGCACTAAACATTAAACTCTTGTCTTTGGAGAATAATAGGCCTCACATGGTACACCCTCAAGCATGTTGAGATACTGTGCAGGCTGGAAAATAAAAATGTTCTAATTGTGTCTTTTAAATAAGCATAGGAGTGAATTAATTAGACTATATTTTGTCTTTAGTTGCTTAGTTACACAATAGTATTCCTAAGCGCAAGTAAGATAAATTGGCTCTTTTTGTGCTGCTTGTCCCTTAATCATAATTACTGTATTGCTCAGGAGAGTAACGCATACATAGATTTTGCATTTTTAATAATATTCAAACAATATGCGAATGATATAGAAAGTAAGTTCTGATTCAAGCTCTTGTATGCTTTTATTCGGGAAGAACTTCTACTGCTGTGGGAGCAATATTTGCATTAGTTGCTCAGAGATGTAGTTCTGGGAAATACATAATTGAAATATTCTTGCAATGCTTGTTCTGGCCCTTCCATTCGGATTCAAAATAACAATGCCTTAAGTCTCTGAACAGTCATCCACTCTTGATTTAAGAGCTTTTTTTCTTTGTGTGTGTGTTTGTGTGTGTGCAGTGTGGGTTCACACCCAGCGTTAACCCTGCACAGCCTAGACGCTCGTGTGATTCATAGTGTCGTATCAAGTTGAGCTTTTTATTTGTAGCTAAAATGCAGTCAGAAGGTCAGATGAACATCAGCATTTTATGGCATTAATCCAATGACCTTAATGCTTGGCAGGCATCCATGTTTCTATGCGAAGGTGCCAGGGTTGTAGATAATAAAAGAGTTTGTTTTCATTTTCTGGATATTTTAATCTTTCTTTGCAAAGCGTAACCTCGGTTTTCGGGGGCTTGGGGCTACTCCCGGGGGCCGAAACTTTAATGTCTTACTGAGTTGAACGTTAGCTGCTAATGATGGGCAGATTGATACAGATACTGAACAATGGAAGGTTCTGGCAAGAAACCCCCCCTAGACATGCTCAGTGGATGTATGTGAAAATTGGCTCCATTGTTCTGCTGTATGAAAAGCAAGTAAATTATTTACAGATATTTGCTAATTAAAGCACATATTGTTTTACCAGCACAATAGAACACAATATAACAAAAGACAAAAGAACAAGCTTGCATAATTTAAACCTGCTAATGCCATGTACTCCTTGTTAAGAAAAAATATAATTATGTAATCTATGAGGAAAGCTTCTCGTACTGTAACTGTAGTAGGCAAAATGAGGAATGAATTGCTTGTCAACTTGCCTAAACTAAAACAGCTCTTTGAGATCTGTGAGCTATCTGACGGGAGCCTATTTGACTGAAGCCTATTTTCTATTTGGTCAGAACTTCTATCTGCAATGACAGATATAAATTCAATTTGAACCTCTGGTTGGGAGTGGGAGGAGGGAGAAAAAAACACCCCAGTCACAAAGGAGGAGGCTCACAGTAGAAATGTCATGTTCAACTGCTCACAGCCTCTGTACACCCCATCTCACCCCACTTCTGGCCCTGATGTACCAGTACCTCAAAAAGCATCTTACAGAGACATGGTGCTGTTCTGCCCCAGGTTATTTTGCGTGCCTCACTTTTGAATTACTGAGTCGTGGAAAACGCTGCTTGCTAATACAAGGGAAAGCAAAAACCATAGGACTTCACATGCTTCAGCCGTGTCCTTTGACTTGGTCTTTTCACTTGGTTTTGGACCCTGGCAGAAGAGATGAATGCATCTGTGTGAGTTTCAGACAGCTGTACAGCTGTGCTTAGGTTGGGCAAATACCTGTCCCCTGAATTTAGCAAGATCATTATAGCCCTTTAAAATAATTAGGAAAGGATTCACAGATGAAAGGTTCTGCCTTGGCCTCTTTAAAATTCTCTGGTGTGCCAGGTAGATTCCTGATCTGTGCATGTTTCCCTTCTCATGGGTTTCCCCATAGGTTCATGGGTGGAGAGCTGTGATCTCTGTAGGTCCTTGTACGTAGGCACCTCCAGGGAGCAGGTCCAGACTCCTGAGGTCAGTTGTGTTCCACAAATCTTTTGGGACACCTCTGTCTGCCCTTGGCTAGGGGATGCATGAGGAGATGTCACCAAATGAGGCACTCCAACTAGGGTTAGGGAAAGAAAGCTGCCCCTGCCTGTGCCAAGCTCTGGGGCCTCTTGTGAGGTTTCCCTGTCGTTCAGTGATCCCACTTGCAGAACAGGAGGAGCAATTCCCACCTGGCAGAGCTGTGCCCTCGTCCCCAGGTCTGCAGCATGCTTACAAGGATTCTGTTGGAAGAGCAGGGAAGTGTATGGCAGGAGAGCCCTTTGTGCGCCCTTGTTGGGCAGCTGAACAGGGCACATCCCAGAGCCAGGCCTCTTCCACGACACAGCCACAGTTTTTAGCCAGGTTGTGGTCTTGCAGCCTTAAAAACTTTTGTGTGTATTCCCAGCCCACTGCCGGCAGCAGGTAGACAGGACCTTTTTACTCCAGAGGAGGTCTCTGAGAGCAAATCAGTCCTGTGCAAATGTCTCTTTAGAGCTGGATATGGTCCTTGAAAGAAGTGCTACTTGTAGGAGCTGCTTCTGGAGACCTGGGTTCAGGTTCTTGAGTGACTTCTGGTGCATGGATTAGGGTTGAACTGAGATTACCTGCTTTCTGCTGCCGTCCCAGTGCGCAGGTAGTACCTGTATGGCAGAGAAGAGCTCTGGACTAAAGACTGTGATCAGGACCTTTTGTTTTGACTGTGCTGTCCGATAAAGCTAATGGTACTTCCTTCAAACATCCAGGTAAATGCCTTCTTTCTAGGAGAGGTGCTTCGTGGCAGCAAACACCCTCCTTCCCTTCTGCATGTCCGCAACATGGCTTCTGCTCCTCAAAGGGGTCTAGAGCAGGGAGCGGCATTCCCGAGTCGAGAACTGCCTTGTTACACATGGTACAAGAAGGTCCTTTTCACTTAAATTGCAAAAACCCTAAAATATACATGGGGTGTAAAACCATAAGAGAGGCCTTTATGCCCAAGTGAAATAAGAGTTCTGTTATCCCTGGTGAATGCAGTCCTGTATTTTTTGCTCCCGCAGATGAATGTGTTTTCATCAGCAATGTACTGGGTTGTAGATTACGCATCCCCAGCTATCTACTGTGCTAAAGACTTCATGGAAAAGGCTTGAAGATGTTTTTTAATGCAAATCATACTGATCAGATAAATGACATGCAGTGTCTCCTGTAATTACCAGCAAGAGTTTTTACAGTATGTCTCCTGTTTCTCTCTAGGCCACATATTTGATGTTAGGAGACAGCCAAGCAGGTGTTTGACTCGCTCATGCTCTCCAGAATTCCTTAAATGACCTCTGGAAGTACTGGAGTGAAAACAGTCTCAACACGTCAAAATTTTGAGATATCTCAGTTGCTGTAATTCTTTTAAGGCTGCCTCAATATCTCTAAAATATAAATCTTTCCGAGTTATTGGCAATGAGTAAGGAATTGTGACATACTGTATGCGGGTGTACAATTAAGATGTACGACCTCCCTGTGTTGCCCTGTGACTCCCTGCCTTGTAAGAGTTAATATTTCTTCTGAAAAATAATTATCTGCTTTAAACTATTATAACTACCTGACCTGTTTCCCTGAATATAAGTATTTCAACCATCTGCTGAGTCAGGCAATACAGCATTCTGTGCTTTCACGAGGCTATGATGGTTGCTTAGACAACAGTGACATAATATTTAAGCATAACGGCTCTTGAGAAGATGCTGTCCCCTTCTCCCTGGATGACTTCTCTGGAAATGCAAATCCAGTATGCTCCTAAAAAAACAAGGGACAGATGAGAAGGGTTTGTGTCATCATCTTTCTTAACCATCTCCCCATTTTCTACTTGGTAGGTGAAAGAATTGTACTTTGCTTAGGAGTCTTGTAAGACATGTTAAAATTACAGGCTGACTAGATAACCATTTTTATAGAGGCTCGGAAAAAAGTGCTTCTTTGTATAGTCAGTGTTTATTTCGAGATTTAGACAGCATTGTGACTGAGACCATTGGACCACTGACCATTGTTTTAGTCACTGTCCACCTGATAAATCTCATTCCTGAACACAGCTGAAATCTGTGCTGGTTGTTTTCTCTTTTTGTTGTAGCAGGAAAAAAATGGTAAAGATGTAATTGTGCGATGGAGACCTCATAAACATATCACTTCAGAGCATAGCTAATACATGATGAGTTGATTTCGTATAGATAGAGATATATATGCACTGTTTGCAATGTGGGTGGTTTTTCATGTTTACACAGAGATGTAATTATGAATGACATGAAGGTTATACAGCAGATTTCTTTAATCTTCTAAAGATTTGTTAGTTATGTGTCACTGTGTACCTGGTTTTTATTTTTTCAACATCTGTACTCCTTTGTCATCTCGTTGAAGGGGTTTCTCTAGAAGGGCTGCAGCAGTAGGTAGTGGTTGATACCAAACAGGTGCTCCTGTGGCTGGCAGAGCTCTGCAGGTCCCAGAGCAACTTTTGTTGTGACGCAGGGCTTAACCAAAAAGGAGAAAGACCCTTTTGTCACCTGCTGCTCAAAGAAATCCCCTAAACCCCACAGTAATTTGGGGCTGAGTGCTTGGAAAGGTTGCTTCAGAATGTGTGAAAGCTTGGCACATTGAAATTCCAGAGCTTGTGAGATGGTTGGGTGATCTCTGTTTGGGTGGTGTGGCGGAGGGGCAAGTGACCTCTTGTGTCAGTACTCTTTTTAGGTGTGGGGAAGACAGCCCCTCTGGAGCTGCCCGTGGCTTGGGCTCCTCAGAAAGCAGAGGCTGGAGCCACCTGGCATGCCTGGCTGGGTGACAGTGTTTCTGTGGTGAGGCACAGGGGTAGAAATGTCCCTGGAGGTGCAGTCCCGCACCGGTGAGACGCGCAGTGGCACTCAGAGGAGGACTGCAGTCTGCTCTGCAGTTCCTGAGGAGTACTTGAGGAGTTGGGAAGAATGTGGACAATTCTGTGTGAATTGGGTCATAAACGAGTGGTGAGGGAGCAGGTCTGTCCAGTCCTGCTGTGTGGTGGGCAGGGCAACCCAAGGCAGGCCCTGAAATGGTTCAGGTGATAAAAGTGAACTAGGCCGCGTTTCCCTGGTGCTGCTGTGGTGATCACTGGCAGCACGAGGGGAGGGCAGGAATTTGGGGGCCAGCCTGGCACCCTTGGGGACGTGGCTGCTGCAGGGGTGACCAGCTGTCCTTGGGGACAAAGCTGCTGTGGAGGTCACGGGGTGCTCCTGACAAGGGGCCATCAGCTGTGTAGGGGGTTTAGCCCACAGCACTTGTCAGAGCACAGGGACAGCGTGGACTCCTTCTGTGTTTTGTATTTGTGCTGGGCTGCTCCCTGGTGCCATCCTGGGCACTCTGTGGCTGTGTTTAGAGTCTTGGTGGCATTTTGCAGAAGGCTGAGGTGGGGACACATAGTGGTCTTTTTGCAGTGTCTTTCCCTGGCTGCTCATATCAATCTGGGGATGCTGAACATACCCTATGTTCCTGTGGCTGGATGTGCTGCTGCCACAGGAAACTCATGGCTGAGGTTTGCTTTCCCCAGCTCCCCAAAAGGTCCCCCTGCTCCTGCCTCTGCAGTTCCCCCTCCATGGCAGCCTGGGCAGAGCACTCCAGTATTGCTTCACCCTTGGTACAGTATGGCTTTTTTTTTTTTTTTCTTTTTTTTAATTTTTTTTTTCCCTCCTGTGTACACATCATGTGCGTGTGTGCGAAGGTTGTATTCTCAAAAACAAGTTTATTCATTGATGATGTAATAGTGATTGTACTTTTCTTTTGGTTAATAAATTGTCTGCTCAGCTTACTTTGTATGCCAGCCAGAATTAGTCATACCAGTTCTTGGAAAGGATATGAAGAAACTAGTAATTGAAATCATAATCATTTGATCATGAGAACTATTTGGAAAATAATATTTTAACCAGAAGCATGTCTGATCTCCAAGTCAGGTTTTTGTTGTTGTTTTTTTTTTAACTGATGCTAAGTAGATTTCTCTGGTATGGAATATTAGAAATTGTGTGGTAGCTGGTGATGGTATTCAACATCCTAAGAGCGGACTTCATCCAGAAATTGCTGAGACTGTCTGCAGGCAGGCTGATATTTATATATATGTATTTTTTTTTCCATCCTGACATTTAATAATCACGATGTAATAGCTATAAAATGCATAGCAACTACAGCTTTTTTATTTCAAGTGGATGGCGTAATGAAATTGGGTGAAACCATCCATTGAAATTGTACTTTGTAGTACCCAGTGCTTGTTTACAAAGTATTGACGTTTGTCATAAACAGAGATTTAAAGCATCGCTGTTATTGTTTGTTGTTTGGTGGAGGCTCTTACGCTGTGCAGTGATAAAGGAAAAGATTTTATTACAAGCTTGCTTAGCATATAAACATGCTGTTCACTTCTGACCAAATATTTGTTATTGCATTAAATGTAATGAAGGTGCCTGCTTATAAAACAGTTTTCTATTATATAAGGAAGAGTGGAATATCAGATCTGATTTTTTACTAGAATTACTTCAGGTTTTGTATTGTTTGCAACTTGTCACAATAAGGCTTTTTCTTTTTTTTTTTTCCATTGAGCAGTATTTTATTTCCTGAGGAATGTGTTCAGTGGACAAAAAAAAACACACAGAGAGAATCAATCGTGCTTTTCCCTTTGTTTAATAACTCAAAGAATTTCTCTCCCTTTTGGAAATACTTGTGTTTATTTGAGAGAAAAATTGGATTCTGGGTTATTTATTACAAGAATCTGTAACCTTATTTAGTGTTAGAAATGTGTGGTGTACAGCCAGCTCTCATTGCAACATGAATTATTTCTGCTGTTTTAACCAAAAAATCTGGAATGTATCTTGCTGGATATGTATGTTTGGTTGGTTTTTTTTTTTTTTGAGGCTTTTTTGATCCCTTGCTCACTGGAGTCAGCTGTAAAATATTCTGCTTATTCATCATGACTGAGAGGAGTTGATTGTTTCCTGGAAGGTTAAAATCCACCAATTAGGACTGTTTAATTTGAGTGTATGTTCTGGAGGCTAAACTAAGTTTAAGTGCTCTTCATAGAATGTGTGTTTTAGAAGGGGAAAAAAATTACAGTTCTGATCTTGAAAAAGGTTTTAAGAAACATGAGAATGTGCAAGTTTCTTTTGGTGGGAAGCACATAACATTTACGTAGTATTTCTTTTGGGATTACATCACAGTTTTATTTAATTTTAAGGACAAAAGTTAAATTCAATATTTGTGTATAAGCCAAGGGAAAATGTATCATAAACATAGGAATTTTCTGGTGAGTCAGAGTTCCAAGAATCTGAGATTTACTTAGTCCATTTATTTCAGAACTAGCTATAACCATTAGTCATCCAGCCATGAATTTTTACATTTGCAGCTAATTGCACCTAAAAAACAAACTTTCCCTCAAGGCTTTGGGTTATACAGAATGTGATTTGGCAACTTGCATTTCAAATGCCTTTTAGGATCATTGCCCTGGTCCTAGAAATTGTCTTTAGATCATGTGTATTTGCTTCAAGTAAACAACTAATATTTCCACTTAGGTGGCAAGAGGGAATAAATTAGGCACTAGCTATTCTGTGATACAGAAAAATTACTCAGCCTGCAGCAAGATAGGCTTTTCCAGGAGTTAGTGCAGGATGATATTACTGGTTTCTCAGTCATTGGGAAGCCCAAAGTGACATGTTGCATTCTCATCTGATCACTTCTTGCAGGATGAAGTTATTGCTGTTTCAGAAAAAGTTACTGTGAAGCTTGAGGACTTAGCAAAATGGGCACAGTCCGATTTCTCCAAGTGGAAGTGTGGTTTCCGGGCTGAGCTGGTCCAGCCCATGAATGTGGGGAAGAATGGGCAGAAAGAGGCCTTGACAAGATACAGACAATCCACACTGAACAGTGGCTTGAACTTCAAAGATATTCTGAAGGAAAAGGCTGACCTTGGTGAGTACCCCTTACTTTCTCTTGTGGGAAGAGGCTTGTGGGAGAGTGTCTTTTGAAGGCAGATGAGCCTGATCCTGCCATGCCATTGCAGATTCCCAAGGTATGTCTGAGCCTGGGGCAGAGGTGTGGCCGTGAGATACCTGTGTGGGATGGGTGCTGGTAATGAGCTCATCTCAAGCTCCTTGCGGACTGGTGTGGGGTAACACTGTGATATCTCTCTAGCACTCAAAGCCTGAAGATGTGCATATGAATAATTGCCACAGGTTCTCCACGGGGCTCTGCAGGCTGGGGGATCTGGTCAGAGCTGTATTCTGTGGGGAGAGGAGGCTGACATGTCTCCTGAGGCCTCCTGTGACAGGCAGGGATCAGCAAAGGCCTTTCACTTCTCATGTCCCATCTTCCAGAGGTGCTCCTGGTGCTGGCCCTGCCTCTGTACGGTTGTCTCTGTGTCTCATTTAGTAGGGGTGTGTCCCTTCCATAGTGTTCACTTGTCAGCTTTATGTTGTTGTAGAGCTCTGTGAGCGCCCCACTGTTGTCTCCACACATAGACCTGTGCTTTGTTCCAGTTTGTTTTTGGAAAGGGAGTTGGTAGCTCTGCTACTTTGGATGGTTGCAGACAGGCTTGCAGCTGCGGGACTGCTTTGTTGCACAGGCACTCATATCTCTAACACCTGTGGTGGGCTCCCAGGTCCAAGGGAGCTGGGTCTCCTGTTGGTAAATGTGCCTGCTTGTGGTGTTAGGACCTTGGATGTGTAGCAGCTGTCGGAGATGGCACTTTGAAGTGCATACCAGGGACATTTCTCTGTTCTGCCAAGTTTTTAATAAATGTTTCATATTTGAGCAGCATCAAGTTTGGGCCATAATGGGTGAAAATGTAAGAAATTAAAAGCTAAGCCTGATGCATTTGAGGACATGCTTTTGTATCTACGGAAACAGGAGTGCAGGGCCAAGTTCAGCTTTATAGTGTCATGACTGGGTTGGCATGGAAGCCAAGTTACATGAAGCTGAAGATCTCTCTTGGAAGATTTATCTTCTGCATCTCATTTTTTGGATCTTATCAAATGGTGAAGTGATTTTGTCAATCTCACGTTTTACCATTAGCTAGGTTGGAAGATTAAAGTACAATTGGAAGTTAATCTTACTTTTCATTTTATGTCCAGGGAAAAAGTAAGCCATGCAATTCTTTCTCTCTTTGCTTTTCTCTGTGTTTTCTTGCAGTTCATAATTACATGCAGTAATTTTCTCTGCTATTGCCCTGGTATCTTCTTTACGCACTACATTTATTTGCATTTGTTTGTTGTGTCAGAAGAATCTTAATGTTTTTCAGACAGAACTTTTGTGTGCTAATGTTTTCTTGTTTTTGTTTTAACAAGCACAAAAACCCTTGTGGTAAGTTATGAAATTGCTATTATCTACCCTAGGAGCCAAAGAAAATTATCCTTAAGCTTAAAGTTTATAGTTGCATGTTACGCCTTTCAAAGTAGGGGTTATACTGAAAATGCTCATGGAATGCAAACTGTATGGTATAGTTTTGATAACCCCCCATTCTGGTGTTGCTCTTTATTGTTGGGTTAGTTTTTTTTTCAGTAGAAAAGGGAATTTCGGCTTATGCTTGATTATGGCTGCCTTTATCTTCATAATGATTGGTTGAGATACATTGATGTAGACAATTGATCCAGCCTATTAAGGGAATCAAAGATATTTCCTGAATACAGTACCGAGGTGGATTTTTTAACATTCTTGAAAGCGCCAAGAATTTAATTCTGCAAAAACCCAGAAGAGTGGTGATCTTTGAAGCTGGTGAAGCAGCCCTAGCTGGTGTCCTGTAGGCAAATCATGAGCTCTGGTATTTGTCTCATCTATGACGTTGAGCACCCATGAGACGAAGAAGATTTACTTCTCTCATTCTGAGTGGTTGGTCAGGGTTGACATTGCTCTGGGAGTTGTCATGTCCCTAGCTGGAGGCAAAGGCAGGAGTATGACGTGAGGTGTCCGAGGCACTTGAGTGGCTGGTGTTGTCTCTTCTCTGCTGTCAAATGGCAGCTTTACTGCCTGTTAGGACGTGTGCCCATAGACCTTTTCCAATACTCAGTGTCTCACCAACAGAGCAGCAGTGATCAAAAGATTTATTAGCAATAACTTCTGCAGTAGGTCTCCAGCACAATGGGATGAGATAGTCTTATAATAGGGCTGTATACTGTAAAAGGAGCACAATGCACTGTAACGCAAAGGTCCCTCTGGTGATGCTTGTGTTTAACCCTGGCTGTAGATGAGGAAGTTGCGGAACCAGGTGCTGAAAAGGCCTAGATAAACAACATGATCTTCTGGACCCCTTTTTTCCTATGAAACTGAATGTTTCCATTACAGAAAAATCCCATAAAAGTGGGTAGGTTCGCAGCTTTTCCTACTAGGTGTTTTTGAATCAAACTCTAGACGGTAATAGGAAATTACATCCCTACCAAAGAGCTCAAAAAAGCTTTAAAGAAGAAACAAAATCCGTTTTCACACACTATCTAGGAGTGGTGAGGAGTGAAATAACCCGGATGAAATGAAAACATGGCTGATACAGAACCAGAGAAATGTCACTGTGCAAACATTCTTAATTAAACATGTTGCTGCTGGGAGCAGAGCAGCTTCAAACAACAACCAGGCAAAATGAGGCCTCATGTGAGCAGTGTACACCCTGTGCCCTGTGTTCAGTGGCACTTGCTTAGCCAAAACTAAGGCAGCACCTGGTTAATCCACAACCTGTAGAAACCATGAACCTATAACTGGAAGTCTACCCTAATTCAAACAAGGTGGTTCTGTCTCTCCTTTTTTGTTCTCTCTTTCTTCTCTTTTGTCCTCTTCCCCCGCTTTCCTCTTTCTTTTTCTTCTTTCTTTTCTCTCTTTCTTTTCTCTTTGCCCTTCTTTTCTGCAGAAACTGTTGGGGTTTTTCTTCTGTAAAAGGCTGTTGTTTTTATCACTAGTGAATTATGCAGAACTTTTCCTTAGGACTGTATTAAATAAAAGATCTCGCAATAGCATTTTTTGTGTGTGAGCTTCAAGATTTCAGCATGAAAAATGACTTTCAAGAATTATTTCTTTCTGCCTGTTGAGATATTTATGTTATACATTCTGTCCCTTTCTACAAATATGTCAATACTGAATGCTAGCAGTTTATGTCTTAAGAGTATTTATACTTTCTCAATATTTCTTTCAAATGTTGAGGAAAAACAAAGAATAACAACAATGCAGCATATAAAAATAGAGCTGCTCAGGAATGTATTATTCATAATGAACATGAGAACCTGTTTTTCCAGAAGAATTGGTCTGATAAAATCATTCACTACAGAGGCCGCTAGTTATTTATTTTTGTCTTTAGAATTATTTAGGGGATTTTTCTTTGTAATAAATGGACTTGTATACCCATATTTGGTAAACCAGTGGGAAGTCACCAAATGAGGAATTATTTCATTTTACAAAATGTTTAACAGCTAAGCAGTGTAAACACTATTGGTTAAATATGGCAAAGTTGCATATTTGTATTCCTTGGGCTATAGTTCGAAAAAAATTCAAATTATTTTATATAACATTGCTTCTTACAGACTTCCTTTAAGTGAAGTATGAAAGCTGCAGTGTAAGCTTTATTGGCCTATAAATATGTCATTATAGTTGGACTACATTTATATGCTTTGGATTGTTGTTTAAGCCAAGAAAATATGTCTCTACAGGTTGACTTTTTATTGAAACCCTTTGAGGCATACAACAGAATGTATTTTAGGCCAAAGTTATTAAAACAGCATTTTCATTTTTGCAGCAGACTCATTGTCAATTATGCTGCCACAAACTGTCTGTGGATAAGCAGTTATGAATGGTTTCATCTCTAAATGTGTCTTTAGAAAAAGAAATAAAAGATAGAGGAGTCAGAGCTGAAATTGAGAGAAGAGACTGAGGGGAAGAACGACTGAATTTAGTGTTCATCAGCTCTATTGGTTTGGATTAGGATGGGCTGCTGAGCTATTTAGCCATGGAACAAATGGCCCCTGTGCCTGTGCTGGGCCAGGGAGGTGGGAGCTGCTGCCACAGCCAGGCAGTCTGTAACCCTCTGGCTCTGTTCTGACAGAGATCTGGGTTTTGTCCCCAAGCTGGCATTGCCACTCTTTTATCCATCCTCTGTGAGTATCATGCCAAAATGAGTGGTTGAGGTTCCTACACTGGCAGTGTTAGTAATGGGAAGAGCAAGTTCTGGTGAACTGCAGGAGTTTTGCTGCATTTATTTCTTGTTTGTTCAGGTCCAGCAAGGGGAAACGCAAAGAAAATTTAGCAGTAGGTCCTGTCCTGTCTTTCATTCCCCACAGTCATGCATTTGAGGGTACAAAATCTGGATCTTTGTTCCCTGTGAAACAATCAGCTCCTGCTCCTAGCTGAGGTGTATATTCTAGCAGTCATGCTTTTTTAGTCTGTGGGTGGTTTTTCACCAGTTGTTTCCTACTTCTCTTGAAGTAGTTCCTTTGAACTCTCCAGCAGAGCTTGCTGGGCAGGGCTGCCTGCTGCAGGACTGGCTCATCCTCTGGTTTTCTTGTCTTCACCAGTCTCATAATTTGCATATCTTCACTTGGAAGGTTGTAGCTCCTTGCTGGATCTTGTGTTGTCACACAGATTGACCAATCCACAGCAGATTGCAGTGAGTTTGGAAGGACAGGCAGAGCAAGGATGAGCTGTCTTCTCAGAAGGTGCCAACCACACAGTTACTGGTCCCTGTAGGCACTGGGCTCTTGCATGGCCCTTCCGATTTCACTTGCCAGTGGCCTTCCAGCAGGTGTGACTTCACCAGATGAAGATTATAAAGTTATAATGTAGTCAAACTGTGACATTATCAAAACTGATAATCTGTAGCATGTTCAGACACTTGTGGTGACTTCTGATCTCATGCTGGCTCTCCTTTTTCATTGTTTGTCGCGTGCTGCTCAGTTCAGGCTCACCTGGCTTAACTTGATGCAATAATTTTTTGACCAACTAATTGTTAGCTATTTAGAGTACAGCCACTTCACATATTTGTGCCGAAGTCACGCCTCTCTACCCCTCCCATTCTTTGTCTGCACTCTTTGCCTCTTGTGCCTTCCTGTCCCCATTGCCCTAGCTGAATGCCATTCTGGTCTTGATAAAGCTCCAGTAAGTGTCCCATTATCCCATTTTCCCCTCTCTGCCCTTGTGCAGCGTATGTTGTTTCTTGTCTTGTGGGTCAGAGTGACCTCTCTCACTCATTTTAACCAGCCCAATTGATACAGTTCTTTTGCCATGGATGAGCCTATTACATGACTTGTCTGTTGTACTCCAGGGAGCCTGAATGGAGAAGGATGGCTCCTTTGGGAAAAAAGAGGCTATGGCCTGGCTTTTTCTTCTGTGTTTGTGCAGCTTATAGCACATGCCAGCACTACTGCAGCAGGACAAGAACACCAGCAGGCTGTGGAGCAGGAAACTCACTTGAGATGACTGTTCAGAGAGGCTGTGGAGCAGAAAGGCTTCATTCGGTTCAACACCTTCTTTTGGTTTAATTACTACTTACCTTTGGTGTTAACGTGTTTGGGATCAGAGATAACCTGAGGTGCTGAGCAGTGAGACAGATAAATATTTGTTTTATTATTGGTCAACCAGTTAGTTTAACAAATACTTGTTGGCTTGTTGGCTTCAGTTGTTGGCTGCCTTTTAAGTGCTGAAAGGTGATGCTGTTGTTAAGTCCAGTGTACTTCCAATAATTCAGTCCTGGAGATGACCCTATTTCCAGTAGCATTTTGGGGCTCTCTCTCCTCAGTTGTCCTTCTCCCTTGAGCCACTGCTGCTCTCCTCTGCACCTTCCTCCACCTCTCTGGAATGAGGTTGGTGCGGTCCTTCTGAGTTTGCCTGTCCTTCTTGAGGCCTGAGACCTGTTTGCCTGAGTGGTGCTGGGATGATTTAAGTGCTGTTAATTTCTTCCTTTCCTTGGGGAGAGTCTGCTTCATTACAAAGGAAGCATATGAGGGTGACAAAAACATTTTAATATGCAGCACTGGCTAAGGAAGCCTTTCACTCACCACTGGATTGTGTTGAGCCTCATCTACTTGTGACTCTTGAAAGGAGATTTAAAACTGCACATCTCAAGCTTCAAGCATGCCTTATCAAAGAGACTTGGATTTCTTACCAAGTTTTAACCTACCTTTCAGCTTTTATAAAAAGGGGGTGAGAGCATCACCCCTGGAAATTGAGGATGTAGGTATTTTGTTCTTTGAAATGTGGAAGGTATGCAAAGAAATGTAAACAAAATCCCAAGTAACTTCCCTCTTGATAGCCCCTAACTCACAGTGGCTGTTCACCATCCACCCTGTTCCTGCAGCAGGAACAAGCTAACATGATTATCAGAATTGTGCTGATAGCAGTTGTCACTGTGTCAGCATTTTCAATTATGTATTGGTATGACAGGGCACTTTGCTGTTCGTGTAGTGCACAGCCATTTGCAATTACAGTTCTGGTCTATTCAGAAACATCAGAGAAGGAATCACTGCTGCAAACCAAGAGGAGGAAGAGTTAAATTTTACTGCATGTGAAGCTAGAGAACTGCCCCACATTCTCTTAAAGTCAAAGTTGCAGCAGTTTGCACCATCAATAAGAGTTTTGTTGCAGCCTCTGGCTGGAACAGAGTAGCCTACATAATTGCAAAATATGTAGATAATAAGGACCATCACAGACAGTGTCAAAACAGCCAGTGTGGGACAGTGCCCCTTTAAAAATATGTGATGGCTTTTTTTATTTTTGTCTGATTTTAGCACCAGGATTGACCTTGCCAGGCTATGTAATAACCCACATGTGTCTGCTCTCCAGGATTTTTTCCCTTCTAGTCACTTTTGGATCTTGCATTTAATTCTTACTGACCATGGGTTTTTGTTCCAGTAACTGGAAACGTGTGTCCTGGTGCAGTGCTGCTGTGCTCTGAATCTGACTTAATCTCAATGTCTGCTTTTTTTTTGTTGTTGGGTTTTTTTTCCCTTTTTTTTTTTTATTATTGGTTTAAAGGGTGCTGTTTTCCTCCCCAGCCTTTCCTGTGTCTTCCATTCCTGACCATACTGTTTCTGGGTCCCAGGGGGCCCAGTTTGGGACATCTGTTGTTTTTTGTTGCGGCACTTCTCTTGCCCAGCACCTTGGAGGGAGGTGATCAGTGGTCTCCTCTGTGTGCCATGATTGCTGGTTAGGTGTGGTGATCTCTCATAGATCACAGATGCTTTTTTCCTGCATTGTATCCTTTCCACACAACCAGCCAAAAGTTGGCTGAGTACTGAGATCTGTAAACCCAACACCTATGTAATGTTGTGGCATAGTTGGGTGGGCCCCAAGGATACCCTCTTTTTCCTGCCTGGTTGTGTTCCTGTGCTGTAATTCTGTGCTGCTGGAGCCCAGGGCAGAGTGCTGCAGTCATCTTTGATTCCAGGAGCTCCGTTAATCAAGTCAGAGTTGTCTGTGTATCAGCCCATGGATTATGCTTGCTTGTGACCTGTGTGGCCATGCTGAGATGCTCAGGCTCTTCTGTGGGTGCTGTTGATACCATGGCCAGATCTGGGTGTCATTTCCCTTGTAGGGAGAAGGAGAAAAGCCAGACCAAATTTATTCACCACCTCCCTTCCAAGTCTTCTTGAGTTGCTCTTTATTACTCCCGTGCCCAGAAAGGCACCTGGCCCTTTGTTTATAGGCACAGTATGATGCTTCTGGCATTTCATTATCTGTTTTCCTAAATATCCTAGTCCGGTTCTGACTGTGTTGTTGCAGAAGGGTCAGTACTTTTTCTGTGAGATAATATATTCATCTTCTTATAGATGACCTGTCTTGTGTCATGGGAGGTTGTCAGAGAGCGCATCCTTTGTACATCTGAAATTAAAGGTGGAGATTTGCTTTTTGTTCCTTTTCTCTTTTTGCAAAATCATTTGTTAGGCCAGAGGCACACAGGAGCAAAAGCTGTCAGTGAATGGCCATGTTGGCATTTTCGGAGATCGCAGCAGCAGCAGGTGATGGGTCCTCAGCTTGCCAAGGTGGACCTTTGCCTTGGGCAAACAAGGGACAGTGGGAGGTGGGAACACCAGAAAGAAAAGGAAGTTGTTGGACAAGATTGGTGCGAAGGGGTTTGCCTACAACAGCTGAGTGGGCAGTAGCAAATGTGCCTTCCCATCAGGGTCAGCCCAGGGACCTCTTCCAGCACTGTGTATCACCTTTGTGAGCACCAAGAAGGGCTCTGTGGGTACACAGGAGAAGACTGGTTCTGGCAGCTTTGCCTTTGTTAACTGAGTTTTAAGACTCTGTATCAATATTCTGACTGCTTAATCTCTTTTGGTTAATTTGGGTCATGCTTGTCTTTGCTGGCTTGGAGATCCATGTGTGATGAGAGCATGGATAGATGAGGGTGTTGGGGAAGGGAACAGTTAAACCTAGAGTGTGTATGAATTGGAGTGTGATTTGTGGGAGTGGGTGATAAATAAAGCGTATATTTAAAAACTACAACAGCATGAATTATAATTTACTGGGTAGGTTTTGTATTAGAGAACCTTGTGGCAAAATCTTTATTTATTTCATTTAGTAAAATCTGTACCATGTAAAGTAAGTTCCTCCTTAATTTTTCTGCTAATAATAATTTGCTTGTAAAAATGAATCCTCAGCACTGTAAACCCTCAGCTTGGGTCGTTCTTGCTCTGTAATATTGTGAAGGGCAAATAGTTAAGAGCATAAAGAAGCTTTTGTTAATCATAGATAATGTATATGATTTTAGCAGGAATATATTCTACCAGCTTGTGAAAAATCAAGGTGAATTTTTACATCTGTACACTGCTGCATAGTTGATATATATAGAAGCTGAAATTCAAAATAAGCTTCTAGGAGAGCCCACATTTGATTTTCCTAAACATTTAAATATATGTATCACACCCTCATTTTAAGATGCCAGTTAATGACTTTATGAGCGTGTTGGCAGCCAGAGCATTACATGTGGTTTGAGAAATGTGTCTGGATATGCTTGGTAAGCAATATTGTTCTGACAGTGTACTAAAGGCCATCTTCAATTTGACTGTGCTCTACTTTGTTATGCTGTGAAAGAAGAAGATAATTCAGCAGAGCTGAATTGTGCTGTCGGCTGGAGACGCCACACTTCAGAATACAAATATTACTAGGGATAAATGAATCATTAAAAGAACAGTAGCATAAAATATCTGATGAATGAACTCCAGGAGTCTATGCTGGAATAAATTTAGCATTCACGGACAGTACCATAATATGTGAAATAATAGTATCAGTTCTACATTCAGATGCCAAAAACATTTATGGACCCAGAATAATTGTGTATTACAAGGCTATAAATACATAGAGGGGATTTGGTGATATCATAATAAACCATGAGAAATTCGCTAGGCTAGTTTCTAATTTTTCCAGAACCTTGAGATATATTTACAACCTTGTTCACACTCCTGCAGTTTTAGGGGGCAATTCTCCTCTCACAACACGTTCGTCATTGCCCTTAGTGCCAAGGGGAGTTATGCATGTGTGTCATGAGTAGAATAGATCCCCACACAATTCAAGGATCCTATAACGAATATCTAATTCAAGAAAAAGGTGGGAAACATTCCCTCTTGTCCTCCTCTAAGTTTCCCCACGTCCTGTTCTGCTCCTGTGATTGAGGCTGGTGAAGGGAATATAGGTAAAGGATGACAAAGTTGCTGCTGTGTTCCTGAACATTTTATCCACAGCTGCTTCATGTTTTTCACATTGTATTACTGAGAAATGAAACAACCAAAGCCCAGATGTTCTGGTCCCAGGTTTCTTTAAACTGCAGGCAGAGAAGGCTGGGATGGTCAGCCTGTCCTCCAAAAGGAGGCTTCATTGTTGTGATACCAGATCCATACTTGATAAGAACAGTTAATTTAGGTACTGGGGCTGAACTTGACATGATATTCAAGAGCATGTTCAGCTTTCAGCATGTCCCACATCACCTGTTTGTAATTAAGCCTGGTGTCCCCTGCCTTGCTGAGCTGGGGTGGTGACAGTCCTGCAGGTACTTAGTGTCATTCACACATCCCAAAATTAGGTGAGTCCCAGCCCGGTGCTGTAGGACCCCTTCCTCTCCCAGCATGTCCCCCCAGCCAGCTGTGCTGTGTTACTGGCCTCATCCTTCTCATAAGCCATTGGCAAAATACGCACATTCAGTGTGGTGCAGAGCCAGTCTGCTCAGCAATTCCACATTCCTCAGTGTTGCAGGAGGGCTCTTGGCTGACCAAGCCGCAGTCTTTCTGTTCATCCCTCTCCTGGCTGTACATCCAGGCCTGCCAGGGGAGCATTTGTGTGGTATTCACAGTGGGAAGGGTCTATGGCTTCATTTATGTCCTTCCATGTGGTTCCTGTTTTACTTTTTGGGTCTTGGTGGACTCACCCTCTTTCAGGAGATGAATCACATCCTTGAGATATATCCTGGACCTTCCATCCTTGTCAGCTGATGAAACAAAGAGAAGATAATTACAGGATCAAAATAACAACAGTGAAGTGGTCATCAGCAAGAGGGGGGCCCTTGGCAGCCTTGTAGGTGATTTCTGTGTGTCAGTGATAGGTCCTCACCCCGTTAGTCACTGAGCCTTGCTTTGCTTTGATCACTGCCAGTTTATTTCATTTTCTTTCTCTCTTGAATTCATGCATGTTTTTGCTATGGCAAGGTCATGGGATTATTGATTATTTGTTTTTGTTAATTACTAGTGACTTTAAGTTGATATTCTTTGCAATATCTGTGTGAGCTCTTGTGGCAAACCCAGGAGACAGGGTGAAATGCAATCTTAATGCATGTTTTTCTCTTTAATTATTGTAAAACCACAGTCTCCACTTTTCTTTCACACTGAGTATTTCCAAATGAAAAGCTTTGTGAGATGAAAAATTAAATTATAAGTTACTATAAAAATTGATTTCAAGAATCTCAAATGCTTCAGCTCCATCTTCATTTTTAGTTTTCTTGATGCCTGAATGACCCTTACTTGTGACAGTGTTTGTCACTATACATTTCCAGTCTTGTTGCATAGAGAAAATAGATTAAAAAGTCCTTTTACGCTTGTGTTTTTAATCCTCTGTTCAGCTACATAACTACATAAAAATGTGGCCCTGTAAGTTCTGTGGTACAGTAAAAAAAAAAAAACCAACCCAAATAATTTTGGCAGTTCAAATGCAGAAACTAAAAATAATTTAATCTGCAGTGTGAACATAGTTTCATATTTATACTAGCATCTGGCCTCAGGAATTGAATACTCCATTCTTTAAATAGCTTCACTCTGGCTCTTGAATACTTTTTGACTAGAACATTACCCTACAGTCATACACCTTGTTTACATATTTCTGTTAAAAGGCAAAAGAACTTACAGTGCTTGCAAACATTAGTACAAGCTCCCTCCTCCCTTCTTGCCTTGGAAAAGAGAAGTTAAAAAGAAAAAAGTGCGAGTGGTCTGAAAGTGCATTTTAAATTTAGTTCTCTCCATTTGCTGCTGGGTACATATTTTACTGTCATTTGTATGAAAAACTGGAAGAAAAATTTTCCAAAGAAAATGTGTGCCTTTCCAGATGCCCAACAGTAGTCAAACACAAATTTATGTACACTTTATTTGTCCATTTGTTTTTAATCTGGCAAATGTCTTTGTCTTTAAAAACACTTTGCCTAGAGTCAGTGCGTCTTTTTTTGTTACCCATATGTAGAAATAAGGATTCTGCGAAGGAAAAATAGATCAGAATAATGATCTATTCAGAAAAAAACCCCAGAATAATATAATAAAAAGGTAACCACTATAAACAAGAGGTTGATGATGAGCTTCTTACAGTCTTTAGGGACAAAGTATCCTTTTATAGTTTTATGATCCTTGCCCAGCCTGACTTTAGGAGGAATTGCATTTTCAGAACTATATATTTGTAACTTCAGCTAAGCTTTACAAATTTAGTAGATCCCTATTTAGTGTCTGTTGGTGAATGTAAGTCCAACCTAATATTCTTACTGCTATTTTTTCATTCACATGTCTTGAGGTGAACAGAAGAGAAAATAGCCCATTTTTAAACCTTAATCCAGAATCCATTCGTATGAGTCACTAAAACAAAATCATAGTGGTTTGGCTAAAATAGGCTTCGTGTCCAAAGGGAATGTTCCTTAAAATGCTGGCGCATTTCCCACGGTGTTTCTTGAATGCATTTTATATGCTGTCTTTGTGCTATTGTAAAACATCAAAGATTAGATGGCTGCAGTTTGGTGCGTGGGAGGCTCCTGGTATTTTGGTGGACTGGTCAGTTTGGACAGAGGCAGGGGGCTTGTCCCTTGGGAGCTGCTCAGCCCCCTCAGCTGCCTGTGCTGCTCTTCCTGTGGAGAAGCCTTCCAGCTCAGGTAGGGAGAGCATTTCTCTTTCTTGTGGTGACTCTTCCATGCTGCAGCACAGGCTTAGGCTTGCTGCTGTGGTGTTCAGAAACACCCTGCAGCAGTGTGAAAGGCAGGGAAATCAGGCCCTGTCTGCCTTGGTGAAAAACTTTAAGAGTAAGTTGTTTTGTTTTTCCTACCCGGCTATTAGAGTCCTCAACAGGACAGAGCCTCTAGGACATGGTCCCACTTGAGTTTTGGGAGGTCAGTGCTCATTTCTGTAGGTTTCAGCCTAGCCTGGGACACTGCGAACGTGAGTGCCAAGGCTGTACTCCACTGTGACTTCCAGCTTTGATTCTCTTGTGATGGAGTGAGAGAGAGGTGGGACGAAGCTGGGTAGGAACAGGGGTGAGGATGGTTAGAGACAGCAATAAGGGCAGCTTCTCTACCTTGCCACTGGGATTTTTGTTAGCCTTCTCTGCAGGGAGGGTTGGTGCTCATGTTTTACCATTTTTTTCAGACCTTGGGCCTCTGACTTGCGTATAGTGAATGGGAATGGTGCAGGATTTAGCCTTTGGTGATTCCAGATACCATGTGATTCTTAGGCACAAAACATTTGATTTATTGGGTAAATCCTATTTAATATCTTAAAAGGATAGAGTAGGAGATCAGATGTGAGCATAGCAGCCTTAAAATATATTCCCTGACAACATAGTTAAGAATGTTTAGGTCTGTATGAATTATACAGGAAACGAGGCCAATTTTTTCCCTGCTGTTTTGATGGCAGGGTCTGCAGGGGAGACAGAGAGAGCATGATAATGTGAGCCCAGCATATTTGCACAAATGGAATAGGAACATTTTTCACCCTCTGCAGAAGAAACTATTAGTAGTTTCTCTGCCTATTTGAGAGACTACAACTGATCAGATATATCAGCAAATACATGTAAGTTAACCTGAAAAGTCATTCCCTCATCCTTGGCCAGTTGTGTACAGTGTTTGCACAAAGCAGGACCTCTTTCCATTTCTGATGGCTTAGGGAAGCACAGACAGCTAATTCTTAACAACCAGAGATGAAGAGAGGCTGCTGTCCTCTATCAGACCCTTTTTTCCTGATTGCCTTGTAGATCAAGTCAGTCTACCAATAAGAAAAGGTTTGTGTACATTTACTCTGAGAATACTTGTTAAGTGTTCTAAAACAGAGGACTTTCTGAACAGTGTAGCAGAAAAGCAGTTGCCAGAAGGACTTGTAATGATTTCTGATCATGCTGATGTCTGACCATTTTCTTCTGCTGCAAAAGTAAATTTTCTCTTTTTTCCCAAAAATATCAGACTGCTTAGTGTATGGCTGGTTTTCTTAAGGAAGCACTTAATTTTCTACTTTGTAGGAGAACAATGCAATTTAAGTTCTTATGTGAAGAGGAAGATTGTGCCAACAGTGTTTAGAAATTATATTGTCCAGGCTGCAAAAACATGCTGAAAGCTTTGTTTTTACCTTGCTGGGCGTGTGGCAAATTTCCTCCTTAGTCATGTAACACATCATGAGCAGCAGATATTTTTAGTTGGGCAAGTAACAAAAGTTTTGCAAATGTTTGTTTGGGTGGGTAGAAACTTGGAAAATAAACTGTGGTTTAGTTTTCTCTAGTTATTATAGTGGTTTTGTCACTTATGCTTCTTATGGTTGTAGCACGTCCAGCTGCAGCACAAGCTCTCAGGAAACAAGTCCTTATCACAGGTGGTGCAAGGAGTGCCCTAAGTTCAGTGGGGCTAGCAGGGCACTTGGTCTGCATCACTGAAGGTTATCAAGACATTACAGAATGGGATGGCAATCACAGAAAAAATGGGATTCCAGTTTCCATTGTGCTCCTTTTCCCTTAGAGCATGTCTGTATGGATTGCACGTGGGACAATTCTGCGTCTGCCTCCTTGAGATCTTTGCCCCAACTACCCATAACAATTTCTCACAGTGTCCATTTCTCAGTCAATTGACTAGCCAGGTTGCCCAAATCAAAATAGGAAACGAGGCTCCTTGGAGGAGAATTCCCTTTTACCTGGTGAAGTGACTCCAGGTCCATGCCAATGATTGCTGACTCCAAAGGCAGGAAACCCTCTTGTGTGTGATGGCTTGAACACGGAGACCAGATTTTTACCAGAGTGGATCCTCAGTTTTCATTTGGTACTAAAACTTCAGCCAGAACTGGTCTTCAAAATGGCTTCAAGCTTTTCTTTTCAATTAGTTTACCTACATAGCTGGTATCAGAAGTGCAGTTGCACATTATAGAGTTGATTTTTCCTTTCCAGGATCAAAATGTTGAGGTGACAGTCACCTCTAGGCACTCTGAAGCTCAGGCCTTCCTGCCATAGTGTCTCAGAATTAATGTCCTGGTTTATCATTCTGTGTTGCTGGCTAATTCCCGTTGAGCTTGGAGACCCAGTGCAGCAGAGCTCAGGTGATGTGCTCTTCCAGTGTCAGGAATCCACAGAGCAGCAAAAAGAGCCGCTTCTCCAATACTGTTGCTAGATTTGATGGCGAGGTCAGGAGTTTGGGGGAGCATTATTTCAGTCATCATTTAACTACTAGAGATAGTCACACTGGAGACCTTGCTGTAGCACACTCTGGTTTTAGTAAGAAAGATTCATTATTTGCCCTTTCCCTACTAATTGTGACTTTTCCAGATTTTGCTTTCTGGATACCATCCCTTCCTGTTTTCAAACCCTCTGATACTGCAGGCTTGAATTGCAAGGGGTATTTAGCATCCTCGGGCTTGTCCTCATGCTGATGCAGGACGAGGCAGCCCCTGGGCCAGGAACAAAATGCTTGGCATCTCTCAGAAATGCCTATCTCACTTGCATCTGGTATAAATGCACCCTGCAGCTTGTTCAGTTGCTCATCATGAACAGTGTGGTTACTGTGCAGTAACTATTCTTTTGCATATTTTCTTCTTCCTGGGTATTGTAGGAATTACTACATCAGTTGACTACTGATGAGAATGATTAGATGAGAGTGAAATGTTATGGGTCATTAAACAAACAAACAACCCCACCTCCATTTTATTGAAGGTACCTATAAATCTCATCAGTTTTCTGCTTTACAGCCAGTTGGTCAAGGATCTGTATGAAAGGGCTGGCTGTTAGCTTAAGGCAACTCAGACTGCTTTAAGTGGCTGTGAACTGCTTTTATAGTGCTACCAGTCTATTTCACATCCAGAAAGTGAAAGTTGGAAGTAGGTCCCTAATCTGGTTTCTCACATGTGAGATCATTTTGCTACCCATGACCTAGAAACCAACAATGAATGTGTAAATTACAGATGAGAAGAAAATTCCGAATTGACTGTAAGGTGAATGGAAGTTGAATAATTCCCTGAACTTCAACTGTGAAAAGAAGAAAAGATCACTGAATTCTAAAACAGACTTCAGTATGGACAAAGAAAATGTTATTTTAGGATAGATTAAACTCATGACTAAGATATAGAGGGATTATTGTGTCTGTTTCATATGTAATTTCATGCCTGAGAATTTACATTGAAGGCAAACTGGTCTGGATCACATTAGCAAAGGCCCTGTTTTGCTGTCAGTTTAATTAAATGGAAACTGCTGGCAAGGAGACCTGAGTAGGTTTATAGAAGCAATACTATTTTGTATGTTGGAGCAGGAAATTATTAGGTCTTCAGTTTGAAAGGGACACAAAAATGAAATCAGTGATTCATTCTTGTTTACAAACTCCCAGCTAGTATGTAATGACCTTAGTGATAAATTAGCTGCAATTACACATTGTATGGGGTGGGCTTTACAGTAGCTGCAGACTTCGTGGTTATGAGAACCATGACCTTTGACAGGGAGGTTAGAACATGAAGTTTTTCCAAACAGTGCCTAGATCTTCAAAATACTTGTATTTCCTTCCCTGTTTCATGTGAGTAGATCGACAAGATGTGTGGTGGGTGTTCTGTTTGCTCACCACAAGATTGTTGTCAGGCAGAAACCCCCCAAAACAAAAAAACTCGCCCTTCAGGAACATTGATTTATCTGTTAACTGTGTCTGGCATGCTGCCTTTTGGCTTCGATTTCAGAGAGAAACATATTTGGTTACTTTAATAGGCAAAAGCACTGAACCTGACTTTTAGGGGAAAAAATTGTTTTCTTTCCCTTTTTCAGTTCTGTTTATCAGATCCTGACGTACTGTATCGTGACTGTGCAGCAGTTCCAAGTTGGGGTAAAGAAAAGTAGAACTGGATGTCAGGCTCCATCAGCCTCATTATTTGAGAGCCAGCTCTTCTGGGTGACTCAGTGGGACTGAAAATGCATGTTTATGCCAGTTAATAACCACCCTGTGACACCAACTCAGATGATATCAAATGCTTTTTTGTTCTCTAGACTTGTTCACATCACCTATTTATATCTCCTCTTTTTATTTACGTTTTTTTTTATCTTAGAAATTTTTGCTGAGCTGGAGTTGACTTGCCTTTACCCCCAGATCTGTTTGTTCACCCTTTTTTGCTTCTTTCAGATGTACTGAAAGAGAAGGATTTTTTTCCTGTATTCTTTGACCAAGAGAATCCAGGTCTTACCTGTTTTCGGTTGTCACAGTGTGCGAAAGTAAAAGTTGAGAATTTGGAAAGTAAGGTTTTTAATCATGTTACAGTAATTGTATAATTTACTCCGTATGTATACAGAAACAGAAGGTGATTACACAGACATATGCTGATGACTACATAGTCATCTCCAGTGAAACTGCATATATCTCTGTGTGTGTGTACATGCAACTGTATGTGCTGCTGAACTCCAGCACCCATAAAGCACTTGGCCAAAAGAGTGTATTTTTGAAAGGCTTAACATTCTTCACATAAGTATCAGGAGTAATAAAAGACATTGTTCGAGACCTACAAAGATCAAAAGAGAAAGAAGGAAGAAAAAGAGTTTTTAAAAAACTGTAATAGCAGCAAGAGAAACAGAACAAGATTATTGGGAGACCCCCATCCCTGTGAATGCAATGTTTTTTTCCAGGGAAGCTGTAGGAGGAATCCATGTTTTAATATTAACTTCAGTCATGCTGTAGCCCAGTGCCTCCAGTGTGCATGAAGCTCTGCATGGCTGGAAGGTAGGTGGAGATGAGATTTGGAAAATGGTTGCATAACTGTAGGTGAGTGGAGGGAAGAAACTCTTCAGCTGCCATCAGTGCTGTTGTCTCTCCCAGGAGCACAATGCAGTCCATCCCAAAGCATCTCCTGGTGTTTCCCTACTTGTGTGCTCACGTCTGCTTGGTCTTCTGTCTCAGCTGGGCAGTGATTTCCCGAGGCCCAGCTCCCAATGGCAGTTGCTCAGCAATAATTAAAAATAAACCAACAAGCAACAAGCTCTGTTCACATCCAGGGGCCTTCCGTCAGAGCTGCTCCCCAGCTCTCGCTTAGGTGTGCTAGGGGTAAAAAAAGAAAAGAAAGGGTCGGTTAGTTTTGATCCTGACAGTGGTGAGGTAAGAAGTGCAGAGGAATTGGAGAGGACTTAGTCAATTATTTTGTATGGATAAGAGGCAAAATACCTAATGTGGTGCGACAAAAAATGCTGTTTGCTTCTACTGCAGGGAGGGCCTTCAGCTGTCTCCCCCTAGAGCTTCTAGCAGCACAGACTGCCCTAGCAGTGGTGGCCAATATTTGGCCCCTGAGCCCCTGTCCCACCAGGCATTTGGCTGGCTGTGAGGAGCTCGGGTTGCTTTGTCTCTCTCCGCCTGGCTCCCTGTTCCCCTGGTCCCAATGGCTGCAGTGCAGGCGCATCCTTCGTACCGTGGAATTGCGGGGTTCCTCAGTGGAGCTCTGCCAGTTGTGTTGGAAAGCTGCAAGAAAGTGAAATCTTTGTGGAGGAGGTGCCTTTCAAGGCAACTGGAAAGGAGGAAAGACTTTCCCAGTTGTAGTGGTGGTAAGACTCAAAGCCAGTAAAAAATTTCAGTCTCGAGAAAGTAAAATTAAATTCTTTAGCAGCTAGTTTATTTTAGTTTTTCTTTTCCTGTTCTACTTCATGATAGAACTTGAAATAATTATGTTGATTTATGATTACAGATATTTTAGATCTGTGGTATGCTGAAACAAAGCAATGCTAGCTTATTGTTTCTGGCCCTATCCGATTATGCAATTGAATTTAGGCGTGTAATAATGTTACAACAGAAATAACCATCAGTATGAATTGTATTTCATTAAGTACAACATAAGAATATTTATAGCTCCATTCTTAAAGCCACTTTTGAGTCAAAATATGCCTCCTTGGTATGGCCTTTCAAAACAGGAGAAAATCTGAAACTTTTTTCAGTCTAGCCCCAAACATACCACAACCCATTGCCTACACAGGAAGGGGGTGTAGGTTGATGATAAGCAGAAAATGATAGAATAGAGTAATTATTTCCGCTAGAAAATGAGGATCTGGCATTATATGTACAGTAACACAAAGTCATTATTTGGCTATGCCACTGTAATGAAACAATAAAGATCATACTTAATTTAAGTATCAATTCTGAAGAGACTTCTTGCTCTTCCTCTACCTTTGCCTGTATTAAAACAAATTTGAATTGCTAGTCTGGTTTTCCACTGTTTTTTAGCAAGTGGAGTGGGCAAAACCTTCCCTCCTCCCATCTCTGTTTAAATGTAGACCTTTGGCACTCCAGAAATCTGACCTTGTTTCTGGGGAATGGCTCATTTTTCTATAATGTAATATGAAGCACTCTTGTGTTTTGATTCCATGAACTAGAGAGTTTAATGCTCCAGCTTGCCATGATAAGGATATGATCTGGTTAGAGATAGAGACTCTAAAGGAAATTAGCTATTGTACTATTCTTTAACATATTGTTTGCCTAGCAGTTTCATTTAGAATCATTTGGAATAATCTTGGAGTACTTTCTTAAAGGATTCGTCGTCGTTGTTGTTGTTGTTGTTGGCCTGGATAAAAAGCGGGGCTTTAAGATATTTCTCCTAAAATAAATGTGAGGCCGCCTCATTTATAGTCAGCATGCCTTGATTACTTGCAGACATGCTGGAAATTTACATGCGCTTTTCTCCATTATAAAACACTGATCTGTTCAGATCATTAGCTCCCTCATGACTAGAGTTTGGCAGCAAGCCAAGGCAGGCTAAATCTGTAGCTGTAAATCGTGAGTTGAAATAGCAGAAAGTGGATTTGTAACTTAAAAAGTGTAAACAGTTTGGAAAATGAAGTAATTTTAGAGTATGATTGATTGCCTTAAGATTGCACTTTAAATTAGCCCAGGGTCTCCACTGCAGATATAGGCACTAACTGCTCATTATATATTTTCACTTTTCTTTGGAACAATAGCATTGTTGGTAGGCTTCGAAACAATGTATGTTTCTCCTGGAGTGACCTTAGAGGAAATGAATAGTTTTATTGTGTGTCCATTACTTTGCCTGGAACAATATTTTTGAGTTATTAATTTGCGGTGGTCTATAAATAAAGGAATCAAAATACAAAACAGCTGTATTATGCTGCATATAGTTCATCAAACTTGGGTTTAAACATCACCAATTGAGAGTGGTAATGCACTGTATAAATAATTTTTCTTTCCCTCTGAAAAAGAAGTGATGTTTTGCCTAGCCTGGAGATTGTTCCTTGAATCTCATAGAAGCAAAATAGTTATTTTTAGCACAAACAATTGGTGAATGTTCAGGGGGAGCTGCTACACAGCATTCCCTCTTTCAAGGACCCTGCTCCACTTAACTGTGTGTCCCTGGGGTATGGGGCTGTGGGCTGAAAGGGTCATTGAAAGGCACGTTCAGGAATGTGGAAAACATTTTTTAGATTTGGAGTGTTAAAAGTTTAGGGCATCATCTGCCCAGCTTGGTCTGTGCTGGTCGAGAGCAGTTAAGTAGTGGGTGATGCAGCAGCCTGGTGATGGAAGAATGCAATGCCATGTAATATCTGGTGTCTTGTGAGCTCTGGCTGTTTGCAAATAGTGACTGAAACATTTGCTCTACTTTCCCAGAGAGACACAAAATCCATTGATAATGTTCTGCCTACCCAGGATGTCTGAAGTCACACAGGTTTCCAGTGTGGAACAACACCTCAGTGTAACTGTGGGTGTGGGCACATAACTTACATGTATGTGCTAAGCATATAGATTGTGTGCAGCCAGGACTGTGTGCTTTGACCGTTCAAAAAATTAGGAATGTAAAGCTGTTAAATTGACAGTGGTGGTTATGAACCACAATAAATAGCTCTGACTGCTTGAATAGAATATATAATAAAAACGAGTACAATGTTGTATCAGTGTGTTTTTCTTCTCTTTCCTTGTCCTAGATTTGGTATCTAGCATTCAGTAGCTCTGTTTTGTCATTTTTCTGGAAGCTCCTTTCCCAGAGAAAATTTTTTCCCAGTGTTATCACCGCTCCTTGATCTTCTTTCCTTTCTCTCTCCATATTTGAAATGAAGATTTGCACTTGTGAAAGAGGTATGGCTGAAAGGTCTGAGCACAGGTCTGGGAGCCAGGACCTGCTGAGTGACTCATTCGGTGGCCTTAAGCAAGTCAGAACATCTCTGATGAGGTTATTTCATATGTAAAACAGGGGAAATAATACTTATCTGTCTACCTGCCTCATAGGAATACCCTGAGGACTAATTAGCGTCCATTAAGTGCTTTGAAATAGTCAGTGCTATCTATTACTAGAGCAGGTTCCAGACTAGCAGATAGTGTGATAGGATTGTTTCTTACTTGGGAGCCTTCCTCTCTGCTGGGTGTGGGACCAAAACCCACGGGAGCAGAGCACAAACTGCCTGGTGTTTCTGGAAGATTGGCTGGGTTCTGCTGGGCCCTTCCTAGCCAGGTTCACTGGAAATGTAATGCTCTCACTGAAAACTTGGAAAGAGAGTTTGCCTAGAGAAAAGAGTGGGAGGATACTTCCTTGTTCTCCTCAGCTCATAGGCATAACTTGTCCTGAAAACCTTTCTCACCCTGCCTCCACCTGAGGCCTTTTCCGATAATTCAGGTAGCACGACTTCTCCTCTTTTCCAGGGATGGTTTCCTGGTCCTGCAGAAGAGGAAGAGAAATCCTATATTAGTTCTCAGGAGGCGCGTGGGGCTGGGTTGGTATGTTCCCATCACAGGGAGTCCTTTCTTATTCAAAAAGCCATTCCTCTTTCTTGAAGAGCAAATGCTTATATTCTTTCCCTTCACTGGATAACAGGCTTCTGTGCGAAGTCTTTAGAAGGCAAAATCTAATTTCGGGTATAGGATCCTAAACTCTGCAGGTGTGTGTCTGCAGAAGTCTGGGAGTCTTTTTATCATCATAACAAGGAGGGTTGTCATCTGACCAGCAGCTCCTTTTGTTCTCTGATGCATCTTCTCTCACCATATACTTTTGTACCTCTCTTAGAGATGCCATAATAATCTAGTTCAAAGAACCCAGCCCTGTTCTCACTGAAGCCCACAAGCCTGGTCTTTCTACCAGTGAGACTAGGACTCGGTCCAAATTAACTGGAGAGAAGATTTATTTTTCTCCGTTTGCTCCTCATGCATCTCTCAGGCCAGGAGTAATTTGCAAGGAGACGGGAAAGCCTTTGTGAAATTTTCCAAGGGAATTTTCTCTATTTTAATAACGTTAATGAAATTGCTTAACACTTCATCAGCTTTTTCAGCGTACGTTGCTGGGACTTTGGTGCTTTCTGATTTTTCTTCAGTACCAGAGGGCCGCTACCTTAAAAATGGGACTGAGGGCTCATATGAGCATTTGGACCCATTGTTGAACCTCACTCCTGCAGAAACATTTTTGCACAGGTATCAGTAGATACCATTTTGAGGAGGTTCTCTGCCCCTCCTCTCATGCCTGTGGGAAGGGGAAGGGATCAGGAGCATGCCTGCAACTAATTCTTTTTCCACAGAAATGAGGCTTTGCCCCAGGAATACCTAATGATACGGCCTTGGGCACACAGGAAAGCCCTTACATTGCTGAATTTCAACACAGTTGGTTTGTTCATCTTACCCTGCATATCGCTCTGGTTTTGGTCCTTGTATCCTAGACAGGGGTGTAAGTTAGCTCCCTTTTCTTTTGGACCTTCTTCTTATTACTCCTTTTCAGCTCCTGTCGACTTTGTTGTAGAATAGGATTAAATGAGCAGCCACAGATATACTTGTATGCCTGTAACAGCTTTTAAAGCTACATTTGGGTTGTTTTTCAGAGCAACGGTTTGGGGGTTATTTGGTGCAACATGAGAAGTTCAACTAGGAGGTGAGGGTTTCCAAGTAGCTGGAGAAGTGAGATACAGGGCAGTTTGGTCTGTGGCCTGGAGTTTGGGAACTCCCATCTGGCCTTTCCTCATAGTCTTCATGCTGAGTTTCATCTCCTCACTAGGAAGGAGGGAAACCTGAGTAAGGTTCTTTTGGGGGAACAGGTATGTGCTCCATTGGGATGAGATAGAGGACAGCAAAATCTTGGAAAACTATATATGACACTAGCATTTTTGTAATTGCTCTTGTTTTAAAAAAGAATGGCATCATGTTTCTAATTCCAATTCTGTGCCACTCCTGGGTTTAAGCATTATTACACTGCAGATGATAACACGAGTTTATCTGTAAAATTCTTAAACTGTGTTTTTTGTTTCCCAGCTTGACTGCTTTTTCTCTTCTTGTCTTTGATTGGCTTCCAAAAAAGTTATTAGCATGTTGCAAAACAAATACAAGGGGCCACTGAAGCTTATTAAAAATGGTTTCTTTTGTTCATATCTGGCAGTTGACAAATTGTCTTGTGCTCTATCTTATCTGCTCCCGTGTGAAAGGTTACATGAGAAAATGGCTGCAAATAAATTGCTATTGAATGTTGTTGAAGACTAAGCATACAGCTTCTCTATTAAGGACCTCTTTTAAAGCTCTCTATTCAGACTCCCCCCTGCATGTCTCTCTAACACTTGTCTGTTATATTATGTTTGGCACAGAAGGAAACATTAAATAGAAAAGCAGCATCTGACTGTGGTGTTTCTAGACCCTATTATCCCTCTGTCAAATGTCCACATGAGCAGGGTACAATTTTTGTCTATATTGATGATGATTTTTGAAGGCTTTACGAACTGTCTTCTCAGTGAAATGCTAGAAACAAATGAAATTGAAAAGCATATTTTTACAGCTTTGGAAATCTTACTTAAATCAGTGTAATGAGACACACTCAGTAAAATGTAATTATTCTCACTTCTCCATGTGTCAAAGAAATCAGCAGTATGGTTAGGGAGCGGAGGGTTACAGTGAGCTTGTTATTTTTATACAGAGCCAGATACTGCTTGTGTGTAGTAAACTGTAAATAGGAGATAATGCAGTTTTTATGTGTATTAAATACCCTGCAAGAATTAACGGCGTTGTTACTCCATTGAGGGTTTCAAAGAGGGCATAAATGTCAAAAGCGGGGCTTGACTGTTTAAATCACCCTTTTCCACCTTCCACCCCTCGTGTCAAAGCTCTGGGACCGGCAGCTTCTGCCACTGCTATTTCAAGGAGGGCGCAGTTCCTCTAAATTTTCAGAATGATAGTGAAAGAGCCCCATGTGAGACACCAAAATAAAGCTTTTGACTCATACTTCTGGATGCAGTGGAAAATGAAGGCAGTTGATTCTGCTACAAGGAAGACATGGTGAATCAGTCCCTTATAAGTAAAGCTGCATTTCGTTGTCTGTCATTTATGTTTGAATGGTGTGCAGAGGTGAAAGAGAGAGGAGATGACAGAAGACCTCGTTAGTCTGATATTAAACCCAGTAACTCAGTTTAACTCTCAGCGTCTTTCCACTTATTTTCAGTTTTTCATGCCACACAAGTTTGGATTTGTCCTGGGCCTCTTCAGCACACGAGACAAATAACAGACCATGAGATTAAAATTTGTCAGTCCAGACAATATTTTGAGGAAGAAATGGTTCAGTCCTGAGCCCTGGGTTGGGGAATCGGTTACATCTTTGAGCTCATTGTTCCGATTGTTAATTATCACACTGTAAAAATGTGTGCCCCTCTCTTACCAGGGGCTCTAGTTGTATGTTTCTCTGCCACAGTAGAGTTTTTCATTCTCCAGTGTTTTCTCTCTACAGTGCTACACATCAGACAGGGGGACCAAGACACATGATCATAGAAATAGTAATAATAATAGAGAGGATGAGAAGGTGTTGTAGGGAAAGTTCGTGGATGTGAGGATCCCCCTCACAAAAGTGCTATAGGAAAGGTATGACTTCAACCTCAGCTGTAGTAGTCGTGTTCATAGCATAACCCCCATGCTCAAGTATTTGCAGGATCAGGCTTTATGTGTAAGTAATGAAGTGTAGTTCAGTGGTATGTTGGATGGTGTTCAGAGATTGCTGAAAACTATGCATTAAATAGCACTTTGAATTGCAAAGTGCTGGTTCAGTTTTGTCTATGAGAATATCATTATCTGATTGTTCCCTGTACAAATCTCACCTCAGGAAAAATTAAATTATGTTTGAATTCAGCTAAAGCAAAGTATATCATTATTTTCTTTCGTTATTAAAAGGGATTTTTACTGTTTGTTTGTTAAAACTGAAGCAGCTGCCATGTTAGAGCCTTAGATGATTTATAAGCAAATACAGAAGCAGAACGATTTACAGTACAATTGGCTTGTTAAATGTGATTTAATTCCTCTTGTTGGCTTCGTCATATTACCAAATTATGTTTTCGGCTCCCCTCCCCTTTTTAATTCGTTCTTCTTTTTGTTATCAGCAGAATTGAAGCTGCTTATCAGTAACCACGACAACCAGGATAAATACTTGTTTTAAACCTGATGCGCATTCAACCTGAATGGTCCACATGACCCAGAACATTCAAGAGGACAGGCAGCATGTGCTCCCTTCTACAATCAATCTCCCCCTTCCCCCCATCTCCATCTGCTTTAGAAAGCTAATAGAGCAGTTTGAAAACCTTCTATATCAGAGCAGTTTTCTGTAGCCATCCATGGCTGTTTGGACACGGGCTGGCCAGTGCCTGTGACCTGAGGAGTAAGGAGAGAAGGAAATTTTGGGAGGCAGAGAGGCGATTTCACAGCCACATCCCCAGCGTTGGCTTGCTTTCTTCGGGTTCCTCCAGCTGTTGTCACAGCAGTCACCTGCCTTCAGCAGGAGGGTGAAGTACTGCTCTGCAGACCCTTTGTGAAGGGAAAGATAATCCCAGCTGGGCAGCAGCTGAATAGATTGAAGGAGGGACTGGAATTGTGTGGGACAGGGAAGATGGTTGTGGTAGGAGAGAAGCCTGAGCACAGAGCCACCTGGTCCATGCCCCATCTCTGGTGGGGGCAGGCAGGCTGACTGGGGCAACCAGAGACAGTCACTTTGCTTTTGAGGAAATTTAGGGGTCTCTCACTTAACCCAGAAATTTCTCAAAAAGAATTTCTGTCTGGCCTCTTTGCTCTCTCCCTTGTACTCTAAATTGCTTGATGCTGTAGAATAAATCCTTTAAGCTGTCTCTGTCTCAGTTTCTCTCTCTGTGTAATGGGGATAATAATTTTTACTCATCTCCATAAAGCGGTTTGAGGCCTGTGGATGGAATGGTTATATAAAAGCTGGAAATGACGAGTGTCAGTCACTCTTCATTTTGAGTCTAGAAAATCCTCATAAGGTTTATGAGGCACTTCCTAGGGTGCAGGAGGATCCTGGGAGTGCAAGGTTGGAGCTGCAGTTATGACGAGCTGAATATAGGATTAGGGCCTGAAAAAGGATGTGGAATGCCTGGTTGGAAACTTTTTCATATTAAATTTCTTTTGTCTTCTTCAAAAATTGGATTTAGAATTTGAATTTTGAAGGATTTAGCAAGATAAATATTACAGAAGATTCGATTATATGGACATACTGTCAGTCATTGATCAACATACTTGGTCCCCATTAAGCAGGAGTAGAGCAACTCTGATCCAAATAACTTAGGGTAAAATTTTCTTCAACCATATGCTTTAAGTATGTATGAGATGATGCTGTCTTTTTTTTCGTTTTTTTTAATGACTGTATTGCTGTTCAGTTGAACAGTAGTTTCAATCTCCAGTAGATTTGTAAGTATTCTCTTTCTTTCAAATGTTAAACTAAGCTTAGGAATTCTTTGAAAGGCTGATGCTCTGCTGGCACTGTGACAGAAAACGGAGGGCTGGGGAAGTGGCATGAAATTCTGAGAATTAGCTCTGTCTCCTCCTTAAAAGGGGAGGAATATCTGACACATGCAGAAAGGCTGTACATTTTTTTCTCACCATTGGCAGAAATGACTTTCGCCTTTTGATCAATTTAAAAGCAGAATCAGGCAGGCAAACGTCCATGTCAGAATTACAGGCAACTTGTTAACACCATCATTATCTGGTAAACATAAATGTAATCACTGTGTTCATATCCTGCAACACGTTGCCTTTGTTCTTGATTGCATTAGCATTCAAATAGAAGGGGGTTCTCAAAGCAAGGATGAGTAGCCTGGGTCCTGCCAACAAAGAAGTATCTCTGTTGTGTCAATAATTTACCCAAATTTATTTAAAACCAAAACCACAGATTTCCTATCCCATCTCATGTGGCTAAATCATTACTGTATTTGCATTTATCTGCAAGAGAAATATGATTCTTAGATAATATTTTTGAGTCTTGTGATTAATTAGCCAGCTGGGTCACACGAAGTGTCTTCACTAGAGAGAATAAAGACTGGGAATGAAAAGGCAGAGTGGATTGGAAGAACTGTGTTTGAGAAGTCTTTGCTAACCACTGGAGACAGAGTGGATTGGTGTGCTAGAGCATGCTGTGTAACGATGATGCAGCTACCTGGACTCTGCTGTTGCTCCTAGTCCACAGCAGATTCCTACTGTGAGGCATGGATTCCTGCTGTGGTTCTTAGCCTTGTGCAAGGAATTCTGTGTGAGAAGTGGTCAGGCAGGAGCCAGGCAAAATCTTCCTGTGAAGGTTATTTCTCTGGGAGGGCTATCCTTTCCCACACAGGAGTACCCAGAGGTGTAGGTGGTGGCAGTCATTGCTGCTTGGCCACCTGCAGTTATCTTGGAAGTTTGGAGGTGTTTGGCAGGTTATAGCTGGACTATAATATGGGAAGGTGTTCTCATTGCATCACTCCTCTTAAAGCTTCCTCTTAAAGATTTTGAGGTCGTAAAGACCCAGTTTCTTATTCCTCCTTGTGATTATTCTTTCATCAATCCACTGTTTCTGTTGCCTTTGGACCTTTTCAGAGATTCAGGGTTTTTAGATAGTTATGTGGTAAATTCATTTCTGTCTGCTGAAAACTGTTGTCTCTCTCTTTGGGATTTTTCCGAACAGGCAGCTCTGAGCTGTGTAGAGCCTGTCTGATCTGCAGATACTGGTTTGGAAGGGTGAACTACACATCTTGGCTTCATTTACACCTGTGTTCTCATGCCTGTATTGCAGAAAGTCATTGCCAGAGGAGTAGAACAAGAGAAGGAGAACTAGATCTTAGGAGCTGGAGGGTCTTGGGAGGTCAGTGCCCTGCAATAGTCAGGAGACCTCCTATCACAGGGATCGCAGTTGTGTTCATTCAGCACCGCTAACTTTGCCATTCCCAGTCCCTCCAGACATCCAGATGCATCCTCCATCACCTCTGTACCTCCTGCATATTGATGATCATGGTCAAAGCCATGCATACAAGCAATGATAAACTAATTATGATATGTGAATCCTCTGGGAGACCCCTTTAGTAACTAAGGGTTATGAAAGAAGGCAGAGGAGCAAGGGCACCAGGCAGAAGAGGAGCCTGATGGACAGAACCCTGCAACTTCCTTCATTTTCTCTCCATATTCCAAAAAACTCCCTTGCTCAATTTGCTACCCACACACCCCAAAGCATTGTCCCATTTTATCTGGTTCCCCTGATACTTCCATTGCTTATCTTACAAAGATCTGTGTCAACATTTATCAAAACAAATGGCAAGCCTGGGACCTTTTAAGTAGTTTTTTTAGTTAATAAAACCAGTCTTCTACTTCTGTTATGTTAAAAGTACATTATCTTTTTATTACAAACTCTCTATAGCTCTGTCTGTTTTCCTTCTTGGCAATTTCATGACTGCTCCAGTTGATTGCTGTATGGAGAATTACAGAATCATTAAGGGTGGGGTTTTACCAGCTGACTTACAGTACAAGCCATTTCTCAAAATAACCACAACAGTGCAATACTGATGTGTAATTTACGTCACAGTGTGTTTTTATGAAATAGTTTGTGGCTTATTCATTTAGATTTAGAACTGAATATCTCTTCTCTTGCTTTTTAATCAAGCCTGCTGCTTTTTTTTTTGTACTTTTTTTGTATGTGTGTACTTTTTAATATTTTCCACTCTGAGGCTTGGCTTGCCTCCAACTTACCAGCTACCAGGAGGAGGAAAAAATTGATATCTTTTTTTCTTTTTTTTTTTCCTTTGCCTGCAGTTTAACTGCAAGTGTGTTTCCCCTTTGATGTATACATTTGTGCTAACTGCCTCAGAAGAAATGGTAGATGTGTGGTACAATATATTGCACAAAGGTAGAGCAGAGAATTGATAAGAAATGTAAAAGTTTGCAATTTCAAACTATACCAAGCAAGTGTTTCTATTTAGCCTCCTGTGCTGGTACATTTCCTTTTTAAAAATTACTTTCTGTATAATGTCGTGTAATTAGAACAGGAAATCATTGAGTAACGGTAAGAAGAAAAAGAGCACTCAAACTGAAAAGAAATTTGCCTTCTGAGAAATTATATTCACGATTTCTTTCCCTTCAAATTTTTTTCCTTCCCTTCACATTACTGAGTTGTTAATGATAGTAACAGATGTACAGACTCTTATCTGTATCATTGTTCTGCTTGTGTTTTTGGGGCGGGGGGGAGACACGAAAAAGTCATTTTCAGTAATACAAAAAATGAATGGACAGAAAATGGGAAAAGCCTAATTACAAAAAAATATTCTGTGTCACAACAGAGTAGCAATTAAATTGAAACTTCAATATAATTATCAATAACAGTCGAGCCTGGAAGGGTGCCAGGCACGTAAAGTTGGTACTCAGCCTTTATGTGGTTGCTAGGAGCACGGCAAAAAGTATAAAGCTTAAAGAAAGGAATGTCTAATGTAATAAAGTAACAGAAGGTAGCATAAATCATTGTGAGAGCAGTTCATATTGACATTATTTTACTTAAATTGGGTCAAAACTAGACATTTAGTCTTACAAGAGGCACAAATTCATATTTCTTCTGCAAGAATAACTCCCTGTTTTCTGGGAAGAAGTGGAGTGTGCTTTCATAGCACCAGCCTCGTACATATTTGGAATCTTTTAAGCAAAAATCTTTAAATGTTTGTTTCTGTTGGCATCCAAATGCATTTGCACTAATACGATTAAAAGAACTAAAGGGCAAAATACTTGGCAGCTTTTGCGGTTGAGGTAATTAGGTACAGGAAGGAACATGCATAGTTTTTCCATCAAGCTCTATAAAATCCTGGTGTGAAGGTCTTTTTAAAGAGATATAATGCTTACTGATGTTGAGGGTAGATTATGGCAGTTAGCAATAACATTATAGGCTGATGTTTCTGAAACAAGCAAGCAAAAAGCACGTAACAGGGTTTTTTTCTCTGCTCTCTCGGTAAATAGTTATGGCTCTAGATGGATTTCTTAGGAATTCGTGCTTTTAACAGGCTTTTTTTTTTTCTTTTGGGGCATTTAATTGTCTTGCCTTACATATTAAAAATGGTTGTGCTAATTTGAAAAGTCAGTTCTTGCATAGATTCATTGTGTTTGGCATTTCATGCATCTCTTACTTACAAAGACAACTCGAAAAACATGTAATCCAACATAAATGCCAGGCTGTGCCAAATCCCAGCTCTCTTTACCCCTCACAAAGGGAACTGTTGGATTACATCTCTGCATATATAGGCAGTGCTCGGAAGGCAGGGCTGGAACCTTGCTTCCTAATTATGGTTTCTCTGTTTTCAGCCCTGAAATACAAAAATAAATGAAAAGTTGACGTTGGAGGGGGTTATTAAACCACACAATTATGATATAAGCATAGGATTAGAGTAATTTCAGTTGAGCCTCACAAGCAGAATACTGTAAGTATTATCTTTTATGATATTCTGTCTGTCGAAGCTAAAATGAAACTCAGAAATACAATGTCTTGGTTTCCTAATATCTCAGTTGTATGTTTTTAGAAGTCATGTTGTTTTTCTTAATTTTAATGGAATGTGATCCACATTTTGAGCTTTGCTTCTTCTAAGAGTAAACTCTTTCTGGTCGTATTTCTGAAAAATACTTGCAATATTCGCTAAGTCCACCATTGAATGGCACATGCTAGATTTTGATAAAAGCAAAATCTTCCTTGGGCTTGCAGTTTATTAGGGATTGGTTTGCTTTAATTTCTCTTTTCTCATGTAGGCGTGGTTGAGGAAAAAAATCTTTGTTCCAGGAACACTGTGTTTGTCTTTCACTAAACAAATTTTCAGTTTATTCAGCCTTTGTTCATTCTTAGATGTATCTATTGAACGTGGACTAAAAAAGGAAAGGAAACAAATGCACCACAAAGTACTCATTGGAATTGCACAAGCATGTATGGAAGTGATTCCATACATGTAAAAATTACTTGGTTTTAATTTATGCCAGGGGGTTTGAGTTAAGTCATCAGTAGTCAGGGGTACAAAGTTTGTGTAATTCTGCACAGAGACTTGCAGGACATTTGTTTAGAAACTGATGGTTTACTATATAGGCACGTGGGACATACATTTATATACACCCTGTTTAAAAAGCTGACCACATCCTGGCATAAGAAAAGTGCTGTCAGATGGACAGATTCAGCTCACCGCTATCTACACAAAGGTATAAAGCAGTAATAACCGTCAGGCAGGCGTACGTGAAACTCTCCAAGGAGCCAAAGGACAGATCATGTGCTTGTTAATTCCTAGAACACTTTTCCTGATCTGATTTTTAGAGTTTCCTAATAAAGAAGAGAGAGCCTTATTCCCAGGGGCAGTTGGCTCAATTGTGCTATTGGGTAGGCTTATGGGATACTTGCTGAAACAAAGAAAAGCATGAACACATCCTTATTGGCCAAAAGAAGTTTTAGGGCCATCAGTTTTATTTTCTTGGAAAAGTAATGTCAGTGCTCTTTGTTTTTTTCTTTTTTTTTTCTTTTTTTTTAACACAAATAGTTTTATCTCTTCACCTATGTCAGGATTGTGGTGAGAGTTCTGAGTTTTTAAAAGTAATGACTTTCAGGAGCTGTGCTAGTAAAGACAGTGCTTTGCAAGTCCGTCTGTCATCTTGATTTTTTTTTTTTTAACAGCATTGCATTCATCTGCAGTGATGACGTTCTAGGTGATATATCTGCTTCCAGAGACTTCTTAAAATTTAGCCTTTTATGTGTCAGCATTTCCATTGCCTCACTTGAATCTAGAGGAGTTGTGCCATCATATTTAGTTGGGGAGAACTGATCTGACATTTCTTTCAGTGTCTGAAGTGATTTTTGCTATAGGAGTAAGAATGGTGATTTCAGTATTGGTAATGACCTTTTGTCATTGGCAGAAGAAACAGCTGAGTTATTCAGTAAATAAAGTATAGCAGAAAACATAAAGTGGATGCTGTTGCTTTGTCTTCATTGGCATGCCTGGAAAGCCATGTTCAGTTATGTACCTGAGGAGATAAATGAGCATAAAAAGAAGTTCTGTTAAGTACTGGCTGCATACCTGCAAATGAGTAATTTCTCATGTTTGCATCCCTAGTTGAGTTTTTTTTTTCTCCTAGGTTTCCTTCTGGTTATATGATGACAGTTGATTATGGTATCTCAAAATCTGCCACCTTCATATGTGTTATCATCTAAACCACGGAGGAACGGAAAGCCCTGAGCTCTAGATTGCTTTATATCTTTTGAGCCCAGCAGCACAGGCTGTTTGAAAATTCATTTGCTTGTTGTGCTCTGTAGAAGTTTTATTGAGTCCTGCTGCATTTGCAGTTACTGTGAAGAAGGTTGCTTCCATCTGTTGGGGTTTAGCAACAATGACCAGGTCAGATCAGCCCACTTCCCTGGCCTAGGGGTCCCTTGATAGTTGCCAGTGTCAGGGACTTCAAAGGAGAGGGGGTAGCTCTATGCTCTGAAGCCTGTATATTACTATTTTTAAAATATGTTAGCTGATGTAAACATGAGTGCAGTAAAGCTATATGGGGAACTGAGTAAAAATTACAGATAGTATTTCTATCGAAGCAGCCAAATTGGCAAAGTATGGGGGAGCACTTTGATTCAGGCCCTTGGCCAACTTCTGCAGTGCAGTGTTTTCTTGCTCATCCAGGTAGTCCTTGTGAGTAAGTAAGGGAGAACTGAACAGAAAGGCAGAATATAACCTATTTTAATAAAGTTTCTTCAAATTTCTGTTTTTAACCTTTCTTTCCAGACCCACTGTGCTATAAAAGTTGGGTCTTGAGAAAAGACAAACTTCAGAAAAATGAGTTTTTCTAAAATACTTGAGTTACAGCTCTTGTTTTGTATTTTTCTGATATGCTGAGAGTATTTTTTTCTGTTCTTGCAGGTGAGGATGACGAAGATTCAAACCTTTTAATCCTCAGCTACCCACAGTACTGTCGATACCGTTCCATGTTAAAGCGCATTCAGGACAAGCCCTCTTCAATACTAACAGACCAGTTTGTTTTAGCCCTTGGAGGCATTGCAGTAACAAGCAAGAACCCCCAAATCTTCTATTGTCGGGATACATTTGATCATCCTACCCTAATAGAAAACGAAAGTATATGTGATGAGTTTGGTAAGTCCCATTACAGCTATTTTCTTTTTCTCACAATTAAAGACATTTTTCTTCTTTTAAGTGTCCACTGCTTTCCAAAGGGAAGATGTGAATCCTTTGAAGTGAACCAATGTTATTTATGATTGAAATGTTCAGTACCAAATATGCTCTTTCTTGAAGACTGAAGGCTTCTAGCCACTGGTGGTCTCAGTATTGCAACTTGAGTTCACAGTCAAAGATAATGTTACACAGGTGGAATGTAGCAGAGTGGTTCAGTCTGAGTGAAACGATTCCTTGCCTGGGTTTGAAGTTCATCTACCTTAACCATTCACTTACAGCCTGTCTTCCAGAAGCTTTACAGCGTGTGTTAGTTTTTTAAAGTCGTTGGTGCAATATGCTAAAAAATGTAAAATAGGAGAGAGTCCTGGCACACCCCATTGCTGTTGCAGAGCACTCGTCAGCCGTGCTCCCAGGAGCCTGTACAAGTGTCAGCTGTAGCTGGTGTGTTTCTGGTCATCTTCAAATGTGGACTTGTTCAGCATAGGCTTTGCCACTGCTGGGAACTTGATTTTATGGGTGCAGAGGTCCTTCTGGGAGGTGACCTCGTAATTCAAAAGGCATAGCAAATACTCTGCAGCTCTAAAGGAGTATGCAGCCCCTCACAGCTGGGGGAAAGGACTGCAAGATTTGACACCTGATAGCAACCAGGTGATTTCACACAGGGGTTTTTTTTGGTGTCAGATTATCCCAACCACAGCAAATGTGCTTTGACTATGTGGTGGAATGCATGTTGTGTAGACACCCAGGGTAACTCCAGTAATGGGTCCAGTGTAGTTTCTTTAGCAGTGTACAGAATTAGGTTTTATACCCCATATCACCAGGTGGATGAGTTCTGTGGCTAATGTTTGCAGAGTCTGCATGGTGGTGGGTACACCTTTGCTTGTGAGACCCCCGCATCTCTGCAAGGAAGCTCTTATGGTTTCTTAGAGAAAAAAATTCTACTGATGCGCTTAAACATTTAATAATGACAGTGAGAGGGAAGGGCCTTAATGATGTTTCTGATGGGAGAGTTATCTACCTGTTTTTCTGAACTCAAGCACACTGGCTTTGAGCTTGGTGCCCAACTCAGGCATTGCTGTGTCAGCAGAGAAATCCTGACTCATCTGTTGGCACTGGGGCAGTTTGTGAGGCAGTGCTGCTCTGCTGCTCTGCCACTCCATTCCCAAAAGGCAGACGAGATCCTTCGTTGTGTGGTGATGTCACTGGAGCACATGACTGCTGGGAGTAGTTTTAATTTTGTGCTGTCAAGATTTTTCAGAATCAGGCCCAAACCGTCAAGTCTGCTCACACTCACGCTAAACATGAATGAACTATGAATAAAAGTGCTGACTGCTCTTAGAGGGTGGTGGATGATGAAAAAAATGAATTAAATGCCCTGGAAGTTTAGTCCAATGACACAGTAGTATCATGTTGGTTTTTATTTGCTCGGAGCTCAAGCTCAGAATATAAAGTTCAGTTTTAATTGACTCTCCTTTTTATATGGGGAAGGTTGTTTTAGGCTTGAAGGCGTTTGATGAGCCTACCATCTGCTTTCTGTGGAGTATTTTATTCAGGGTCATGCATTGATTACAGGTTTGTTGAAATAGTTGGATCCATAATGCAAGTGTATCATGGAATATTAGTAATAGATGAATCCAAGAGATGTGGAGTGATGCAGAAACCACGCTTAGTGAACCATAGCAAGTGCTTTGTTCAGCCTCTGAAAGCAAACTATGCCATTCTCTTGACCTTTGTGAGGCAATTACCTCATTATCAACCAGAGCCACAGAAATCTTAGCCACAGAAATTAATGTGTATTTAAAATACAGTTTGGTTTAAGAAGCAGATTTTTTAAAAATCCCTATTAAAAAAAAAAGTCACAAAAAATCCCGAAGAAACCACTGTTTAAAAGTATTTATTGCGAAAATGATGATGTAAAACTTGCAAGCCCTACTATTTTAAGAAGGAAAAACTGTCCAGTGTGTGGTTCCATATCTGTATTGCAAAATGTATGGTGTCAATTATACTACCTTTGTTGAAGACAACAGGCAAAGTACTAGTTTATCCTTTTCTTTGCTGGCAGGACAATAAAATGTACAACACTTCATTATACAAACAGTTTACATTGATATCATGTAGATTGATGTCACATGTGGAAAGTGATGACTGCTAAGGCTAAACAGAGGCAAGGTGGTACAGCAGATAAATAGATTACTCTGAGGCACTGGTATTTATCAGTCAAATCTGAGGGGATACCAGATTACAGAAATGTGACTAAAATTCCGAAAAGGTGTCTATAAGGAGATCCAGACACATTTAATTTGAAGGTTTTGTCTCTCTCTCACCTTGCAAATGAAATAAATGTGCAGAAGGAACAAGATGGGAGTGTGTATTTCACCATTTTTAACTGAAATTCTCCTAACTCTAAAGCAAATACGAAATTTGGGAAATACATTCTGCTGATGTCTATGTGGGAAGCACTGGAGCACTGGTTTCTGATGTGGATGCCAAGTCGTCTTCAGAAGCATTGCTTTTGAGGCAAGTCTTACACATTCTGTCTATGTTGGACTATTGTGCAACAGATACAGCATGTCACAAATGAGACACCAGAAACACCTTTGCAAAGAACCCCCAGCATGCAAGCTGTTGTCCTTGTTAGGCAGTTTTAATAGATCAAAATGTTTTTCCTGGAAATATTCTCTCTACTTTCATTATAAATTTATAACAAGAAAAAAAATCCATTGAGCTCTGACTTGTTCTCATACTCTGTGCCTATTTTTTCCCTCTTCTGTAGGGTTTAACAAAAATAAATAAAGCAGGAAATGAGGAAGAAGAATTAAGTTTTGCTGATGATAAATAATGTTGTTGTGCTGTGGGACTTTTTAAAGCAGAAGATGTGTGTAGATGTTGTCTGTGAGCTCCCACAGGTACAGCCAGAAGGGATGCAGCAAGACTTTGGGCCGTCCTGTGTGGATGTTCTTGTTTCCATAGAGTTTCTGTGAGGCTCAGGCTGTGCTCAGCTTTCCCTCCAGCTCCAGCTTGGGCTGCCACAGGTGCTGCCAACTCCACGGCTACCTGTGTTTGCCTCCACCCTGCGTGTCCTCCACATGCTGTATGGCATGTGCCCAACTGGTTTGGACAGGAATATTTAGGACCAGTTTTCTTGCACAATCTTATTGTGATTCTCCCCTGGTTTGGTTCAGTGTGCCACAGCATCCCATCTAGGAGGCTGCTGGAGAGGCAGGCTGCTGAGGAATGGGCTCAGCAGCTGGAAGGCTCAAACATTTGCGTATGTTTCTTTGCAGCCTGCCATGGAAGGACTTGCTCTACATTTACAGAGGAAAGCCTGCTGTGAGTGGGAAGCCTCCTGCTCCCATTCCTGTTCATATAACTACTGATTAGTTAATCCAACTGCCTTGGAGAGTTCCCCTCCAGAATGCAAATAGACTCAAAAGCTTGCTTCTTTCAGAAAGCAGAAGACATAAACCATGGCTGGATGTCTTGATAGCCCAAGTTCCTGGCTATGACCACAGTCAGACTGCACACGTATCCCTCTCCTGAAATAAGAGCAATTAGAGGTCCTCACCAGCGTGAAGCAGTCCAGGTGGATAATGAAATGAACATGAGCAGTGAAAATGAACAATTCATTTCTCTTCAATTCAGGATATTTTTCAAAATCTTTTTCATTTATCAGCCTCTGGGGTTACTGTTACTGAATAACTTCTGTAAATGCATATCATTTACTGGCATCTGCTGTGTGATCATACGTGCTGCAAAAGAGAAGGAATGAAAAAATTAGGTTTCTAATAATTTTCATTGTAGACCAAAGTGATCTAGCTGGAGGCAAAGCTGCCTGTGAGTGTATCTGAAGGTCACTGGGCATAAATCAGTGTGCACTTGTTGCTAGAGAAGGACATGTCCTCTGTGTTTGCTGGTCCAAAAAAGGTGATTTCAGTTGCCAGGCTTGTGCCAGCTCCATGGCATGGAGTGGCTTCCATTAATGAGCCAGGGTCCTTCTGTGATCTGGCTCTGATCTGGATGATGGTGAGTTTCAGCTCCATCAGCTTCACCAGGTGAAAATCTCACACAGAAGGATTTGTTGTGGTACTTTGCTAGATAAATGTTATAAATTCTGCCTGCAAAATATGAATCCCAAAGGCTGTCTTTCATTCTGTGAGGATGGGCTTGTTTTTACTATAAACAGGAATGTGAGAGAAGACCGAATACCTTTTTTCATCCCAGTTTTTAAAATCTGTTTGGTAAATTTTGAATCATTCTGGATTATTTTTACAGCAGGCTGGGTCCAATATGCTATTAAACAATCTGCTTCCTAGAGTATTATAAACACATGTTCACCCCCAAAAGAAGGTTTTGGGTTTGCATGTAAAACTCAATTTTTTTATGAAACATTTCATACCAAAAAGTGAGAGAAGTACAATCTACTGTGGTATAAATAACATTTTTTCTGTGAAAAATTAACCATCTTCATTTGGCTCTTCATTCATGAGCAATGCAGAGGGAAACAGCTCATTGAAAAAAAAACTATGTGCAGAGGGGCATTGCAGGCCCCACTTATCTCCTCTCCCCATCCCCCAAACCAAACTTAACAATATATTGCTTGCTAGGGGAAAAGTTATCTACATTAAAATGCAAACCTCAAAACCTTCAACAACTCATCTCTCCCTGTAAAACAATGAAGAAGGCAGTTTGTCTCACTTCAGGGCTGGCAGGGAGCTATTGGAAATGAGGGGTGACTTACCAGTCCTCCCAGCTGCTGGAGTTTCTGAGCCAACAATTTCAGAAAGACTTGCCCTCCTTCTTGTCATTGGCCAAGGGAAGCCATAGAAGAGCAGCATTATGAAGGAGAAAGGACTTTTTAGGGATGGTCGTGTGCCAGAAAAATTCGATGGCATGAAAGCTGGTGACTTCAGGGTACAGAGTGGTACCATTAGTCCAGGTATAGCTGAAATTTGATCTTTTCTTTCATTATGCATCTTAGTTTACAGAAGTTCGTGACTCGCAGATAAAATCAGTTGTTTGGGGGAAAAACATAACAAAATAAAACCTTGGCAGGGAATGATTCTTTAAAATAAACAAAACAAAAAAAAAAAAGACGGAAGAATGTTTCCAGTCTAAATGAAATACAATTTTCCTGTTGGTGACTTATTTTATTTGTGTGAGTCAGAGTCAAAGTTGGCTTTTCTTTTTAAACTAGCTCCAGTACAAAAATTGTACTTGGGCTGACTGGGTGTTTTTTTGCAGTTTTTCAGCTGATGTAAGGCATCAGCATTATTGCTGTTGTCTATTTTGGCTACCTGCAGGATAATTTATATCAGTGAAATTCAGAAAAATCTGAACTTTCCATACAGATGCTTTGGGCTTCTGTGTTTTAATACAGATGAGATATCAGAGTGGGATTGGTGTTAGTGCTCCTCTGCAAAGACTGGAATGTTTAAAACATTTATAACTGCAACAGGAAGAGTATGGAGACTTTTTATTAACATGGATACTGGGAGCTCCTTAGATGGAGCTTTATGGTGGCATCTCCAACAGTCTGAAAAATATGCAAATTGTTTCCAGAGTCTTGGGCACGGTGGCTTAGGTAAATATTTCAAATTTTAGGTCTCTCAAAACAAAAACAGGACATAGCTGGAGGGGAAGTAGTGATTAATGCATAATAGTGCTACATACAATATAGATAAATGTACGTTTCCTCTTCTCTCCCACCGCACCTCTGCAAACAAGCTTTTAGCTTGAGAAAGCAAATCTGGAAATGTTCTGGATTCTGGTCAGACTTCTTTCTTATTTTGTTAATTCAACTGTACAGCAAGATATTAATGATCCCCAGATGTTGTTTATAATGATTAATTTTTTAGTTGTGAAAAAATACTTGGAGTTTTTTTTCTAAACAATTGATATTTTCTAGCGTACTCTGCAGCATTTGAATAAAATGTCTGAAGGCAGAGCTGTTTATGTGCCCAACATAATTGCTTCTGTTAAGTGATTTCTTCATTCTTAACATTTTTAGCTCTAATTGCTTTCCCCCCCATACATCTAAAAATAAATATTTGCAAGTTTTGCATTCTGTCACTCATTGAAATGCATAAAATATTTGCATACTGAAAGGAAAAAGGCACTGATAAGGGGTCACATTGTGCCTTCCTTAGTGGCGTAAATCTAACATAACTTGATCCACTTTTGTGGCTGTTACTCAGGATTTTCACCAGTTAACCAAAGATAGAATCTCACCCAATGTTAACAGCAAGCTGTTAAGTGAACATAAGTAATGTATAGTAAAGTAAGCTAAAATACCTTCCTGTCTGCAAGAACTTTAACAGAAACAAATGCCGTTAGCTTCTACTCCTTTCTGCTTTTTTAGTGCATTTTCACTAGCAACTGTAGTTGTGACCAGGATAAATACTAAGATAGATAATTTTTCACCATATGATCAAAACTCCTTAATGGAGAACACTGATTTTATTTGGGTTGCGTGTTCCCGCTGCCCTGAGGAAGGCAGCAGATGCTGAGTGGAGGGGCAGGTACTGCTTGAAAAGCTTCTTCTGCTCATTCCCTCGTGGGTGATGGTGGCTGTCAGCCCTGCACAGAGGGGCAGGGGAGCTTCCTCAGAGCATCCACTGGTGTCACTGCAAGAGAGCTGCTCCCATGGGAGGGCACTTGGGAATTTGGTGTGGCTCCTTATTTCTTCAGGTGCCCTTGGGTAGCAGTCTGGGAGACAGGGGGCTTATGCCATGTGCCTGCAGTGACTGTGTGGGGCTGCTTGAGAAGCATCAGGGCCGTGAACCGTGGGGTGCCCAGTGTGGATTTGGGGCTCTTACTGGACAGGAGATGAGAGATCTCCCTCCTCTCTCAGGACAGAGTCAAGGGCCTGGGTGTGCCCACAACTTCTTTTTATTTTTTAGCTTAGTGACTGTGTGATGAGACTGTGGGGTTTACATGTTTTACCAGAGTTCAGCAGAGAATTAATGTGTTGTTCCAGCAAACAAGGGGTTTGCAAGTGAGCTGCTCTTCTGTGCCTGATAAATGTAACCCATAGCATGGTTTTTGTGATCCATTACAGACGCATCTGCTTTATTGGTGTCCATTCAATCAATGATTGTAGATGTACATTGCTAATCCCTTCTATATAAGGTTTCCCCTTGATGGCTGGTTTTACAATTCAGCTGTCAAAATCATGCTTTGTGATCATAGCAAAAGGTTAGCCAGGCTGTGTTCATCATATTTGCAAGCCATGTCCATCATAAATGGTCTCGTTTCTGGAGCCATCTCTTTTGCCTCATATATGCCTTCATTAACTCATCCTTGTTTGACTGTTTCCCTGGTGTCAATGCCTCCCTTGGACAGGCCTGCTCAGAGTCTGGAGCTGTGTCTCAGAGCTTTGGGCCCACTGGCATCCCAAGCCTCGTGAGCAGCATCCCTGAGGTGTTTGGGCTCAGCAGTAGCAGTGAGCAAGGGAGACCTTTCTGGCCAGGGAAGGGCCCCCATTCCCATACAATGGAAAAGTGAAGTGGTTTGTGTCAGAATAGGGTCACATTCTTCTGATTAAACCGACTCAAAAAAGACAACATTGTAATATTTTCCAATGACTGTTTATCATGAATTACGTCAGCCTTAGTTTAAATTGCTATTATTTCTCCTTAATGCTTCTTGGTGCCTGCATAATTTACAGCATTGGCAGCTGTGGGACTATGAAATAACCTTTCACAACCACCATACAATAGTAAAGAACATGAAGTTTTTGTTGTTAATTATTATGGGACTCCTTTAACTTTTTTACAAAGTGATATAAAATATTGTTGAGGTATTTATGGTTAAAGCTACTTTTACATGGATCTATTTTGCTTCTGGCTAGTTCTTAACTAAAGCAGTCATTTGTGGTTATTATGCCTAGGGAGATATTATGTCAGAACTGGTTTAACAGTATTATTATGTATCACATGTCATATATTACATGTCAGCACTTGAGGCTCTCTTTGAATAAAAACAAATGTAATTTTAGTTAATGGTCTTTTAGGTATCGGCCATTTGTAAACTTACCTGAGTTCATTTGAACGTATACTAAAAACCTTTGTTCTCCAAGAGCGCACTTGTGTAATTTCATTTTGGCTTGAGATGGAATTTCCAAAATATTTATCATTATTTCAATCAGAGAGTGCTGCCTCTAGAAAGCAAATAGTTTCCCAATACCGAGGTTAATGTACACGTTTTAAGGAGCTGTAACTGTTACTCATTACTTTGTTTATTCCCCCCTTTGGAGCTCAGGCTTCCCAGGTTCCCTACTGGTCAGGCTGATAGGAGTATCCCAGGCAACTAAGCCTCCTAATGATGATACTTCACTGTGCTGCTTAAATGAATAGCTTATACCTTCTGCATAATCTGTGGGTGAAGGGGGGGAGAAATCAGAAGTTCAAGGTGAGTTTTAGGTTTCCTTGAAATTGCATTTCAAATTTGGAAAACGAAAACTTACACAAAGTAAACTTCAAATTAACGTATCATTCCCCTTGGTTCCAAATACTATACATATTTTCCAGTACTTACTTATTTAAAGCAAGAAATGAAGCATATAGGGTGTGCCAGAAAGTTTACACAAAGAATGAAAACACATAAATGACTCATGTGAACTTTTTATGTGGTTCTTTTTTCTTTGTTGTTGTTGTTCTTAATGTGTAATTATTTAATTACTGGCAGGCAGTAAAAAAAAAATCATGATTTCTCTCTCTTCCCCCCTTCCCAGTCTGTGCTTGAGCACCATAAAATGATCAAAGCCTCTATTTGTCTCTAGTTGCATTTTCCTCCATGGGATTGCTGGTTTTGGTGACTCTATTGTAAGAAACTGAAACCCTGCTGGACAAAAAAATTGAGTTTCTGTCCCCCCATAAATGCTTGGACCGAAGAAGTGAAGATGCAAACATGAAACTGAAAAAGCAAGCAAGGAGCAGGGTGAGGATTTTGTGTGTTGCTGAGGTGAATTTAATAAGGGGAACATTAAATGGAGCTAAACTTGCCTGGATGCCATGAGATTTTTTAATCTTAGGCAGCATGCTTGATTTCCCTGGAAATGAGTGAGCAATCTGAATTTAGAGTTGTTTGGCCGGGGGAGGGGGTGCTTCGTTTTCTTGTTCAATCATAGGCATTTCACAAGCCGATTGCATGTGAAAGGGGAATCTATCATTATGTAAGAATGTAACAAACTTTTCCTTTTAATGAATGAATATTAGGTATTTCAGGAGCCCATAAAAGATGGTAAAAGAGAGAGCTGACGTCTGAGAGATTTTAATAAAGATTGAAGTTGGTAGTGAAAAGGTCAAAGTGCCATTTGTTGAGCCCCTGCTTCTGGCATGGTTTCAAAGCTTGCAGTGCTGACTGGGGGGCTGTGATGTGTGTTAATGAACAGTTGTGGCACTTAACTGAGATCATGGGTTGGTCACATGAATATATATAAAAGATATGAGTGAAAATTTCCCCCCTTTTTGCAGCAGTTTGCCTCTTGGAAGGACTAAACAATTAAAAGAAATGTTTGAAATGCTTGAACACCACATTAAGTCCCCTAGTCTGTAAGGAAAATGTGCTATGAATAATAGAACACTGCTCTAGTTAAATATAGTTATTCAGAATTGTTTTTAGCTACAGATGTTATGCCATTTTAGAAACTTAGACTAAATAATGTCAGATCTTGTTTGCTTTTTTAGTATGTTATTCATTTATTGGGAAATTCAAAATTTAAAACAGCTGGGAAAGAGTTTGGTGTTCACTAAGTAATCTTTAAAATGTGTACATTTCAGACTCACTCTTACAGTGCTGTTTAGAAATGACTGAATTGTATATTATAGTTATAAAGTTCTGTAAACATGCTCTACCATGTAGATGATGGGGAAACATGAAATGGGAAAATGAGATAATTCTGGAGCCAAATTTTATGTATTACAGACTTGATAAAACAGCAAATGGCTTTCTCAGTTTAAATAATTTTTAACTTTCCAGGAACGTTCATGAATGTTATGAACAGTATGTCTAAAATAGCAGCAGAAAATAATGTTCATTCTCCTTTAATTCTCCCTTTGATGTTTATGTCAAAACGAAGAAGTTAATTTATCTAAGAGTTTCACTGCATGAGTTGGACTGTACAAAACCAATCATGTAGAAATAATAGACTACCATTGGAAGTGCTGTACTATTGCAGTTTTAATAGCTCTTCAGTTCTGCTCAACAATTAGTCCATACATTTTATAGCTGTGTCTTTAAGAAACTGGCACACTCAGCAAAATCACAGTAATTGGGAGATGATGCAATGTGGAGAGAAATAGGAGTAAGAAAATTAATTGAAAAATAGTGTTTTGTTCAGGTTTGGGTTTGTTTTCTTTTAAAATTTTAAACACTGCAGTAGTAATTGCTGGTGGGTGAGACTTCTGCAGAATTTAAATTCCACGTGGCTGGGTTTTTGTGATTCGCTTTTAAATCAAATTGCAAAAGAGGCAAAATAGGTCATTAAAATTCTTGCTATAGTTTTCTCTCTCTGAAATCAAGTGAGGGCGTTGAGGGGGACCCAGAGTAGGGCTTTTTCTCTCTATTGACAATAGTGCTGTTTAAGTTCTCATTACCTGTCAGCATCTTTGTAAACCTGATCAAACAGATCATGGGCAATTAGTTTATCATTTACACAAATAGCTTAAGAGACCTCAGCATTCCTTTTTGCTTGTGTCCATAGCCAGTGGATGCTGGTAGTTTCTTCCTAGGACCTTTTTTTTTATGCATAAATCCTGAAAGTGAAGGCAAATTTTAATAAAAGAAGTAGTGTTGATTTTTTTTTGTAGGTTTATCCTTGGCAATTATGACTTCATAGTGATTTTTTTAAAGTTGATTTATTGTCCATGATGGGCCAAAGGCGAGTAAAGCAGTGATAGTCTACATTTCAGCTGAAGTTTAGGCCTCAGTATTAGATACAGGTGTATCTTGATCTTCTAGTGATCTGGCAGCATTTCCTTGTGCTTAAGGGCTGTTGTGTTGGTCTTAATGGCATAAATTACTTGGGGATAATGATAGATAACCAATTGACTGCAGTAGGAGAGCAGACTTGCTTCTTGGATTAATAAGCAGGGAATAGAGAGAAGAAATAGAGAGGTGTTACTACTCCTGCCTCTAATGCTAGAGGAAATCATTGTCAACCCCCTAAGAGCTAACATTTTTGGTTAGTCACTCAAATGATGATGGCTTGCTGCAAAAAGGGTGGTACAATTTCATGGAATAACTGCGCCACTAATACTCAAATGTATTGTTCTGAGCTATGGGCTCGTAGAGGACCACAGAAGAGCAGGAAGAGTTTTATCAGAGAGGTTTTTCCCTACTTTTATCTTTGTACCTGTTTCTGATGCCTGTGCCTTGCATATTCAAATGCTGGAAAGGGTTAAGGAATGGCCCAAAAAGCAGTTAATGGGACAGAAAACTGGCTTCTAAGTGAAAGACTAAAGAATGTCACTCCATTTAGTGCACAGAGGAGAGGACTAAGAATGGGCCCAATCACAGTTAGTAGTAGAGACCTGTGGCAGTGGAGGTCTCTGTATTTTGGCAGACAGGCACATAGCAAGACCCCATGCTTCAAAGTGGAAGCAGATAAATTAATTCTAAAAGTAAGGCACAATTACTTATCAGCAAGGGAAAATTAACCATGGTAGCAACTTAGCTAGGAGTAGCATAGATTCTTTTTATCTTGAATCCTTTAAATCAAGACTGCTTTGCAAAAGACAGGACCCTTACTCAAAGAAGAGATACTGTCTTCATCCAGTAGTATCTGCAGAAGGTAAACAAGGTGCTAACATCCTGCTAATTCCTTCTGGCCTTAAAAACTGTAACTTTATTAATAAATGTAATTTACAGCATCCGGGCCAGTAAGGGCTAGACTGTGCTGGATCTTGTGTCCATTACACAATAAAACAAACCTTCAAAAAAATTTGCTTGCCCTCTTAATTAGACAAGGCAGAAGTTTGCATCTGTTCTGTGGACAGGAGAATGAGGAGCAGGATTATGAAGGAAGGTGGTATTGTTAGGAGCTAATCAGTGTCTTCATTAATCCATACTGGTGGCTGTTGGTAGCTTAGGTCCTCTTTGTTCTCCTTACCTGTCTCCATCCACCACGAGCAGTTGCCTGCCTCAGAGCAGTGTGCTCCTCTGCTCTGGTCTCTGGGATCTGATCAGTCCCTGGCCTGTTCTCTCTTCGGGAGATCAGCTCGGGGAGAATTTTAGGTCCATTTTAGGCCATTTTAGTAACTTCTGCAAAGGGCTGTCTCCTCAGGTGAAGAATGGAAAACGCAACCCAGTAGCATCTCATTTAAATGTGTGACAACACACCGCAGGATCATCTGCAGACTTACAGTATCTGCTTCATGAGTCTTCCCTGATGGGTCCTTCACAGACATCTCTGGTCACCCTAACTTTGTAATAGCTTTAAAGAGATGTTAATTAAAAAGAAGGTGTTAGAAACAAGTGGATAGTAGAAGAGAATGAATTGGTTTGAAATCAGCAGTTTCGGGACACAGAAAGGGTAAGAGAGTGTGTGCAAACACTAAAGGTGGTCATCCTGCTAACATAGGTGATATTCACAGACACTGCTGCTGCTTCAGCAGAGAGGTACTGTGGGATCTTCCAGCTCTGTCATCACCCTCCTGTGTTTCACTCTGGATTTGCAGCTGTAGTGGAAGTTGAACTCGCAGTGAAAAACAGCAGTTTGCTGTGGGGTAGCCTGTTTACTTTAAGTAGGTGTTGATGATTCTGCTTCTCACTTCCCTGATTAAATAAGTCCCTTCACCTTCAAGTCTTACAAACCTCAGCTGAACTTTGCAGAGTTGAGCCTGTGTCCCATTACGTACTTTCACAGAGGCAGAGCACAAGTTTGAAAAATGGAAAAGATTGTTTCCAGGGTCTTGAGCAGCTCTTAGCTCAGAGCACCATGTTTAAAATTAGCAGTATAGTTGCCCACATTCTTTTATAGCATCTCGATTTTGCAATGAACCATAATCATTCTACTCATTTGCCAAAAAATGGTGGTTCTTCAGGGGGTTTTTGGTGCTGGTTGTTTTGAAAGGCAGCCTGTAATTAAGATGAGTACATATACATGGTGAATATTTAGTTATGGTGGAGATGGGTTTTTTATAAAACAGCCCCCGCTAAAAATTACCTAGCTGCAAATCCTTGCTGTTGCTTAGTTTAGAAGTTTAAGTCAATTTATGGAAGTCTGTGTTTACTGTCTTTAGAGCTTGATCATGACATTGGAATGTATTTTGGAAAAAAAGACCCTATAAAATGAAATCCACATTTATGGGTAAGGAGCACAGAGCACTTAGGATCAGCAATGAGACTGCAGTATATCTTTGAAGTGTAGCAAAGAGGAGTACTTGCTGGTGCCATGTTTGGTTTAGAAGGTACTGAATTGATGCACTCCCTATATTCTAACACTGGAACAGCAGCTGGACCCAATGCAATTAATTTCATGAAAATGTGGACTGTGATATCCCAATGACAGCAGTCAGATGATAAAACTAGGTCTGAAGCACTTAATTTAAAATAAAACTTTATTATAACGTCAGGTCTGCTAAGATGCTGCTTTTGTGCTGTGCTACATGTGAGTAATCTGAGTGACTCATCTGGCCTCTGATATACTGCAGCCTTCAACATTCCCAGCCACGAGTGTTGCCCTTCATAAAGGAAATACCCTATTTTTGGTATGGCAATGTCTTCAGTTTTAAAGAATTTTCCTCTTTTAAAGTGCCCATACAATTAATGCCTCATGCACGTATTCAACAATAGTTGCCTAGCAACCATCAGAAATATTCGGGAGAGCAAAAGAAGCCAAGATGAATGAGCAGTTACATCAGCTCCCATTTCAGGTGACCTGGAGAAGGCATCAGGGCTGTGCTGACTGGGTCTAAGGATCCAGATCCATGAAAATCAGATGGTCCCAAAGTAGCAAATCCAAGCTCCAGTTGGCACATCAGTCAAAGGCAGAGATGAGATGGGTCATGCAGCCAGAAGCAGTTGCAGGAGGCTGCAGTTGGATGCAGTTTCAGAAGCCTAGACCAAAGCAGGGTAACAACGGTTAAAATACATTACAGGAAGTCAACGAACATTCCTTAGTGGCTGAAGAGAGTTTTGCCACCTTGTCTTGCATTCTTGCAGCTAGAGAATTGGTGAGGTTCCTGCTTCCTTTGATAGGACCATTTGGCCATGGGTCTAAGCTGCAGGCAAACCCCTTGGTAGGGCTTGGCTCCACCCCTTCTCTTGCATTACCCTTGGTTCCCACTTCTTGCTGCATTTTATTTCTGGCGTAACTGTTATCTCACACGAAATTGTCTCAATATACTGAGTCAAGTCCTTCATGGTTTTTTTTAGCACTGGAAGATGCCATTTTAATGAAATGGAAATCTTTTCCACAGTAACAGCCCACAGCCACTATATGTCTATTTGGATTTTGGTCTTTTTTTCTCCTTTTTTTCTTCTTTTTTTTTTCATCAGAATGGTTGAAATTAAATGCTTGGTCTAGGATTGGAAGGATTAGGTTTTCTCATAGGTTGACATATTCTCAGAGCCAACGCTGTCACAGCTGGTGCTAGTGTGGCCATGTCCTGGACATCCCTTTCTCTGGATGAGTTTTGGTGTTGTTCTGCAGTCTCCCTGGTCATTGTTCATTGCAGCAGCTCAGCGAACTCAACGCTCGCTGTTCAAGCACAGGGCTTTGGGCCCACATTCAGTGGGATGCACTGTCTTGTCAAAACCATTTGAGATGAGAGTTTTAATCTGTATAAGTATTTCCAGTTGTTTTCTTTTCATTAGTCATGTTAAAATTAAAAAGACTGTTGGAGTTGCTGAGAACATTTTTGACTGCCTGCCCGATTTGAAGAAAGTTATGAAATTCTGACATTTTTCTGTTGGATAGGAAAACCGGATTTATGATCATCTCTACTTCAAAGGTAAAGGTTAAGAACAAGATTAGGATTTCCTTTCCTCTCATGTAAATCCACAGGAGTCAATTACTTTGAATTGGCAGTGCTATGATTTAGATCAGAATCTGGCATTAAAGCTTTTTGGGGTTTGCTCTTATACCCATTGGCTTCAGTGCCACTTGAGTGCCGACTGTTTGCTTTTGGTATGTGGTGGTGAAATTTGCATGTAGAAGTGCCTCAGGGGCCCCACATAGAACATTGCTTCACTAGCTTTAATGGGATTTTTTTAGATTAGATGTTAAAATGTTTAAATCAAAATATGTAGAGGGTGGTCAGGAAGTATCAGGAACACAATGGTAATCAGAATAATGTGATTTTTGAGTTGGGATATCTCATGACTGAAAAAATCTCTCGTGTATCTTGGAGCTCTGAGGCTTTTACTCTTTTTTATTATAACAGGCATTTTATTTCTGGCCTTGATGGTTGATGAGATATCAAACTTAAAATATGCCATGATCCTGTAGTCTGGTAGTGCTTTCTGGCACTAGTCAGTGACTAAATATAGCCAGGTTTGAACCTCTGTGATAAACCTGGAAATAATGCTGAGCAGAAAATTCTCAGACAATTCCATAGACAAATGTGGAATATGAAATTATTTTTCTGGCTCGCATCTCGTTCATAGTGTATATGTTTTTGTGCCCTGTGTCTCTCATGCTCAAGTTTTCCAGCTGCTATCCTACGAATGTTTTGTGGTACAGCTATATCTTAACTAAGGCATCTCAGTGGTTCATGTTGGTTCATGCTAAAGCAAAAAATAACATGGGTTTTAAACCCTAGCTATTTCATGCATTCCTTTTGGCTTTGTAAACCATTTTGCTTTGTTTTTATGGAAAGAAAGTGTATTTTAAAAAACCCATGCATTTCCAAAAATCACTGATTGTCTTCCAGTGAGCATAGTCCAGAAACATGCAGATTCTTGCATTGTATTATGGGATATAATACCATGCAGGAATGAGTGGTATTCGTCTGTCATGCATAATGTAGAGATGATAGGGGAGGAAAGGAACCTTTTAGAAAGGATTTTTTTGTTTGTTTGTTTGTTTGTTTGGGTTTTTTTAATGATTCGTTTGCATACATTTGTCTCCTTTTTCTTTGTCTGTTATTTTCTTTTTGGTTGTTGTTGTTGTTTGGTTTGGTTTTTTTCTTTTTTCCCTTTTTTGTTTTGACTAGTTTTTTTTAGTTTAAACTTCTACCAGGCTATGTTTAATTTCAAGATGGTGTCTTTGCTAGAAACATAATCAAATGTAATGTCTTCCACAACCTCTTCAGATGCATGACTGCATAAAGCTTGTATAACAGTTTATTATTATAAAATTAGTATAGCATAGCATAGAGCAAGCTGGGCCTCTGGCCAGATGAACTAGACAATGAATAGTTATATAAGGTTTTGAGGCACATGTATTAGAACACAAGCGCCCTGTATTTTCTTCTCAATTGTCTGCTGTTTGTTAATGTTTCCCTTTCAATGTGATTGCATCTCAGTTTAATAGCACTTGCCATTTCAGGGTTTACTGTGCCAGCGCTCACATAGTTACATCCCCTCTGTGCTGCAAAGCCTGCATGTATATTAAAACTGAACTAGGCATGGTTAGCTAATGGGCACTTGGAGAGATACGCACTTAGAGAATTAAGTGATGTATGTAATTGTTAATTTTCTGTTAACAAGTTTGAAAAATGTGTTTCACCAATAATTGTAATACTCTGTTCTGTGCAAAGTGTGACATTTTAATTCTTGTTGAACAGTTTCCTACCTCAGCTCTGTGTTTTCATGGCAGGGTATTATTTTGCAATCAAGATAAAAGCATTATTTATTAAAGTTCTAAAATATTACATTACTGGAAGTTATAAGCTGCAGATCAATCCTCTCTTTCATAAAAGCATTTCATTGATTTTATTTTTTTTTAATTGGCCTTCAAATTTAAACTTAAGTTCCATATTCTGCATTGCATATGATTCCAGAGGCAGAGAAATATTTTAGTGGAGACTTGGTGCTGTTCTAAAGGCAGCAATGTACCTGTCACAGAACTGTGGGAAAGGCTTGTATTTGGCTTATGCAGCTTTGGGACTGTCAGATCCCAGCCTGCTGCGTTTTTTGGCACAGGGAGCCCATTGACTTGGGCTGTGGGAAACCTACATTCAGCACTATCGGTCCTTGTGTCTTTCTTTGCGCCTCCAAAGGAATTTCTGTTCGACTCCACATCTTTGGGAGTCAATTAACAACTCCTTCATGCTTTCAGTGGTGTGACACAGCCTTTCCATGGTGAGAGGGTGCTCCAGAGCATCTGGCTGCAGTAGCCCAGGTGTCTCTTGGTAACACTTTCACCTGCCTCGGGAGTGCTGGATTTAACTGCTTTCTGTGTGTAATCCAAGCAGTTTAGAAGTGTGGATCCCCCAGTACCTCTTCCTTCAGTCCTCCTATTCTTCAGTTCCTCACCTTTGCTCCCCCTTGCCACGTGGTCCCATCACCATCCCCATCCTGGTTCCTTTTGCCATGCCAGGGCTATTTCTCCCATGGCAGCCCTTTGTTAATTCATGTCATTGCACGTGTGAGACTGAACCCTGCCTGTTATATACTTTTGCAGTGAGTAAATTAATTCTTCCATCCCCAGTAGGCCTAACTATGAAATGGCACAAATCAAGGCTCACATTTTTCTTCCAGTTAGCAGGCATTTATTTCATTTGGCCCGTCTGTGTCATCTCATCAGTGTAGTCTGATCTTGTGCAGACTCACTGGTTGGCAACAGTTGAGAAGAGGGGACACCATTGCCATCCTCCATGGAGTTAAGGAGCAGCTGTGTCTGGGATTTGATTTCCCAGTGAAGCCAGTTTTCCTTGCTTGCCAGTAAGAAAAGGAAAGGGCAGGGTGGGAGGGGCATAATAGCCTCAAAACACAATAAAAATAGCAAAGGAAACAAACAGTTTGTGCCTAATTTGAAACCAGCAGATCTCCATGGTGATTGCAACAAATCCGCTACGTTTGACTGTTAGTGAAGACAAAAGGTTAGAAATAGGAGTTCACCAGCCATGCTGGACTGTTTGAATGAACTTTGGAGTAGGAGTGTTAAAGTCTTCCCAATGACTGAGTGGCTGTGTGAAGGTGCTGAGGGGAGTTCTGGGAATAACCTCACTGAAAATGCATCCTCATTGAGGATGCAAATGTCTTCCTTCATAGTGCATCTTCAGAAAAATCAGCTTCTACAAGTTTCCTGGAATTTTGTTGTGTGGAAAAGAGTCCCATAGCACTGTGGCTTCAGACAAGAATAGCGTGGTAGAAAATCTTCAGAAAGCAGGCAGTAAGCTTAAAACCTTAGATAAATAATAGGACTAATATACTTGCCACAGTGAATAATAGGACTATAATTCCCCCAAAACCCTTATTTAGCATTGCACCAGTGTAAATCTTTATGGGAAATAGAAGCTAGAGATAAAATTTCAGTCTTAATTTACAGATACTTGAGACAGAAGAAGAATGGATTGCATTAGTCCTTACCAAAAAAGAAATTCTGTTAGTGGTAGTCTGAAATACTGTCATGCGATGAATCAGAAAGTTTTTGGTGTTCACATCTTCAGAGTTCAGGGCTACAGAGTTTTGGCATGCAGACTGGGCAGGTAGCATTTGCAAATCAACATGTGTCCTTTTGCTCAGGCCATTGGCACAGAAAGGTTCCTATTTGCAGAAGGTGTGTTTGAGTTTCTGGTTTTTAAATACCAGTTTTGGAGGGGAGAAGATACTTTTGTAGTATTTAGTCATAATGAAAAGATCTTCAGAGATAGCTGATGAAGACATTTAGAGTGTATGTTACACTGCATCAAGATTTAGAGTTTCTTGAGTAAATATTGACCAACTTGACCTTTGCTTTTCCTCAGTCAATATTTATCTCTTGGGACAATGAATCTTCATATCCACCTTCGCTGAAGTCCAAATCTTGCTTAATAGTATACTTGGAAATCCAGAAGAGGTGATGATTTGTCTTGGTGCTGCTTTTATCTATTTAAAATTAGATATGTAGGTTTGGCCACCCATGTTACTTTGTCAGATTTCCTAAACAAAATAGCTTCAGGTCGTAGCTGATGGGGAGGCTTCTAGGAAAAACTTAAATCCATGAGAAGGAAGAGTGGGTAAATCTGTGAGTAGAGCAAACTCTTTATTAGAAATAAGGATGAGGATTCCTGTACAATGTCAGAGCCCTTCCAAATGCTGTCAGATGCACCAGTGGTGCTGGGACCATACTACCCCCTTTAATATTTTAGTGGCAATTTCAGTATTTTGGGGCTCTGGCTTAAATTGAAGCTGAGACGCAGCCTTCCTCTGAAAAATGGGGGTGTTGGGGCAGAGCACATATGGCTGGAACCACTGGGTCAGGGTACCTGCACAGGTCCTGCCACCTACTTGCCTGGATGCACAGTGTCACTTCTTCAGAGTCCCACAGCATTGCTGGCTGCTGTTGGAAAAAGCCTCCTCTTACCAATTGGGGCAACATTTTGGGGTGGAAAGTGCAATTACTATGCTTGTGAACTATGCTGTGAGAGTGAGAGCAAGAGAAATGGAAAGTGCTGTTCAGGCAAGTAGAGAAAGGCAGAGCTTTACAAATATCTGCATATGCAAATCAAATCATTTGTCTTCTGAAATGTTCATTTTGCCTTTTCCTTGATTATATTTTCTGAATTGCCATATGTACTTCTTGTGATATTTCAGTCTTGTCAAATTAAGAAGAGAAGGCCTTATAATTGACTTAGGATATATACCGAATAAAGTAATGTTTGCCATTTTTACTGTCTAATCAGTCAATAATATTACAGGGGTCCTGTAAGTTAAAAAAAAAAAAAGTCTAAACTGTTTTTGTAACCTTATAACTATCAAAGGTATTTGTTGGGGAAGAAGGCATTGAGAAAGAAGAGAATTTTAAAATTGCACAATTACAGTTAAAAAAACAGAGCCGGCAACGTCATGTGTTTCTGAAGAGCACACTGTTTAATTTTATAGTAACAGTATTTTAAGAATGCTGACGGTACACAGGAAGACAGTGAATAATTCTTATTGCAAAACCCTCATGGTTTGCTGTGTTCAAAATGTTAAAACCTAGTCAGCCCTGGATTTCTCTAAGGAAGAACAGAACATTTGGGGGGAAAAAAAAGCCAGTTGAAGCAGTAGTAATGTATCAAAGCAGCATTGAAATAAAATAGAGGTTTGGCATCCTTACTTAGAATAGACTGGAAAATGCATTTGTTTTCATGTACCTTTTTTTTTCCTGATGTGCCTGATTGACTTGTTTTAATACCGGTGTTATTTGCATTTCAGGGATGGGCCTCTATTATGCAGGAAATTGTCCAAAGCCCTACAGCTGTATTTTAAATTGAAATTATTTTTTTTATGAAGTGATTGTGCAGACTTAATTTAGTTATCTATTATTAAATATATAGTTTCAGGCTGTATAAAGTCTTTATATAGAACAAAAATGGGCACATATGAAGATCTAGGCTATATATACACCTGGTTCTGTATATTAAATCTTTTACATATGTTGTCCATTTTCAGAGACAAATAAACTGCTGCTTTTGAAAACTCAGCTTCTCTTCCATATTAGGGAATTCTGCAGACTCCCTATGTTCCTTAGCTTCAGTATAATGCTAAATCAGTTTGTACATTAGTCTATTTTTAGTTATGAATGAACTTTATGGAGTGCAGCACACAGAGCGATTTCAGAGATTCTCACTCATAAAACCCGTGTGTCATCGCCGCAATTACAGCTGTAAACATAATGCAAGCTCTGGGCTTCCTGGGCCCGAGCCCTGAAATTCCAGGGGGAAAAAGCATCCCCCCTTGCCCTTTTGTGCAAAATACTGGGCAAATAGTAAATCTGGCAGCGTGAAATCAGGTTAAATTGTGTGACCTTGGCTGTGGCAGACAGGCTGACTGGCGTGGCAGCAGGGGAACACTAGAGGGCAACTGAGAGTTTTCTTTAAACCAGCCGAGCTGGAGATGGTTTTAATATCAACTGTTTAAACTCAGTGAGGATTTATTTTCCTGTCTGCAGATTTCACATAAGTAACCTCGGAGTTTCCATTGACAGCAAATAATAATCCAACCAAAGTTCTTCTGGGGGAAAATGCGGCGGGAGCGTGTCCAGAGCCTGCTTTTGCCCAAATAAGGCTTTTTTTTGCAGACCCCATGTGTTAGATAATGATCAACTGACAGTCGGTCATGAGTTAATAATGCTGGATGCTGAAATATGCATACCATGTGGTGTACAACAGTTCTGCGGGGAGAGACAAACACAGCTATAATTAGACATCTGAAACACAAGGAAGTGTGTAAATTGTTTAATAGTCTTCCACTTAATTCACTCAGATAATTTCCTAAGAACCAGTATTGACTACGGAAAAATATTGCACAACTGATTGCATATTTAGTTTAAACCCTGCCCTGCTCAGACAAATTTATGGATACAGCTCAGTTTTATTTGGATTTTACTGAGTGCTAGAGATTTGTTGGGACTGAAATGCAGAGATGGGTTCAGTTTTGTTTGTGTTTATGTTTGGGATGATTACACCAAGTCTATGGGGTTTGCACTCATTTAAACTGGGCATGGTCTTACGGGACCACCAGGACTGGTGGCAGCTGAATGTAGGCATCAAAGAGGGGAGCTTACTCTGTAGCTTCTCCTTGTCACTTTACTAATATCTTCATGCAGGTTGATTATGCCTAACAAATTTTGATTACATCACAGTGCAACGATCAAGTGCAAAGGGCAAAAAAAGGAAAGGAAATTATAATATTCTTACACAAAAAAAAGAATCTTATATAATCAGTTACAAATCAGAAATGCAAGAAAATGTTTAAATAACATATTTGTCATTTTCACATTGTGCATAACTCGATGATCATTGCTTCCTACCTGGTGTTGTCATTCCTGAAAGCAAGGTCTTGGATACTGTCCATTTTATCCTTCTGGCATAAATTTCTGCCTGTTTATATTCATGCACGATGTCCATCAGTCAATTAGCCCATCTCATCCATCTATCTGTGTAGATACGACTGGTTACATATCTATTGTATTTCTGAGATATGTAGGTCATGTCTCTATTGGATACTGCTGACTCTGCTAGACAGCAATTACACAAACACTGGCTTTTACTGGAGAGAAAAAGAAATATTGTTAGGAAAGCTGCCTTAAGATTTGCCTTTTATTTTCTACATCTCTCTAATGGAAGGTCTACCTTGAGTGTTCTGATGAGTTTTGATCAGACAGGCAGACTTGAATGGGTTTGCTGTGCATTTTCACTTCTTGCTGCCATGTTTGCATTGCTTTTGTCTTGGCAATTACATAATGTTAGAACCTGCTCATTTGCTCACTTTCCTTTCTTTGCTTGCTTGCCTTTTTTTTTTTTTTTAACCCAGACTGTTTTGAGAAGTCAGACCTACACTTCTTGAGTGTTGCTCTGACCCTCCAACAGGAACTGAAGCCCCTGTCTGCTGGGTGCAGCTTCCCAGGAGGTGACCTTTGGGGATGGAGGGCTTTGGAGCTGGAGATTGACTGCAGATTTCTGAGGGAAAGGGAAATTTGATGAACCCATATCTGATCCTGTGATGCTGCCCAAGTACATCATGATGAGATAGAACGATTTCTTTGTTCAGAATGCTTCTTTCCCATTAGTGACAGAGAGAGCCATGCTGGCTTGGTCGTGTTCAATGCTTAACGCAGGCTCAGCCTCAAAGATGTGAATAGCCCCAGTGAGATCGTCAGAGGTCTTTGCATGCTCCAGGTCTTTATGAATTACGCATGTGCTTTGCTGAATCAAGGCTTCAGCTCTTCATGTTCCTTGTCCTGCATTGCTCAGTATTTCACTGTGTTTGATCCTATGTATATTCATGCAGTTTCTCACAAGAAGAACCACTGAGTCATCTAATCTGGTATGAACCCCAAGTAGTGGCTCATCAGCCAAAATTGCTGGCAAACTCTTTCATCCAGTTCACCACCTTTTTTCTAAAGGAGAAGGGAAACAGCTGTTTGAGCAAGGACCATAGCCAGACAGCTGGACGCCTTGCCGTGCAGCCAGCCAGGCTGCTGCAGCCGCCCGCAGCAGTCAGGCTCTCCTGGCAGCAGCACGGGCCCAGCCCTCGCTGTGCCTCAGGCGGGACACCTAGCTCCAGTCTGATATCTCAGCCCTCCAGACCCCCAAATCCATGTGTTACTTCCTGCACCGTGCACACCAGCTTGTGTCTGACTCAGGCTTTTCCCAGAGGCCTTGAGAAAGCCAGTTAAACGCATGCCTCCATATTCTGGCACTGGATCAGGTATGGGGTCTGCAGCGCCTGGGCATGCCTGGTTATGCCTCCTTGCTCCTGAGTACCAGCGTTTTCTCACCTTTGAGGCACTCCTTCTCAGTTTTTTTGCTCAAATGCAGTCCAACGTGAGTTATTCAGACCTCCCTGAAGGCAGATATCCCGTTGGCCACAGCATCTTCCTCTCAGCGTATGTTGAATTCCAGTGGGGAGTGGCCTATGAACAGTCACCCTTGGCTTGGTCAATGGGACCTGTAATCCCTGCCTGCAGGTTTCATGCTGGAGCTGTTTTGAGGAGCATTGTGTTTTCCTGGTCTGTTTTCCTTCTGATTACTCATTTGTATGAGTCAGTCTTAGCATTGTGCCAGTCCTGGTGTCAGTGTGAACTTAACTGTCAGGGACTTTATATTTATTTCACTGATGAAAATTTGTAATACTTACAAGGTTAGGAGCAACCCCTGTGGAATCCCACCAGAAATCTTTTCATTTGGTAGAAATTCCCCACTGATGTCTACATTTAGCCAATTCTTAATCCGTTCAATATACGCTTGAATAAAATTATGTAGTGCTGTTTTGTAATCAAAGTATTATCTAATATTGAATCAACTGTCTTACTGAATGCAGGTAGGTTCCATGTGTGCAGCTAGTTTCTCTAACCAAGCTTATAGTTTCAAAGTGTAAAATAAGGTGCTTTGTTTGTTTTTCTTTTCTGTTTTTTAAGATCTGGTTTCTGTAAAACCAAGTCAGTTGACTGGCTTTAATTATATTCTTTTGCAAGCATATCATCTGGCTTCTTTGCAAATATGGAACAAATATTTACCAAACACCTCTGCCTCTTTTTGAATCATTAGTAATAATCCTGTCATCTGTAGCCAGCAAAAGACCTACACCGGATTTTTTTGTTATTATTATTTTAATTTGCTCTAAGGTCTACTTGGATGTCACGTATTTGTCAAGCATAGATTTTTCTGAAGTCTTCAGCTTCCCTTTTCAATTTACTGCACTTCGTAATTTCAAACACATGTATAGATTTTGCCCAGAAAAAAAAAAAAACAACAACTTTTTTCCATTTTTTTAAAACCCACATTAGTCAGCAGGATATAAAGAAGTCCAGATCAAGGAAAAGTCTTAACATCCAACCATGCTGAAATGAAGAAAAAGAGTCTCCAAGCCTCATCCTGAGCCTTGTCTCCATCTTCCATGGAAAAAAGAAACATTCAGTTTTTGGCAAAATTGACCAACCTGATGTTTGCAGTGCCTCTAAATTTTCTGTTAAAAGCAATGCTAGTCTGAACTGTAATTCATGAAAAATACTAGCATTTTTCTTTCTTCAGAGATTGTCTGATCAGGAGGGGGGTCAAAGCAACAGTCTGCAGCTAGTCATATGTCTCCACATTAATCCACACAATGAAGTGTCTGTTTCACTTATTTCCAAATGGGGAATGCTTTCTTTTGAGAGGTAGCAAATTGATTTTCCCCTCATGGAGCATGGGATATCTCATTTCCAAAATAAAACTTTCAGAAATGGCTACACAAGTCCGCTCTTTCTCCATGTGGGTAAGAAAGCAGCATGGTTCCTTAATGTTTCCTGCAAGGTTGTTCACTGGTGTGCTCTGGAGTTTCTAGGTCAGGCTTGGCATGTTCAGTTATAAAGAAAAGAAATAAACAAGTGTTTTCGCTTAGAAAAAGCTTAGTAAAAATAATTTTAATATTCAAGTTGTTTTATGTCAGCTTGAGCAAGCCTGAGTGTGTATTTGTGTGAACTCCACAGCTTGGTGAGAGCTTGAGTTGTTGGTAGGTGCTCATCATTGACTTCCATAGGTGTACTCAGGATCCTGTTGAGATCTTCCCCCAATTGAATTGATACTGTTGTTTCCTAAACACAGGTCTGGGTTTCTTTTTCAGCATGTCTGATCATTTTTTCTTTTTCTTTTTCTTTTTTTTTTCTTTCAGTCTGATCTTTTGCTTTATTTACCAGCCACTTTTATTTCTAACCTTTTGATGCAATATTAGGTTACTTACAATTTGCTTCTCTTCATCAGCTCAGCGTGCCTGGGCAATAAATGCCCCAAGCTCTCCTTTTTGGACCCTGTTTCCGGGAGGCAAAAGCTTTTAAATAAACGTCCAGGGATTAAAGGGAAATAAATCAAATGTAAGGTCCCGAAGTCAAAATGCAGAAAAGGGAATCAGGGGAAGGAGATAAAATAAAGAGAATTATGGTGATGGGGAAATCAAGGAAGCAGCTGGTACTCCACAAAGTATTCAAGACTAACTAAGCTTTGAACAGTTTTTGAGACCATGCTTAAACACAGCAATATGCTTTTCTTAACTTCCAGATATTGCAGACTGCCGGAAGCCCCCTAGAGGGGTAAGTGTTAAAGCCATTAAACCTGTTAACTTTCTATTCATTACATTTTAAAAGGTGCAACATGTAACCATGCTATTCAGCCAAGAGCTAACTTTTGCCAGGCTGCATTAGGGATGTCCTCAGCAACCAGCTATTTACCACTTGCTTGCAGGCATGGTCAGTTCATGGATTTTGTGGAGATCTGGGGCCATTCTTCTCACCTTGACTTCAATTGCTAGGCACCTCCGTGTGCCGTCTCCAGCTTCTCTTTGGCAGCTGAATCATTAAGAGCTCTGGCATCTGACACATCCTGCCATTTCCACCTGCCTCCAAGGGGAGATCTCCTAATCTGTTCTGTGTGTACTGATGGTTTTGCAGCTTAGGGCCCAGGATTCTGGTATCACAGCTTTTTTGTGCATGTGTGTGAAAACCAGAAGACACATGAAAGGCTGGCACAGTGGAGAAGGATTCTGTGAGGGGACAATTGTGCAAGGTGTTCTTCAGGGAGGAGTGGTTGTGGATGCATTTGGCAGCTGTGCTGCCACTCTGTCTCATGTCTCTTCTGAACCCAGCACCACTGTTCATCCGTGTTTATTCACTTCTTGCAGCTTCCACTGCTCCACCTAAATCCTGGTTTGTGATTACCTTCCTCTGGTACACTCCTGCCTTTACATTTAGAGCTCACCTGGCTCTGTGAGCCCACCTTAAAGGTAGACCCAGATCTTCTGCTGGCCCTTCTTTGTTGATGGCCATGGAGATTTTTAGAAACTCAGTTGATCTTTTTTTTAATTGATTTTTGCAGTTGGCAAAAATGCTGTTGTTCTTCTTTCATCTTTCCACAGGAACATGGTCACAAAAAACAGCAGGCAGCCAGAAGAATCTGGTTGGCAGTGTATGTTGTAAATCCATTAGCAGTGCTGAGTACATTCCTCAGCAAAATATGACAATGGCCTTCTTTTCCTTTTTTTTTCTTTTTTTTTCTCGTACTTTTGAAGTGTGTCTGAGAAACTGAAGTATCAGCAAGCCAGAATCAAAAGTCGTATCAGGAAATAGTTCAGAGAGGCCTGGAAAGGTGAGAACTTTGATCATGGGCATTACAGTTGCTTAGATGTGCTCTAGAGTAAGAAATGTGGAGCAAGCAATTAAAAGATACATGTTTTAGACATGAGTACAGTACTTGTTTACTTACATGGTTTGCTGCGCAGCCAGCAAGGTCCAAGGTTATTTTGGTCTCAGCATGGGTAAGTGATCCAGGTATGACAAATGAGGTAATGCATTCCAGGCTCATTAAAAACTCTTGGCTACACGACTGATTTTGACAAAGTGCCAACATAGCTTGACCTCAGCTCTGTGAAGGCCACTATTTTTTTTTAACAATCCCTGTAACAACAAATCTTTTGCATCAGCCAAAATATCTGAATGTAGAGAACAGTGTTATTGGAAGGGTTGAACTCACTGGATTTTCAGTGATAATCAGACTTGTAAAAAAGAGGTAATTTTACAGTAAGTGATCTGCTAAATTCAGGTACCCCAAAACCACAGCCATTATTTCTTGACTTATTCATGCCTCTATAAGTGGTCACATGTACACAGTACATGGCATTATCAGCATGGGTGTAGCTCAGGTGAGGCTGTCCCGATTACAGGATGATGGTAAGCCCTGTGATCACTTCCCCATCCTGGACATATGGGAAAAGAAGGTGGCAGGTGGATGTGCTGTCTTGTTGTAGCAGCCTATGTTTTTCCATTGTAGTGTTAATGGTCATGGTTGACTTTGGCAGCTCCCACTTTGGGCGCTTCTCCTTCCCCTGCGTAGAACTTGCCTTTCTTCGGTTAAAACCAGAGCTGGGAGTTGTTCTAGGCAGTGAGGCTTGGAAGTGCTCCTGTTCCTTGTGTCCTGCTGAGCAGGCTGTCTCTGAAAGTTGAACATCTGAGGATGGTAGTGACTGGAGAACAGTAGCGACAACCTTATGAATTCTCTGAGTAGGTGAGCAGGGTATCTGCCCTCTCCTTCTGGCCTGTCCCAGTCACCTAAAATATTCTGAAGTGTGCACAGATGGGTGAGAGTGCTGGAGGGGAAAATGTAATTTCTGAGCAATGATGCTCTTTCTGGGCTTCATGAACAGTAAGAACTTCTGGCTTTGAGGAAACAGCTAGCTAACCTGAGCAGCATTAGCCTTGAGCTCGTCTCTTCTGTGTGGCTCTCTTGGTGGGTCAGAGCCTGCTTCTGAGCTTATCTGCAATTCCTGGTCTATTTCTCTGCACAGATGCCTCTGGATTGTCCTTGTTTGATTACTGTAGTTTGTAACTTGTGCAAGAACAGGCTTTGGAAGCATCAGGTCAGATTCTTATTGGGATATGTTTACACAGCAAAGATTTGCCAGTCTCCATCTACACATAATCTAACTTATGCTGTGCGTGACACAGGCTTTGCATTTAACCTCTCAGGTGTAGCAGTTGGTAGTAAAAACATGTAGGGCATTGCTGGTATTTTGGCAGTACAGAGCACAGCCACGGTTTGGGGACTCCTCCAGGTTCAAGGAGTGTTCGCTCGTACTGTGCGCATTTTGCTGCTGGCTGTGTTTTACCTGGCCATACCTGCAAAGTTTGCCAGGACTCAGCAGGTAAAAGGAGTGGTAAAACACCACATGGTGGCAAAAGGCAATCACATTGTCAATTAAACAGAAAAGAAAGTTTTTTTAACAGGTACTGTGTTGTCTCTCTCATACTCCTGTTAAGGTGCTCACACTAAAGAGGCAGCAAATGATGCAAACTTCTTTCTGTCCTTATTTATTCATTTTTTACTTCAATTTTCTTTGCTTATGCTGTTGCCTTCTGGGAATGTGAAAGTTATCAGGCCTCATTGCCACAAATGCGTTCAGAAAATGAATTTGAAAGCCATATGCACAAAGACATGAAGATAGTAAATTTTGATAGATAATTTTGGATATTCTTAGGTAGTCATGACACAAGTCCTTCTCAACTAGAAAACAGAAAAAAAGTCATAGGATACTTACTCAGCTATCCAGTACGTACTGAACATCCAGTGTCATCAGGAAAACTGAATGTGTCTAAGCCACAAAATGTGTAAAATTGCTTTAAAATAATTATGAATAACAAGTTCAAGACATTTGCAGTGTGCTCATGAATATGTCAAAAAATTAAACAAAAGATGACGAAATTGAAACATGAGTGTGACTTGTAAATTTTTTCTTCAGTCCTAGTCATATTTCCTCACTCACACAAACAAAATGAATGTCACTGAAATGCAGTAATCTTCAAATAATGCGTTTATTTATAATGGTTTAGGGTGCAGATACTAATGTCTTTGTTTCAAGTGTGACTGGAACTATGTCAAATGTTTTCTTTTACAGAGTAGATATTAGATGCAAGGACCTTCTCTTCTGGTAATAATTCCTATTACTGCTTTCTTGTTTATTGTGTGTCAGATCTGGAGTGGCTTTAGGTGATTTAAAATCACACCATGGGGCATGTGGGATGGTCCTTGTGTGTGCCGCAGGCAGACCTTCCCTGCTGCAGCTCCTGAGCCATGGGGAGAATGCAAACACCCCATTTCATAGTGGGTTTGTGTCAGTTCTGCCGTGGAAGGCTTCAATTCAAACAGTGATTTTATGCAAGCTCAATATACCTGGAATTTAGAAACAAATGCCTTCTTGCTTTTAAAGCCTTTAGCAAAATATTAGCAATGTTTTACAATGTGATGCAAAGTATGGTGCCAAAACTCAGAATAACAAGTGAGTTTGAAAAACATTGAGCCTTGAACTAGTTTCTTTATTTGTTAAAAAGAAATAAAGGAATGAAAAAAGAAAGGACAAATAATTTGCATGCAAGTATACTTGATGGTAGCTCAGCCACATCCCTCTTTGGCCATTGGTTGGGCCAGGCCTGGGGATCCTTTTCATTCACAGGTTAACCTGTTAACATGTGTGCCAGAGGGAACATTTCAGTTTCCTTCAGTACCTTTTTAAAGAAGATGCAACTGCTGAGGCAGACCATGGTTAAGGGTCTGTCCATGCTATCGAGGTCATGTGCCAAAAAATCCCTGTAGGCATCAGGGAGACGGCAGAGGTTGAGCGGAGTTTATAAATCAGGCAGGGTGGCGTGGCCAGCGCTGGCAGTCTGGCAGCCGGGGCTGGAGCCCTCGGAGCTCATCCCACGCTCCCGCCGAGTCTCAGCTCTGTTTATATGAGTAATGCAGCGGCTGGGGGAGGGGATTTGTAGGCACGGAGCAAACACTCTTAGTGTTCATTTTGTGTAAGACTGACATCTACACCAAGTTGAGACTCCCGGTGACGTGGTGTGCAGTCACATGCTGTAGCATTCATGAGTACAGATATAAATCAGGCAGATGTTTGTCGACTGGAATGGGTAATAATTTCTCTCTTTGTTTGATTTTGCTTGTTAGCCTCAGATGGAAATTTCAGAATTGCTTTCTGCAGTACTTTTCAATAAGCAGAATGTGCTTCATTGGAGATAGATGGAGATATTTCTGTAGGGAGATAAATCTATTTTTAGATAGACACAAATGTGGACTTACTCCCATATGCACATGCATATATATACATACACATATAGGGGTTTTTTGGTTTTTTTTTTACCTTACACAAGTGTTGGGGGAAGAAAAAGGATCTGGCTTTTTATTTTAAACCCAAAGCTTTTCTTTTTCTCTGAGCAGACCAAATACAACAGTGTTACTCAAACTATAAAATCAAATTAGCACCCTTTATTGTGTTTGCAAACTAATTAAAATGTAGAATGTCCTGAAACCACTGGCTTACTGTGTGACAAATGTAAGATTAGAAACAATTAGAAGATACTCAAGAGGTTTGTGATGTTTAGATTTCTAACAGTGTTCTAATCATCCCTTTAAGTAATGAAAACAATGGTTACCTAAAAATTAAAGGTTTAGAGGAAATTATGTTATTCGGTCCAGCCATTAGTTAATGATTGTTTTATAATTTTAAATGTTGCTGTAGTAGTTGGAGGCTGATTTTTAAATCTGAAAGCAGAGGGGACATGTAATAATGACCAAGCATCTGCTTCATGTATTATTTCTATATATGATCATAATTTATATTGTAATAGCACTATTGAAAGATGAGTGTGATGTTTTTCATGATGATCCATATCCCATTCCTCGTATGGCTCAGTGCAGTTAGGATTTAGTCACTGTGTTATTTCAGGGCTGTTTTATCTTAAGAATTGGACAAAACAGAAAGTGATTCATGTTAATTTGTATGTGTGGTATGTAACCCTTGTGAAACAATCAATCACTTATTTCTGTACTTGTCAACTTCCAGAACTAGTTGTTAAGGGGGTTTTTTGATCCATTTCAGGACTCAGGGGTAATTTTTTATTTTTTTCTTAAACTCTTTTAGAAGAACTTTGACAAGAATGACAGGATATATAAACATTTCTTGGAGCTGTAAGGAATTTCAATATTTCAGAGCATTTCCAAAGCCAGATGTTTCCCAGAGTTGGAAACAGCAGTTAGTACTCTTGCTTGAAGATTAGAAATAAAGGCAGCAGGGTGATTAATGCAAAGTTACCTATTAATATTCAATTTTATTCTTTTTTGTACCAGGGAGAAGTATTTGTGCTTTCTCTCCAAGTCCTTGGGAGACCAGTGTTTGACTTTATATTAATTAGTTATGTGAAAGGAGAATAGATTAGCCTTGGGGGGATATTCTATAGAAATGTATAGTGTGTAAAGATGTAACCCATAGAGGACAGGAATCTCGTAATAAGCATTTACTGTTGACAGATGTATACATTTCTGTGACTGATTGTAGTGGAATTATTTATTGTGCTTTCAGCTATTAAGAATCCAGTATAAGACAATGTGCTCTAAGTATTCTCCATTAATTTTCAGCACCAAATCTTAAAGGCAGACCGCGCAAAAAGAAGCCATGCCCACAGAGAAGAGATTCATTAAATGGCATTAAGGATTCCAACAATAATTCTGAAGGCAAAGCTGTTGCCAAGGTAAATCACTTAATAATACTCTTTTCGGCACTCTCTTCTTTTTTAGGTACAACCCTGCCTTTGTTTCCCAGCATGCAGTTTCACATTTAGAGTGTAACGAACATGATTTTTTTCAACAGTTCTGTTTTTCACTTTAAATCGTGCCTATGTTCAAAGTTACCAGCAACTATAATCACCTAACAGCCTAATGCTATCAGCTTGTTGGTAACTGGTAGTGCTTAAGCTTTCTTGGCATCTAGTGTTAGTTTTCACATTCTGTGACACACAAACATAGTTTGTGACAGTATCTCCGAATTAAAAATAAACCTGGGAGCAGCTCACCCTGTTACAATGCACTTCTAAATATAAGTTTGAAGATAAACAGACGATGAAAGAAGAGCTGCCTCAGTAATGGTTTCTAAGAAGCAAACACAAACGATATTACCCTGATGTTAAGATCTCATCATTTTTAAATTGGAAAAAAAAAGTAAAATATAAAGTCAGAAACTCAGTATGAAAGCTCAAAAAAATATCTGGGCTGTTCCTTTAATACTTACTGCTGAGCTCTATGTTCCATGGTTTGCTGAATAGTGCATGCTTTTACAGAGAGAGTCTTCTGTATGTGCTGCAGTGCTTAGCCCATCCTGAAAATAAAAATCAGATCAATGATTAGTGTTTATAGACTTAATCTTTAAGATATTTATGGGTTTGTGTCTTTTCCTTTAAATATTTTTAAGTGGAGTTTCTGTAAATTATATCCTATTTTCTATTTTGTCTATGTGGTTTTAAACAGGAATTTGGTTTTCTCTTAAAAAAAGAGCAGCACAAATGGCTCCTTTCAAGATGATTTAATTAGAAACTCTAAGGTGCAAAGATGGAAAATTACTTAGGGCAATAGTTGATTTTTATCTGAGGCAGAACTTTGTCACTGATACTTTTAAGCTAAACAGCTAAAGAGATTAGCATATACTGAATTTTTACACCAACTCCTCCCAAATCTATTGTTTCAATAACTTAGATGGATGTGTATCTGGAAAATGCTTCCATTGTTGTGACCATCTCTTTAGGAAATACAGTGAATCTGTAGATCCATTGCATTGGTATTGTTGTACACAGTGAACGTCCTGGGAGATTAGGAGGTTAAAGAGGTCAAATGGAAGTGTTCTGCTCTCAGTTTCTCATAGGAAGGCAAATTAAATTCCACCTCCTCCTCCTTCTCCCTAGGAGTTCAGTTAAAATTGTGCCTTCTGTTGATGACAATAAAAGAGGCTGAAGTTCATGATGAAGCTCTGCCCTTAAGTCATTGTTTCTCTTCTTTTTGTGCCCTATCGTGCTCAGTTGGAGTCTGTACTATCGTATTAGACAGGCATGGTAAGAGGTGATAGAGCCTGGTGTGTTGAGTTGCAGGATCCTGCCACATACTATAGGGTTTGTCTGAATGTTTTATCTGTGAAAGAATTTGCAAAATCCGTTGTGTGAAAATGTCTCAATTTGCCTCAGTTCCCCTTCCCCCAAGCCATTTTTCCTGTTAAAATATTGCCAGCGCACTGCAGCATGGACCATATTGTCAAAGCACTCTAGACCGTAGCACAAGTAGTTCTTGCCTCCTCAGTACCTGATATATAGGTATTAGGTAATTATAAACAACAGTAACACTTCATACTAAATTATTCATCCTTTCTGTTTATATTTGGGTTCACACTACTAGTCAGATGGGAGGATATTTCAGATAAGACGTAATTCTGCCTATTTATCTAGTCATACTGTGCTCATCATTGTGCAGATATTAATAGCATTAATTATCTTGGCTAGCTTAATTTCATTATAAATAATAGACATGTTCATGATATAATGTCCTTGCATGTAGTCGCACTGACTTCACTGTGGCTTTTCACATCAATCTGTGTCTCAGGGCTGTGGATATACTTCCATGAGAGGAAGACAGTGAATCAAACCTTCTATAGCAGATGTAGTGCACTTTGTGCAGATCCTGCCTGTGGGTTACTGGGGAGGGAGGAGAAGGGTATTTGGGGAAGGGGAGGACTAGAGATCCATCTGCTGTCTTCTCATTGCTGGGAACAGCTGGGATGTGGTCATCTGAAGCTCCATGTTGGAGTTTACCATTGGTTATCCTCCTCTGTGAGTGCTCCGTGTCTGACTAATGCCAACAGTGGGTCCTTGGAGAGTTGGATTGAACATGGCTTGTGTTAACGGGACAAATCCACTTGTGTCAGATGCTGAAGAGTTTAGCAGTCCTGGCCGTATTCTTGTCCCAGATAAAATCCCTTCTGACCAGAAGTTGTGCTGCTTGCATTCTCAGATCTTGTCACTTAGTCTGGCAGCAGCCTCATTTCTCAGTGGTGTGGCAATGGCTCTGATGGAGTTGCAGTGGCTGTATGGTTTCGGTTGGGAAACAGCAGAAGGGGCATTCTGAAGGCCCTGGGTTTGAGCCTGTCAAGAGCAATGCAAGCTGCATAGTTGTCATGACTTTTTGAATTTCATGTTCTCAGCTACCAGTGACTAGAAAGCTTAATTCTTAAAACATAGTTCTCATTAGGCATGTTTGTCTTGAACCATCAGCAGATCATTTTGAGGGTTTCACAGTTACCTGATAAGGGTAAGTGTCTGGTTGGGTAGGAGCAGCTCTGGGTCAATTCCAGTATAGGTGGTCCTGGACCTGCAGGTGCTGCCAGGGAAAATGGGTCTTTCATGTGCCACTTATCGCTTTTGTTCTCTTGAGCTCTTTGGTGGTCACTGCATCAGTTTTACTGCCTCCCGGGGAAGATCCAGGGGAGTTCCGTCCCAGGCTGGGAGGAGAATACAAGGCCATCTACTGTCAAGAACTAGCTCTCCTGGAGAGGGATATATCAAGCTCTTCTCTCTAAACATTCCCAGGACTCTGGAGGCTTTCATACTTGATGTGTCATCAGTGCTGGACAGTGCTGGACAGCAGATGACCCTCAGTGTACGTGCTTCATCTTTCCTGAGAGTGTTCCCAATTCAAAGTGTGTTCTAACACTTTTTAAAACTGGCTGATCTGACCATTTTGAGGAACTGAAAGGATTAACTTGTTAAACATGGAAATTATCCCCAAACTAATCTGTTAATTACATCTCCTAATGCAAATACTGAAGTAAACCTCTCACTTCATCTGTACAGCAAGATCTGGAAAATTAGTTTAAAAGTTGCCAGGTTATGCTTTTCCTGTGACCACAGGTGGCCTGGCATGCTCTCAGACCTGGAGATTTATTCCGAGTGCCTCAGCCATTATCTGATGGAAACTGTAAAATGCAGGTCCATTGTAGTCTGTGTTGTGTGTGACCTCTGGCAGGAGAGGACAAACATTCGGTTGTACCCATGAGTGTTCACTGGCCATTTGGTCATGGGTCATCCACCTCTGATGGAGCACACAGCAGGAGATGGTCAGATGTTCCAACACCCATCTCAGTGCACCCCCATCTTTTCCAGCTTAACCCAGCTGTGGCACTGGGTTTGTGTTTCGAAAGAGAAGTGCAGTTTGTGGTGCTTGGTGCAAATCTGGCAAATTTTGATATGTTTATGCTGGGTTTACACTGGTGTTACCCAGAATGGCATTTGATCCTTTTGGTTCTCATTAATCATTGGTCATGGCATTCATCCATGTTGCCTGTCAGATGGTGGGGAGGTTCCATAAGTGAGGTTTGGGCCTCAAATGCTGAGCAGATGAAGCATTGTAGCCTTCACCAAAGCTTTGGAGTCCACCCATGGCATTTTGACACCACTGAGTTCCACAGGGGCTTTGACCTTGCTTCTCTGTAGACGAAGAGAGGAAGGTTGTGTGTACCATGGGTTTTTCCTAGTCCTTCTGGTGGCTTTCTTAATGTTACTTTGCCTTTGTCACCTTGAGGGTAGTATCCCTTTCCACTAGTTTGCTTGCACAGCAGTGAGCTTTGATTTCACTTAGAGTTCACGCCCAGGTTGTCTTTGCAAACATAGTTCTGAATTGTCCTGTTTGAAAAAGAATCCAAGCAAGTGGGTGACAAAACTGAAAAATTGTTCCCAGGTCCAGTGAATTTGTTCCAAATTTACAGTTCCAATTAAAAATCCTAAAATTATTGAAGTATGCATTCCTTCTGGGAGGGTTAACCCAGTCCTTGGTGAAGCATTGAAACCTATGACAATGTAATCTAAACTTTGTAAGTGGAAGCTGTTAAATAATTTTTGTGATGTGCCAGAGTAAAAAAAGTCAAGGAATTACAGCTCTGACCTGAAAAGTGGATGAGGAAGTCCAAAGTTCATTTAATAGGAAAAGAAGACATGCTAGCTCCTCTGACTTTTGGATGAAACCCATGGTCTTTACAAAAGTTTAATCAACAAGCATATCTATTACTAAAATGCAAAGGGTGGTGTCTTGTGCTATAGAAGACAACAACTCTTTGAACTGTGCAGCTGGAGAATATCAAGCAGTTCACTGGACATACTTCAGCAGCAAATGATCAAGAAAAATCCTTCCTTCAGGATGTCCATTTTCCAGTCCCTGCTGCATTGCCTGAGAGCGGTGAGCCTGTACCCTCCAGTGGCCAGTATGGAGGTTTTTCAGCAGCATCAGTTGCCATGGAAAATCATGACCATTTTTCCACTCTTCTTAGGAGCTACCATTGCTTTGTCCAGCATCTGTGGAAAACTGTGGAGCGGATCACCGGAACTCAGTACTCCTGCAAAGTTAATGCCTGGAGCAGTAGAAAGATTTTGCTTTCCCTGAGCTAGAAATGCCTGAGTATCTTTTAAGATAAAATAAGCATATTGTGGTTGTGGTCTTTCCAGTGATATGTTTGTTGTTTGTTTACAAGCACTTACAGAATGCTCTTCATAGAAGTTGCTTCCAAACTATCAACAAGAAAGCACCTGGTTTAGAAGTGACAGTTCTGAAGGAGGGTCCATGGGTTGCTTGACCAAGAGCTCCTGCACAGCAGGATACCCTGCTCTCCTCTAGTGTCCTCCTAAAATACCAAATACTGGCTCTTAGAGTCTCCCTGCTCCCTCTGGGAGCACGAAGGACATGTCTTGAATGGGGTATGGAGCTACCAGAACGCTCCTGACAGCACTCAGAAGCATTGAAGGGACAGTGCAAATGTGACTTACATGTAACCATCTTCACTACCTTGTATTAGAGAACTTCAAGTGTTTCACTGGAAGTTTATTGATCCCATGGTCCCAATGTCTTGGTCATGTAGAGCTTTGAAACATCAGGTTTCTCCTTTTTTTATTTTTTTTATACATCCCTTAAGTGAATGCTCGATTTGTAATTTGCTTGGTTCTGTGAGAGGATTATCTTTGAGGGGGGCTGCAGGATTAAGCCAGTCTCACTGGGTATTTTTCCCCATGTATGAATACTGAGGAGAGGTAAAGTGGTTCCAATTCATTGATTTCCTGACTGGCACACATCTGCTGGGAAGTACAGTGGGAGACCTGGGGCTCTGGGATTTACGTGCATGAGGGATGCCAGTGTCTACCAGTAAAGGCTCGAGCTACCAGCCTCTCCCTTCTGCTGAGTGCTCAGGGCTGTGCTCAAGTTTAAGTGGATGCTCAAATACACTTGACTAGAGTCCGTGCTACAGCAGAACCTCCACTTGTGTGCTGAGGTCTCTGCCTGGATAAAGCTTGCCAAGGTTTGCATCTCTTTTGGTGGGCCAAAGGAGAGAAAAATGTGTCATTTCAGAGCTGGCTGCTGAGCATTCCTGGAAGAGGCTGAGCACCCTCAGCTCCAAGCGTTGTCTATGGGAGTTGAAAATGCTCAGTGTCAATCCTGGAACAAGGGAGGGTTATTATTAGACTTGCTAATGGCAAGTGTATGTGAGAGATGGAAGCTGTGACATAGCAATGTATAGTCATAAAAATGCAGATCTGGAGAGCATTACCAATGAGTTATAATGATTTAAAGATGTGGCTGTTCAAAAATGTTGTGACTAAGATTCAGAACAAGACATTTAGCTCTATAAATAGCGTCCTTTGTTTCCCCTCAAACACAGTCGCATGGTTTGGCCTTTGTTTTTTTCTACAATCCATTCTGCTAGGAGAGGGTATTTATTCCTTAAGTGAAAATTAAAGGTTACCCAGATCTGATATGACATCTTTTCTTTTCCCAGGTAAAATGTGAGGCTAAGTCAGCTTTGCCCAAACCCAAGAGTAACAACAGCAACTGTAAGAAAGGCTCAAGTGAGGATAAATCAAAGATTGCCGTAGGTGAAGAATGCAGAGCTGATGAGCAGGCTTTCCTTGTGGCTCTTTATAAATACATGAAAGAAAGGAAAACACCAATTGAACGAATACCCTATTTAGGTTTTAAGCAGAGTAAGTATCCTTTTTCTCACTTTCTTGTTGACATTTTAGAATGGTTTGGCTTCTCTGGAGAAATCAATTGCACATGAAGCCTATTTTAAAGCCTTATGGATGGGGAGGGACCATGTTTATCTCTACACGTTTTCTAGTCCAGGCATTTCACTGTCTTATGCCTAGATTTGCATCTCTTCCTTCTGGGGTAGTTGCTGCCGGATATTTATAGGTTTAAATCCGCTGATTATGACTAGAAATAGGCATGTTGAAAACTCTCTAGTTTTCTGTTTTGTAAATCTGCAGCGTCTGTAATGCCTTTCTTCTGAGTTAATAATATGACGTATCTTTATTGTGCCCAGATGTTCTTTATGAAAGGACAAATATTAAAGGAAGTCATTTAAAGGTGGTCAAGAAAGGCACAAAAGGGATCGTATTTTTAAGCCCCAGAATGTGTTTATAGTTAATAAATTACTGACTTTGGAGAATAAAACGAGACTGTATCTACTTAATACACAATGCAGTGTTTAGAATTGCTTTGGCATGTACAGTTTGTAGTGCCACAATCTGTAAATTATTGTATGTGGAGAAGATACAGTTGAAACTGAATTTTGCATAAATACTGCAGCACAATGTAGATCTTTCATAGTTCCAGCAAAAGCTGTAAATGGGGGTATTTTTCCTCCTTGTCTATAGATTGAATGATACTCTTATTTCCTTAAAGGGAAAACACCATGGATTGGAATATTATTTACTCTAATTTATCTCCTAGATTAAAACCATGTGTTATTTTGATGAAGAATGTCAAACCTGTATGTTTTACATAACAATTTACATACGTAATAGCAATTGGCACTGATTGCAACAGGCCTCCAGCAGCCATTATAAACTTATATAACTCCAAATGATTACAGTGTTTGTCTGAAAACTGGCTGCTTGAAATGGGAGTAAAATTAATGTACTATGAACAGCTTCGTTGCATTATGCATTGATTCAGATTAAATCAAGGCCTAAACAAAGTTCTTGATAGCTTTGAAGCAGTACAAGGTTCAATGAGGCTTTCAGAACATTTTGTGTTGAAGAAATTATTTTTTTTTCTCCCCCGACCCCCCACCCCCCATATTATTCTGCATTCCCTCAAGCATGGAGACAGGGTGGGCTTAAAAGACAAGCTAAAGTACTATTTCTGAAGTTGCCCACTGGGCGTAGGGCCCACTGCTGACATTTCATGAAATACATTGAAACTTGCCTGACATTCATTAGGAAGTAGGGGCCTGATCCAGCAAACACTTAAATACCAAGAGTAAGTATGCTGAGAAGAGCAGAAATGTTTGCAGGATGGGGCTCTGTGTTTGTCCAGCAAGGCTTGTGCAAACATTGCCAATATAAATAGGTTGTTGGGGAGAGGCAGTACATACAGTATGGCAGAGCATCCCTCCATGGAGAAGGAGATCCTGTTCTCCATGGTCCACAGCCTTGCTGCTGGCTTCACAAATGTGTCTGTGGGGAATCACTGTTGGTGGAATGGTGCATACACAGTGATAGGGCTGACATGAATTTTTCTTCCAACAGTTAAATGAAATAAAATAAAAATTAGAGTAAAATAAATTAGAAAAAAAAAAGAACACCAGCAAGCAGTGGCCCCATGGGACAGGGAGCTGGGAGGAAAAGCACGTGAAAGGAGAGAAGTTCTGCAGGAAATAACAACTCTCTCCCAACACATCTTTTGAATTGAGTTGCCTCTGTGCCTCTGACCCCACAGCCACAGGCAAGGCACGACCAGCCACAGCATAACTATTGCAGTAATGCTCATTCATCCTCCATCTGGGTTCATTCAAGCAGGGCCTGCTAGAACGCAGCTTATTGTTCCTCGATTATGGAGCCCATTATCTGAGCTGCAGTAAATATTGGATATTGTCTAATCAATAGGCCTGCTCTGTGAACCAGTGTGTGGCTGTTGCTTGCTTGCTAATGAAACCAGTATTAAACAAATAATTAAAAGTAACATTCTTCCCAATGAGTAATTTTTATTATAGAAGTTAAGGAAACATGCTACAGTCATTATACCATGTCTCTTATCAGCAAAGTCAAATGAGCCCATTACCTTTGTCTCAGTGTATTTTTCCAGTCCTGTTAAGGAATCTGTAAGTGTGTTCTCTAATATGTTATTAAAAATATATATAGTATGGGCTAATATTTACTCTTCAGTTTATGTAAATACCTCTTTGGAAAATGTTTCACAGGAGCTTTTTCAGGGGCTGTGAGCTTTTTTTTCTCTATTTTTCTTTTTTTTGAACTGTTTAATTTACATTTCTTTGAAATGTTGGCTAATGCAATGCTTATCTAAATACTTATTGTCCCTCTAACAGTTAACCTTTGGACTATGTTTCAAGCTGCTCAAAAACTGGGAGGATATGAAACAGTAAGTGTTTAAGTAACTTAAATGAAATAATTGTGCAATCTAACTTTTCCCTGTTAGAAAAAAAATATGTAAAAGCAAACAACCATTTGCTGCATTTTAGGCTAGCTGTACTCATTGTGGGTTTATTGGACTGTTTTTGGAAATGGTCCCAATTAGTTCCAGATTTGGCAAAATTGTAAACTTGTCGTAAAAACTCCGAGTGGAAAACATATGTAACTCTTCCCTGTCAAGGAAATTAGTTAGGTCTGTAATTTTTTCCCATGTTGAGAAAGGGCTATTATTGTACAGCAAGCCAAGATTGCATAAAAGAAATTTCACTTGGCAACATCCCTGACATCTGTTCATGTCTAATATGGGAAATGTATTAAAGGCTTTCAAAAGTAATCAGCATTGTCCATTAAGGAATAGTATGCTGCAGAATCTTCTCTTATTCCAAGTGTAAAAGATCTTTATTAGACAAGGGTCTGTTCCACATAAACAGGAAGTTATCAAAGTAATTCAGAAAAGTTTGTGACACTTTTTATCAGCTAACCATATCTGACAAGAGCAGTTTATTTTTAGCTCACAGGAAAATTTGATGGCCACAGGTTTTACAGCATGTATTTTGAACCAATAAAATATTAGAGCAACAAACTTAGATTAAAATCTTGAAATGAGAAGAAAGAGCTGCATTAATATGGCACGTTGAGATGACATCTGTAATAAAAAAACAATTGACATAGGAGGATGTCGTCACTGGAAATATTTTCTTTGCACACAATGATCGGATTAAGTTGTTCGGTTCCTGCCACAGTTGGATGAAAGAAATTATTTTTGCTCTGTTTACAAAGTAATCTGGGACATATCTGTGCTATAGAGAGATGACAAGAAGACATGCACTATCAAGAAACTGAAAGTCACTTGAACCAAAATGCAAGACTCACTGTTTTCCTTCCATAGAATAAAGCACATTGTTCTGTACATCAGCAGCCTAGGCTGGTTAGCATGGGTGTGCCTGGGATTTTGTGAAACGTGAAATCCAACATTCTTTAAAAATATATATGCTTGATTTGGCTTTTATTGTTGCTCTGTCTTTCATTAATCAACACATCCCATGCTTATGTACAGGGGTGTGTGTAGGCGTGCTCATGGGTATGTATGAATGAATAGCTACCACAGATAGATCGTTACAGCAATTATCAGCCAACAGTAACTGCTTGAGTTGTAAAGTGCAACGAAAATGAGGGCTAAAATCTTGAACTTGATCCAGAGCACCAGGGAAGGCCAGAAGGGAGATTAAAGGGAGAGTGTCATGTTCAGAGTGCTCAGGAAGGTGAGCAGTTTTCACAGCAGTGTTTCAGGTTTGCTTGAGGGGACTGAGTACTGAAGGAGGGATGCCAAAGCAATGGCTTTCTGGAGAGACCTGAGTTTTAGTCAGAGGGAGAGGGATGGATTTAGACAAGCTGGAGCAGGTGTACCTCTGCACCTGAGGCAGAGTAAGAGTAGGATTGTGAATTGGTGATCACAAGGCCAGAGACCCAGGTTTGAGAAGCACGACAGGGTCAGAGGGGAAAGGATCACATACATAAGAATGTCAGCCAGAGTAGCTTCAATCCACACTCGTCTCAAAGCTCCTGTCCTTTTCTCAGTGACAGATGTTCTCTATTGTTTAGTGGCATTTGTCACCTTGAATGAAAATGTACCAGCAGTGCTTATTCTCCATAGAGAGTAAACTAAGCAATTGCGCTTCCTGTTCAGCAAATGGCAAGATGAGCACAGCTCACACCCTCTGACATACCTGAGAGCCCAGCTTTCCTTGGAGAGTGACTGTGTCTGAAATGATGGTCATGATCCTGTTTTCATGGTGTGAGTGGCAACTGAGGTCTTTGCAGGGAAGCTGCTGTGATACAATATAATTTGTATATGGAGCATGAGGTTTCCTGACCTCGTTCTCTTCTGTTAACATCTCATCCTCAGTATGGATCTGCCTTTGCTTTAAATTCCCTGAGTATTGTATCGATAGCTGTTGCAATACTTTGACCTGTGCACACCCTGGGTTTTATTATTTTATGGCCGGTTAAGAGTCACTGAGTTTGCCAACTGCAGAAATTCCAAGTTAATGCTTTAATTCAGTGTTGAGCAGAATCCACCACTCTCACACACAGTGCCAGCGTCTATTGATGACGGGAAGTCATGGAGTGCAACAGCTTTCTCAAACCTTCCCTGTTTAATATGCATTTATCTCTATGGCCCCTTCCATCTGACTTGAGCAAACCATTACAAGGGCTTCATCATCTTTAATTGGTTTTAAAATTTCACAAGTTTCTGGTTTGTGCATCAAAGTAGAAATAGGTCTTTTCTCTTGGAAGTATTGTAAAGAAAATAATATTTAAAACTAGATATTTGACTTCAACATGTGACAGCCATTTCGTGAACAGGACACGGATAAAAGATTGCTTAAAATGACATATGAAAACTTAAAGTGGTCAGATGACAATTTTTTTACAAGCATAGAAACCTTCCCAGTTAAAGCAGTTACAAACTTTACCCACCTTTACTTTATCCTTTTATTTGGCAGAACAATTATAGTCTGCTCATTTTTAATTTCATCCACTGCCTTGCCCACTTTGTCCATATATAGGTGTTTTGATGGAGTCTAAAAAACATCTTTGAGAAACAAGCATGTGCAATATGGATTATGTGCAGTGTTTTTCAGCTTCTGCACAGATTCACAGAAGATTTTTGCAAGATTTTTGAGTCCAGTCCTGTCAGTTAAGGATCTAAAAGTGACTGAGAACAGACAGGGATTGGATTTGAGATGCAGAGAACAACTTTCTTAGCCATCTGACTTCCCCCTACCAGGGGCTGGAATGGATCCAGTGAGGCTTAACAGGGAGCATTACCTTTGCATATGGGATATACATATGGGATATCTAATAGTGTCAGGTCATGATTGTGTGTCATATTTAAGTGCTCTCCATTTAGAGTACTTATGAGAGTCATTTCTCCTCCATTTGATTACTAATTCTTCGTTAGTTGTCATCTATAACTGTGTAATACCACACTCCCTTGTACTTGCTGTTGAACATAATACAGACTTAATAAAAACAGCAACCCATACAAACTGGTTTAAGGCCTTAACAGATGAAGCTGTCTCTTTGTAGTTAGTGGAATCATATTTCTCTTAAACAAAGATATGTGAGATGAGCATCTTCATTACTAATAGTAGGAGAGTGCATTGGAAAGCAATCTCTATAGCAGGTCTTCACAGTATGAATGATTTTAAATGTCCCCAGATCGCTGGATGAAATATGAAATGATGCCATGTTGTAGGGGGGGCTCAGCTGCAGCGGCATTTAACAGCCTTTGCCTGGAATTTTCTCAGTCATCCTAAGTCAAGTGAGTAAAAAGTGCAGAAGTTCATAGATGGGAAACTTCCAGGACTTACCTAAAGAGTTGTCCTTGGCAAATTATGAAGTAGCATTTTTCCTTTTGAGCCAGCATAAAAGGAGTGCCTTGGCATGTTTGCAGAAGGCTGTGCTGCTGAATGGACTCTACCTGGAGATGTCTTAGAAAGATAAAGGGTAAAAAGAAGATTAGGTGGAGCTTAACCTTCAGCATGTAGCAGCTTAGATTTTGGCAAAGGTCAGTGGGATCCCACTTAGCTGTTGCCTCCTGGAAGCAACAAAAAGTTGCTTTAGTATTTAAAAATTAGCGATTGACACGTACATCAGTCCTGTGTCTGGGCAGGCTCAAAGAAGCTGGTGTATCATGCAATGCAAAACTAACTGGGGTTATTCCATATAGAACTAATACCCAGAGCTCTGAAGAGAACTGTGAACATCATGTACCATGACCAGAAAATCCCGTATTATGTTTGCAGCAGGAAATAAGCAAGAAGCCTTTCACAAGGAAGGGAGCTGGGATTGCAGTGCAGACGACCTTAAGATTGCTCAAAGCAGAAGACACTATTAAGAGCATGTTTGTAAACAGTCTTCTGCTTTAGTAGATAAGATCATTGCTTTTTTTTTTTTCTTGACTACCAGTCACTGCATAATACTGTGCGTATAGGAACCAGATCAAATCTGCTCCTACGTCCCTGGACAGGCCAGTGTCTTTGCTTAACTCTGATTTCTGTTGGTTGGGAAAGATGTCACTCAGGTTTTCAAAGGTGCTGGCTTCCAGTGGGCCCAGCTTAAGGATTTTGAAGCTGTAAGTTGGAGGAAATTGCAGGAGGGCCTTGCAACCCGGAAGGCTGCTTTAAAACTAAAGACAACATTGGGATGTGAAGCTGTCAGAGATGACTCTGGCCTGTGAAATTGCCTTGATTATGGGTGAGCCTGGACCATCCTGCACTTCCAGGATCATGGCAGGCACTGAGAGCAATATATGTGCTGTTAGGAGTAAGGAAAACAAATCAGAAAACAGATTGTTTAAGGATGTAATTAATCATTTCCTTTAGTCCTTTGAAGTTTATTAAGCATAAAAAACAAACTTTCAAGAGCAGGGGAAAACTCAACCCCAGGCTTTGTTAGAATAACAACTGTTACAGGGAATGTCAAATTTAAACTTGGCTTTGTATGTGGGAGGGCACAAGTCAGATAATTGCCAAGGAGCTCTGGTCCATTGCAGATGCAGAATTGGATAAAGCTGGGCAAATGTTTGTGGAAATACTATTATTCTAAGCAGCTCAGAAGAAAGAGACACAAAAAATGATCTATGGACTTCAAAGAGATTCACTTTTCCCCTTAGTTGGGTTTACTAGTGTTTCAGTTTGAGTATCAACTTGAGTCAGCTCATGGTAAATGAGACTAAGGCTGTAAAGTTTTCCTTTTGAAAATGGAGACCATGCTTCTTAGTCACATCAGGATGTTTATAAGGGGGACTTACAGTGGTCCTCCTGCTAACTAATCCTTGGCTTTCATTTAAAGTTTCTGCTCAGCATCAGTCTTCTTTATCAAGGCTTCAGGTCTTGGACAGCCTTGCAAGCCCAGCCAGGTTGTGCTTGTCAGAGGGCCAGAGCACAGACCCCAGAGCAGCTTCATGTACCTTCATTCCCCCATTCATGAGCCTGTCTGAGGCTTGATTGCAGCAGTCCTCCAGGGATCTGTGATTTTTTGGGAGCTCCAAGAAGGCAAGGGCTGTCTGGCCACGCCTCTGTCCTCTGTCCTGAGGACTGGTGGAATGTGGGAGGCTGGACCAGAGGTAGCTTCCCATTCAGGCATTCCTCCACAGCAGGATACTTGGTCCAGCTCTCATTTGACCTTTTGGGTGCATAAGGAGCATCCATTCATATTCTCAGGATGTGATGTTCTTTACAGCTCATTAGGACTCTGGTTCTTCATGTACTTCAATGGTAATAATAAGTGTCGGTAACCTGGGGAAGAGACAGCATAAGAACTGAAACAAAACAGATTTAGGATGAACCTTACCATCAGATGATTTGTATTTGTATTTAAATGTTTGATTTGTATTTAAATACTTTGCTTGTGTGGTATTTATCCTTGAATTGCTTGAATCCTTGTGCTGATAGTCTTTGGGTTTATTATAAAGGACAGAAAATAAAATTAGTGAATGAAGTCGGTTCATTTAGCTTTATGTAAGGTTTAAGATAAAACTCTTTATTTTTTTTTCCAAAGTATCTAGGTGCAAACTATGCTCAGGTGCTAAAGTGAGTTAAAGCTATTGCTGTTTTGTAGAGAACTCTGCAAACAATAAATTTGAAGAAATTGTAACATTATCAAATGATAAGACTCTAGCCATGCTTTTGGCTTTGGAGAATAATTTCTGCAAAGGATTTTCCCTTTATATTGAGCGAAACAGAAACACCTCTTACCCTGTAATATTTAATGATGGTAGCTATCTTCTCGTTTAGATTAAAATTACAGGCCTCAGATTGCAAGCTGTAATATTTGTTTTCTTCTGATTGCTGCCTTTAGCCCCTCAGTAAACACCAATGACTGTTCTGTGGGTATCTCCAAAGAAGCTTCCAGGGCTGAATTATTAAAATCTATGGCATTCCACAGAAAATGACAAAATTCTCCCCAGATTGCCCCCACAGTTTTCTGCCAGCCTTCTTTATGAGCTGCAGGCACAGAAGGGTGATCTGTTGTGCTTGTCCTGTTTCTGTTTTTCTTCCAGTTTTAAATATAGCGGAATATATAAAATAATGAAGCGGTATTCAGAAACAATCCTTTTGCCAGGTCTTCCATCTGTTACTCTGTATAATCCTAATTTCTGTACAAAAAAAAACGAGACCCGTGGTATACAACTCAGTATGTTACAAGATGTTTATTTTCATCAGCATGGTCCAATAAAGTACATAGCTCAAATATTCACATTGGTGTACAGTAAGATTTCATTAGTATTTGATCTATATATTTTACAGATAAAAATGAATTAAAATAAACAGCTTGTAACATATAGAGTTACAGGCTATGGTTTTGTGGATTTACAGAATTCTGTGGTGGATTCGGGTTTTGCAGCAGATTTATTTTCTTTAATTCAGTTAAAATAACCATGTAATCATTATTTGTGCTGAATATGATTTGAGCTTCATTTTCGTAATTCACCGTGGGATTTGTCTGCATAACTTCTGATGGTTAATAACCCTATATTGATTGAGATTCTCTTTTATGAGTGTGTATTGCTTGTGACTTGATAATGAATCAGTCAGATCACTCCATTTTAGAGAAAAAGAAAATAGACATAGTGTTAACTTACAAAATAAAAAAAAAGACACCCAAAGCTCTGTGTACTCTGTATGTTCTGTAGGGGCTTTTATAGTGCATGTAGTACGTGCTGTTCTGAAAGTGTCACACATGCATTTGTTGTTGTGAACTCAAATGCTGTAGAATCTGTAAAGATGCAAGATTAAGTTTTCCATTGCCATTTTTACAGATAACAGCCCGTCGACAATGGAAACATATTTATGATGAATTAGGTGGTAACCCTGGAAGCACAAGTGCTGCTACATGTACTCGCAGACATTATGAAAGGTAAGATAACAAATCTGAAATGCTTGTTTAATAATCAAAAAATTAATTTGGAAAGCCTTCAAAGCGTTTTATAAAGAATTAGAGAAAAAGAGAGAGAGTCTTCTTAAAGATTTAGTAAATATTTCCCCAACAATTCAGTCAGATAATCCATTGTAATTTAAACCAGAGTGTCTGTCTCCAGTGGCTAAATAAATGTAAAAAGCATCTGATTTTTCTTTGGTATATATCTTAATTTTTGCAACAGCTTTCCAGTTAAAGCAGCTGAAAAATTGAGGAAAACATACTCAAGGGAAAATAAGAAACAGCAGCTAATTGATGCAAACACTTGTCTTCTGTCATTTTTTAGGAATACCAATTAAGCAGATTGTGGTTTTGATCAAAATAATGGGGTAGCCCATAATGCAGTTAATGCTGTAGGTCATGCTGAGCGTTGCATTCGTCTTCTTCATGGCATTCCTTCCCTCCTCCCTGCCTGCGAGCTGCTGCCAAACACTCTTTCTCTGCAGCCATTGTTGCTGGTCAGAACTGTTGATTTCTTATTCTTCCCATGTAGATAATAACTTCCAGGGCTTCTGAAGCCGGCACATATTGAATAAAATAGTGGAGCTGGAATGTTGTTTTGATACGGTTTTTAGAAACAACTCGGGGCTTTTTCTTTCCTTTTCTTTTTTCTTTTATCTTTTTTTCTTTCTTTTTTTCTGGGGTTTTTTTTTCCTTAGACAAGTGAATGTGAATAAAAGCTCATCAATTTTCAGCTCAGATAAGGAAAATTCAGTCTGTTGTTCCTGGACATAACAAGTTACTTTGCTGGGCTCACAAAGAGATTGTACTTGGCTGTGTAGAAGGTAGCATGGCAAAGCTGTTTTCGATGGGCAGTTTCTCTCCTTAGTACCTGATGTGTCTGCCTCTCCAAGAGTGATACTGCCTTTCTCATGGAGGATGGGGGGTTTGATCATGGTCATTTACAGAGGACATCTCCAGCAGAAGTGTTTGCATTCACAGAGGAGTTGCTTGTAATGAATGCCATTTTAAATGTTTCTGGAGACTGAGCCAAGCAGCAGAGCAGAGTTGAGTGAGTTACTGTGCATGTCACACAGGGCTTTTTCCTGCCTTCAGGTTGCAGACAAATGTTATAGATTGTTGTATTGACTCATCACATTGTGGGTATTCAGCTCTTCCACCCCCATCATTATAGCCCTGAGAGTCTCAGAACTTCCTCTTGCAAGAGGAAGCCAGCTGATGGGTTTCCAGCTGGCAGTCTGTCTTTTCCCTTGCCAGATAGATGTTTTTTGGGGTATGTTTTTTGACAGAGGAGACCCAGGCACACATAAGCATTAGGTCTCTGTGGGTTTGGGTTGCAGAGGGAGCCTTGCTGAACTCTGTGTGAAACCCTAGAGTCACTGAGCACATCTCTTGTAGTCATGAAAAAATAAATGAGCCATTCACAAATACTCCATGAACCCTTGTCTCTCTCTTCTGCTTTCCTGAAAATGTTCAGTGCTAGTGGTTTGGGGTCTTTTAATATGCAAAACCCTTGCGTTGCACTTCCATGCATAGAAACTTGTGTGTGACTGAGTCAGCAGTTACTTTGGTATGCTGTGAAGTGCCACAGAACCCATTGTGCTCACTGAAAAACCTGAGCAGACTTGTGATGACTTTGAGATTGAAAAGCCTTTCCAGGCTACCCAAAAGCAGTTCTGCGTGACCTGATCTGGTCTGAGGAAAGAGTCTTCTAGTTTATGGTTAGTTTGGTCTTAATACACTGAAGAACTCAAATCTGAGTTCATGGATTCCAGGCTATCATGTAGTTCTGGGTTAGGTCTGATATGAGGCAGCACCTAATTTTCCACGTCCCTGGCAGGCTATTAAAAGATGCCATTTGGAGAAAAAGTCTTGCAGGACTTTTAGGTTATCCCTGAGCTTACCTAAAATGTTTTCTAATAAATCTGGTCTGAAAAACCAAAACACATCTACAAAAAACCTCAGTAACTCATCCAGTCTCCACTTTTCTAGTGTTAGATGCTTTTTTCCCACCACAGGAAAGCTGTATTAAGCCTCAGACTTGGAAAAAAGTAAATGAAATTATCGTGGTTTGTTTCAGCTGGTAATTCTAACTACAGCACCTGTAAATGTAATGCTCATATATAGCCAAAGTGCTCAGATGACATTTAATCTAAAACTAGAACTGCAGTGCAGGGATACACATGCTCATGATTCAGGATACACATACATTTTCAAACTTGAAACTGAACAATTGTACAGCTATGTAAAGCAAATGCTGTGTAAATCTCCTGATTTTTACTTTCTGAATCCCACTGGCCTTTCCTTGCTTACTGGAGGCAGAACAGGCAGTTCCCTGACTTCACTGGCCCTACTGCTGTTTGATTTAGCCTTGCCGTTCATCTTTACAACTGGATCTCAAGGGCATCCATGTTATGTTAACCAGCTCTCTCCCAAGGGAAGCCACTGGCTGTTTGCATCAGCTTTAGGATATCGAGGCTGTTCAGGTGGCAGCCACCTTTCAGTGACATCCTCAGGATGCTGAGGAGTGGAATGGTACGTATGTCCCACTTCAGGCATTGCCATCCCTTCTTCCTGCCCTCTCCTGTTCCCCTTTGCAAGGTGGAATTTTATACACAATTTCAAAGGGAAAAAAAAGAGAGAGAGAGAGAGAGGGAAAAAACCATATTAACAACCAACCAACCAAAAAACTCAAACACAAAATAGAGACACTGGAGAGGGCAGAATTGTCTCTCTGTCTGCCAAGTCCAATGCAGAAATACTGCATTCTCTAAAGGTTGTTTATAACCTCTGCAGAGCTACCATGTGGCTGCAGATCCATGGTACAGAGGATGGCAAAAGCTGAAACAAAGCCAGATTTAAAGGCTTTGGGGAATGTACTGCTCTGCACCCTGCTGTTTGGAGCAGGGCTTGTGGTGGTAGCTGCTGGTCTGCTATAGGTAGATAGAGTGCTTCATTTGGGGCAGTGTTTGCTTTGTTTCTCTGCTAAAAGGGAAAGAAAGGTTTTGTGTGCATTTTCAACTGATTCATTTATCATTAATACGGTTCGTGTTTCCAGTTACTCTTTTCATTTTAAAATAAGGCAAAGCTGCCAGTGTTTCAGTAAGTGGTATTTGTATATTAGTTAGACAACTTTTGTTTTATTAATGAGTATAATAATGAAAGTGCAGGTTTCTGAGTAGAAGCAATGGGTGTTTTTATTTAAAGCATAGCAGGCATCATATAATGCCAATGAATGCGTTATTGTCACTGTAGGCATGGCTGGTCTGGACCTGCCTCTGATTGGGTTATTCCAAATAGGCCCAAGCACTTCATAAAAATGTCTTTGTCAGCCTAGTTTTCCTTCCAAACCTATTCATCTCTGTCAGTTTTTAATATTAGTACCAGGTTCTTGGCTATAGTCCATTAGTACCATACTTAATTGCTCATGTTACAGATGATTACCAATATAAATAGCATTAATGTTTTCCCATCATGGGGCTGTTGCTCTGTGCATGACTTGGACTGTACAGAGCTTATAAGGTGTTGTTTTGGTCGTTACCTACTCTATTTGTGCTCCTCTAAAGCACTTACCTTTCGTGATCTCAGAAAGCCGGAGGCGTGTGGTTGGTGTGAGCTGATTCAGCCTGCACCGTTCCTGTGAAACTCTTACAGCCCTTGTCAGTACCCTGCATCTCTGTCTCTTACCAAGAAACCCTCAGAAACGGCTACTTTTCTGCGAAGCACTCTGCTCCATGCTGTCTTCCCCTAATAATGCAGATGTGGTTTTCACATGCAGGGTTTGAGGTTTCTTTTCGCTTTTACACAAAACACATGATCGGCAGCTTTAACTTTCTGGCATGAGCAGTAGGCTGTGTTTCTGCAGTGCTGACGACATTGTTGTTAGGGATTTTTTGTAAATATTACACCACTACCCCACCCCCACCCCCCCCAAAAAAAAAAGAAAAAAAACCACCCAAACCAAAAAACCCAACCTGCTAGTTTGCAAGGTATAAAAAGTTCCCAATAAAATACATTGAACAAAACAGAAATACTAGGAATTGCCTGTTGGGGCCTTTTTCTGTCTCCGAGTTTGGCTGTGATTCATCTTGGTTTCCTCCAGAGCAAGTCCTGTGCATGAGCTGTGCACAAACACACATGGGCTGGGAAATTGTGGTGTGCTACAGCATGGAGTAACTTTCCTTGGCTTCTCTGGAAGACAGACATGTCACTGTTGGAAGATGTCATGGTAGGCAGCTGGATGGTACCATAGACCTTCCTGGCCTCTTTGGGTGCCACAGGAAGCTGGGCTCACTTGGGGTCTCCAGCAAGAATGGACCCAGAGAACCCCATGGCCTGAGTGCTGCTTCGAAAACCAGTCTGTCCTGGTCAGACCCAGCTGCAGAGGCATTTATTAGGCCTTGTGCTCTCACAAAATTAAGGCAGCTGAGTGGGAAAGTATTCTGCAGAGACATAGCCACCTGGAATGTGAGGAGGAGCAGGAAGGTGAGATGGGTTGTAGGTCTTCACAATGGTGCAGGGCGGCTGTGCCCACGCTTTGGATGCTGACCTGCAGAGGGTTTTTCTCTGGCTGTGAGTGTGGCCCCTGGGCACTTACAGAGGACCCTGCACATCTGTCCCTTACCAGGGGACTAAACTTCAGGAGATGCAGTGTCTTGTACAGTTCAGAGCCCATTCTGCCATATTTCTTTCTAAATCTCTCACATAAAAATTATGTATGATCAGAAACACAAGGCGAGTCAAAATAAGTCCCTTATATGGTTTCCCTTTAACAGCCGTAAAGTCTATGTACCCTGAGGATACTGTGCAGTAATTCAATATGCAGGAGAGCCCTCTGTTCCATGCAAATGCTGTTTGGTTTCCTAAAGCGTTTGGATAACTTTCGCAATGTGTAAGCATTTCAGTGCAATTTTGCAGGAAATAACAGCCAGTCTTTAGAGGGAATAAAAGGTAGGGGGCTAGTATTGGATCTGCATGAAATTGCTTATGGTTATCTTTTTATACACAGTGTAATTAATGAAAGGTTTTGATTTACACTATTAAGTGTGATAACAACCCCAGGCAAAAATTAATCAAATGTTATGTCATGGTGTAAACTACAACTAGCTCTTTGTTTGACCCAAAAAAAACCTTGCCAAGCAACAGTTTTCTCTCCCTGTTTTATTTTTGTCTTCAGCCCACTTCCCTGCCCCCCTCACACTTCAGCTAGTCCCAGACTCCCAGAAAACTTCGCAAGTTGCAAATTGTCTCAATAATTTTCCATCAAGCACAAATTTAAGCCTGAAGATAGATGAGGTGTCTCAGTTCTCTCTTTCTTTTCCTAGGTTTTTGGTTTGGTTTTTTTTTTTCTTTTTTATAAATTACAAGAGGTTTCTACTTACGATTTTCTACCCTCAGGGTTTTATCATTAAGATTAAATAACTGTACTCTCAAACATACCACTGAACAAACATCTTTTCAATTATGTGAGTAACAGATGCTTTAACAAAGGAACTATTGAAAATTCAGAAAGCTTTCCCCCTCCCCAAATTTTAAAAGGTATCAGATGACAGAGGAATGTAATTGTTTACCATTAAAACAGATCCCTAGCTGTCCATTCAAAACATCTGAGAACATGCATTTTTTCAAAATTTCTGGGCTTTCAGCCTCAGCAACTCACTGGCCAACCCTAGAGTCAGCAGGAGTCCTTGAGTGCAAAGTGCTGGACAGTCAGTCATTGCCTTCAAGTGCCTGCAAGCAGATGATCTCTCTCCTTTCTGGTGGGGAGTTGTTTTCCCACCTACATTCTTCCTTTCTCTGCGGAGTTTGTCCCGACAGCATTGGGGCATGCTGTGTGCTGCCCAGTGCTGCTGGGTGCATTGTCACCCGAGCAGAGAGGCCCTTGCCAGGCATGCCTGCCGTGCTCGTGTGCTGAGCCCAGAGCTTTGGGGTCCCAGCACTCCAGCTCAGTGCTTGGAGTCAGTCAGTGTCACACAGGGCAGTCTCACTTCTTGACATCCAGGAGCAGGGACAGACTCGACACAAGGGGACAAGCCTGTTTTCCTTGCTGGGAACTGAGTTGCCCTAGGAGGATGCTGCACAGTGGGAAGTATGCCATTCTCTTTTGCAGGGGCAGCACCAATGAGTAGGCACCAAATAAGATCTTTTCCCTCAGATTGCCCAGCAATGCTTGGAACCTCCATCTTGTACTTCAGGATTTTGTTAACATCAAAGAGAATGCCCCTGGTTTGTTCAGCTTTCTGCAATATAGATGTAACTCAGAGCTACCCAGGGAGTGTCAGCAGGATTTTGGAGTCCTGCCAGGAAACCTGCATCCCACAGGCAATGCAAAATGGCATCTGTAAGCTTGTTCTGAGCATAGGGACCAAGCATTGCAGGGACTCTGTGGACCTACCAAACAAGATGCATGTCTGCCTTTAGATGCAGAAATGGTGACTATGGCCAAAATAGTCTTTAGTGATTTTGGTAGAGTGACCTGGGGAAGCTGCTCTGTGCCCATCACCTTTCCTTTGACCCTTTTCCGTGCAGTAAATCTGCACCAAAGGCAGAAGACTGGAGTTGTTCATCTCCCCCTGCTGAGCCCTAGGATCAGGAGTGCCTGAGCTTGCATTGCTGGGCTGTGCAGCTAAATCAACAGCTGTGTTTGTAATGTCACTAATTTCCAGTTTACTTAAAACAAAGTGTCTTTGAATTCTCTTAGAGCAGCTCAGTTCCCACCTTTCAGCAGTAAGCCATTCTCATTACCCACCAGCACTCCCAGTGGGCTGTGAGGAAAGTTGTTGTTGAAAGGATGAAAGAGCCATTTCTTTAAGGAAGGAAAGTTCTTTGGAAAGAAAATTGAACTGCAGCATATTTTGTCTTTGCTGATAAAATACGTGCCGGTTTTGTACTTCAGACAAATGCAAATAAAGCCATTGCTATTGTGTTCTACATGAAAGCACGTGAGGCTTGCTTTCGTAACCCCTGCATTGTACAGTGCAATGCAGGGAAATCAGACTTCAAGAACACACTGCTTCATTTCCTCAATTTATTTTATATTCCCAATTTGGAAAATAAGCTGAGACCTCAAAGTTTGGATTATTCCTGTCCCCTCTTTGCTGGGAATGTGTTGTTGGTGCCCAGGAGAGCTGCCTCCTCTTCCTGGCTATCCCCACCAACTGATTGTTGTTGAAGGTTTCCCTTGTTGTTTCCCTCGCCTACACTGGACCGGTGCTTTAAGATTTATCCTTTTAAAAAGCAATAGGGTAAAAAAGACAAGACTTCTCTTGGGATCAGAGCTTGGGCATTCTTGCTGGTCCCTTAAAACAGCTGAATGTTTTGCCACTGACTTTCTAGGGGAAAAGAATCGAGTTTCTCTCACTGAGGTTACTGATAGGGGCCCGTTTGCACCACAGGGGCTGTCCCAGCCCTGCACTCCGACCCTCTGGCTGCACGGGCTGCGGGCAGCTCTGCCTGGCTGCTGTGGGGACATCTTGGAGCAGATGGGTGCCTTCGTGGACTGAAAAAACCAGCTGTCTTGCCCCCCATATCTGGTAGAACCTGCAGAAGAGGGAGTTGGAGCTACTATGGCCTTACATGCTCAAGAGAAAAGTGTTTTCCAAATTCCTGCCACTAAAGAGACCTATTGCCTGTCCCTTTTTGGCATTTTTGAAGCTCTAACAGCTTAATGTTCCCATGATTTACATTAGCATCTAATCCTTGCATAATCTCACTAATCCCTTGGCCCCAAGATATTCATTGGCAGTTAGTTCCATGGGTTAACTGGTTGCAGTATTCATTTGGTGGAGCAAATTTAAATCATTTTCCATTTCTGTTGCAATTAGCCTCCTTAACCTGGCCAAGCATGCAAATGGGGCAACATCTCCCAAGGAATGGACTTTGGTATTTTAAGGCCTTCCAAGCTTATTCCTGTGGCTGAGAGGCTCTAGTGCCTCCTATTTTGTGTTGGGCTTGGAGTCCTGGAGAAAGTACAATGATGTCAGTGGGAGACATGCTGAAATATTCTTTTCTGCCAGAAAGAAAACAAAAATAAACACTGAAACAGCAATACAAAAAATATTGTAGGGGTTGTGCTGAGCTGCCTCCTTCCCTCCATCACCCTATGTGTCCTGGGCATATGGTTCCTCCCCAGCCCCAGAGCCCTGTCATATCCATACACAGTAAGGAGAATTAAAGAGGAAACTGGCAGCTTTAACATATGATTTCCTTCCTCTTTCTGGGCTGGTCAGATCCTTTGCATTGTTGTAACTACTTTTTTATCATGCCTATAAATAGATGTGCTCTCATGTGTCCTGTGAAGCAGAGTCAGGCCAAAGAAGTCATTCATTCTGCATAATCAATCATGTAGTAGTTACTGGCTCAGATGAGAACTTGTATTGTTAGTTCTGTAGCTGGGGAAAAAAATGTTGACTAATAAAGATTAAGGGCTTTTTTTTTCTTTTTATTAAATGCTAATGATGAAGACATGTTTTATATACTGTGAAATACATTTCTCTAATGTGAAGTTTCTGCTTTTTGTTGGGAAAGAGATTCAGTCCCTGGAGGATTTTAGAATTTGTAAATATAAAATTATCTGCTTCAGTGTTTTTTAAAAAACAGTTGGCAGAAAGCCAGATTACATACATTACTGTAATAGATTTGCTGACCTCTGACATCTGCTGCAGGGAAGTACATTGAATTTTTCATAATATCAGATGATGCAGATCTAAAAACTCAGTACATTGCACCATTATTTAATTCAGGACTTACTAAAGGAAAATCTTTTTTTGAGTAGCAATTTATACGTGATTAAACTTAATATTGCCGATTGTAATAATTCAGGATTAGTATAGTAGTGATTTGTTAATCCAACTTGTATTGATTTTAAGTTGTCTTTATTTAAAAAAAAATAAAAAAAAAAGGAAAAGACTGGCTTTTCACAGTGACTGAATTTAATAAGAAGCCCTGTGATAGCAAAGACTCCCCTACTGTTTCTACTCTTGGCTGGAAAATGTTATTCTTGTATTATTCCAGGAAAAAAAAAACCTCATGCTGCTAAAAATCTGCTGCCTGTGGAAAGATTTTTTTAATACACTAGTGCTTGCATATTCTATTTATGTTAATTGACTTATAAATAATACATTTTATTAATCTTAATATTGGAATCTTGATCATGATAAAGACCCTTTTATTTGGTCTTCTTGCGAGGTTTACAAGTAAATATTCTTTAGACTACAAAATATTCCCCCTCTTTTCCTTTTTTATGAATAGTTGGATACTTCCCTCCCCCGTCGGGAAGTACAGCCACAGTTCAAAGCGACTGAAAACATGGTTGTTGTTGCCAACATACGATATATTTGAGGTATCTGGATCCAGTTTTTTAGACGTTGTCTTTACCTCTTCTTGCACAAAGATTGATTAAATCTTACCTGCACTGCAAATACTTGACAAAAAAAAAAAAAAA